>OY751491.1:805921-1132120 GCA_963565915.1 Entoloma clypeatum | reverse complement strand
TGCCATTTCATTTCACGCCATTGGATGTTGAACACAGAATCAGATTTTCATTTCATGCAAAGATACAAACGAGCGACAGAGTAGTAAACGAGTGGTAAATGAATCCACATTAGCGAATACTCCTGCATCATCACGTCAGGTAACACTCTAGATGATATCGAGGCACGGCCAACCAATGCATAGTACCTGTTGAAGGATTAGACTGAGCTCAACGGAGCCACCGATTCACTCACAGTGGCCACGATGAGGCAGAGCATCGATGCGGGAACCTCCAACTTCGAATCGCATGCTCCTTCCCCATGTTTGATGTGAGACACAAGGCGGAGCGCTCCGCAATTGATCCTGCAAGGAAGCAATCTCGAATGCTTGAGACGATGACGGGTGGTTGAACGGTCTGGTGCGTGGAGTAAAGCCACCCTGAGAGTATAGGATGATTGACAATGAGTGATATATAGAGGTTAACTTTGACTTCGTCAGGACGTACCGGGGAATGGGTATACTTATGTGTCTGAGCTTCTTGATGATCTCATTGACGTTGCTAGATTTTTGCCAACCGGATCAGCCAAGGGAATAAACGGGACGTAAAGAACAAGATACCATTATGTACAGCTGTGGTGAACATGGGGGGATGCGGGAGAGAAAGGTGAAGAAGAGGGAACAAATACGTCGCAACACACACTCAGCATGAATCAGAACGTAACGATAATCACAAGGATTCACCATTTCTAGGCAGCGGTCTCCAACAACGACACAAATCGACAATCAATCGAGCAACACCAACTTCGCCCATAAGTACAGCCTGGGTTATGTACTTCAACAAGCGGGACAACCTCCACATTGTAGCCAAGTACTCAATTCCATCGCTCTGTAGAGGGTACTGTAGGGCCCAAACCAGCATCCGTGTTGCTGATTTTTGTACACTAGTTTGCATGAATTATTTCCACTTTTTCTCCAATTATTTTGCCGTACTTCATCCAATTATTGTGGATAATGTTGGGATGAATTAACAATTGAATACTCCTAGAAAAATCATGAAAGTGAGGTGCCATCACACCCAAAAGTGCATCACTGAACACTGGTTAGAAAGGGCCCATGCTAGTGCAGTCACATTTGACAACATTTGAACCTCAGTGTTGCCTCGTGTATGCATCGGAGCACTAACTAGTCCATCTGACGAATTGACATTCCATTTGGTCCATTGCATGACCATTAACACGAGATTTACAAATCAGGGTTTTCCCGATGTTGATGACGTCCAGAAAACCTGATATCATGATAAGCCTGCAAACATATCTAGGATGTCTGAGGGAATTAGAAAGTGATCCGGAGGGAATAGTATAGCGAATGTACAAAGTAGAATATGGAATATAATCGTTGACTCGGAGACAGTAAAAATTGCAATGAGAACCACAAATAAATTGATGAAGTCCACATTACATTAATGACGTCCGAGAAACACCAAACTATTGAGATGAGTACAATAACACAATATGATTGTGGGGTTGGACGGTGGATCATGAAGTCACAACCAAGGGCTGCTCTGGCTCTTGCTGCTGCCGCGGTGTGTGCATTTAGTCTTGTCGATGTAGATTATGACTGATGTTATTCTAGGTTGAAAACATTCTTATGCTCTGGGCTGCTGGGCGACTGAGTGTACAGATGGATCAGGCAGAGCGTAAATTCATCATTTCCGAGAGCTGGCGTAATACATGGAAGAAGGCGACAATTCCCTTTCTCACGCTCGTTGCTTGTCTTGATGAGGCTGAAATGCGGCGCGCTTGTGACTTTGCGTCAATGGTAAACAAATCTGATTCCCCACAGGCTGTGAACTGGAGGCCAATCAGTAGTTTTGACTCATAGTACACCATATCGGAGTCGATAGAAAATAAAGTTCCTCCACCATCTAGTAACTGACTCACATGCGACGGGCCGCACCTGCAAGGTGCAACAACAACATGACAATCTTCAGGTGAGATGAGAGTTTATTCAGAGATTGGGGGGTGGTGTCAATCAGTCCAAAGTGCCGGCGTGAACTACTACCCTGACCCACACACGAAAGAGCGGTATCGTACCAGTGGAACATCCAAACCAACCTGCCATAGTGGGCAGTGCCGGTCCATACCACTTGCATACGGGGTGTTCACAAGAATCTATTGAATTTGTTGCAAGTTCCGTGTTTGAAATTATGAACTCAGATGAGCCCTGCCAAATTTTTGTGTCACTCAATCTATTTTGAGCATGCAGGGATGTCCAACTGGCATAACTGAATCCTGCACGGCCATCCGAGGTCGCGTGCAGTGCACCTTCTATTGAGCCCACACCACTCAGCCATCGAAAGGTTCTGGAGAGATCAACGATACAGTTTTAACTTTTCCTTACCATTCCTTCGGATATCAGCCTACCACAAAAGGCCCCGGGCCCAGATTCCGAGGATCCGCAGGCTGCCAGAACGGAAATAGAGAGTGTGACCCCAGTCGCGAAACCCGTCCAACACCCAACGGGTTTATCGGGGGTCCCGAAATCCGTACCCGTGCCCATACCCAGCTGTACCCGCACCCGCGACCCGAGCGGGTTTCGAAACCCCTGCAATCACTAATAGAACAAGAGCCATTACTGGTAACTTACCAGTCACTTACCACCCTCTACCATGGCAACTTACCACGATGACCTCTTACCAGCCGGTTGCTTTCCAGTGGCCCTTTTTTGTCACCGTAACTTACCACTTTCTACATTGGGTGGTAACTGGTAAGTCAGAGCCGACCAGGTTGTCAAAGTGGTAACTTACCGCAGTCAGAGCCGAGTCAGCCAACCAGGTTGTCGAAGTGGTAACTTACTGCGGTCAGAGGCAACCGCGATGTTGACTAGTACACGTCTCTTACAACTATGCTGAGTTGCCGTCATTCTACCTGACACCTCCCTGACGCCTATGAATCCTCCCCGAAACAAGCGCAAAGCAGATGTCTTCGTGAATGCATTCACCGCAGGCTGCAGGACATCAGTGCACCTCCAATCACAGGTTCCACGACCACAAATAATGCACGTCCTCATTCTCGAAGGCTCTACACACCCCCACGCGTGCATCGTTGGAATATAGGACCAAATGACATAGTCACTTGTACTCGCTCCGCTTCGGTTGTCCCACCTCCATCAGCCTTCCAAATTGCAAGTGTCGGTCTTGGATGTAATTGGTACTCTTCGCTCTTTCAACAGCCTGTCGTATTGATGTACAACCAATTCAAACCCTTCGAATGACATTGATCTCTCGACTCAGTATGATCCTGTCGTTGATGAGCAAGTGGTGGTTCCTACAAAGCGCCCCCGTGTAAGGTCTAGTTAGTATCTATACCCTAGGACTTCACTAACAAATCTCGACAAAAGTTGAATCCGATGCATGAATGGAAACATCATACCCAATCATTTCTCGACGAACTGCTTCGGCTGGATGGACATGGAGACTTCGTGAATCAGGATACCTGTGGACAATGCATGGGACTCGGCCCTCCGTTGTATCGCTGTCAGGATTGCGACTTTGACAAGCTCTCGTGTAAAGACTACATTGTTCGATTGCATTCTCGGAATCCACTCCATAGAATAGAGGTGAGTAGCAATACCAACTCAAAATGATTGAGCTCATGTTTCGGCTTAGCATTGGCAGAATCATCATTTCATACGGGTTTCCTTGAAGTATCTCGGCCTACGCATACAGCTAGGACATTCCCCAACGAGCACTGCGATCTTCCCAAATCGGCGAAGGGCAACTCCTTTCTCATCATCGACAATCATGGTATTCATGAAGTCAGCCTCGATTTTTGCGGCTGTGAAAGAAGTACAGATGTTCTTACCCAGCTCCTTCGCTACCAGCTGTATCCTGCTACAGTTCACAATCCCCAGACAGCAGCAACGTTTCGGGTACTCAAACGATTTCATATTCTGAGCTTTGAGTCGAAGTGTTCAGCCCATGAGTTTATCGAAGTCTCGCTCGCAAGACAGACAATACTGGCCTCTTACATGTTCGGGTCAGTTTTCTGATAGAAATTTTCGTATGACTGCAGGCTTATCCTTGACCAGGACCGCTATACCGAGTTTCTTCGCATGATTCGCCAATGGCGCCACCTCACAATGTTGAAGCGAGCCGGCCTTGGAAATGATCCTACTGAGATTGAAACTGGTTGCTGCGCAGTGCTCTGTCCGGCATGTCCCCACCCCGGAAAGAACCTCCCAAATAACTGGGCTGACGCAGACCCAAGTATTCTGTGAGTATCCCAAGCGTTTTATGCTTTCTCTCGCACATGACAGTTGTGTTGCAGTTGGAAATATGCTAGTTTCTTGGCCGCAGATGCAAACTTCCTACACCGTCGAAAGAATATTTCTAGCGAAGAGAAAGATCCTTCCCTTTGCGATGGCCTGGCTTACTTTGTTCGATACGCACCATACATGGCCCATCTTAAGAAGCACAGCGGAGAGAAACAACAGGTACATCACCACGCAATTGCTAACTGTCGTGGACTAACATCTTCTTGCAAAGCCGAGCACCTGTGTCTCTCATGACGCAGTGAATAGTGCAGACACCAAGGACACGCAGGGCTGTGTAGTAACTGGGCTCGGTGCCGTCGACTGTGCTCGTCATGACTTCAGGCAGCCAAACTCTGTCGGCGATTTACAAGCGGGTGAACGGTATGTCAATCACGTTCATTTTTGAGAAACATCTGATCGTCTTCTGATATTTCCTATCAGATACCTCAATATGGACTATATATATTACGCTGGCCTTCAGAGGTCTCTGTTTTCGAAAGATCTTCATGTCATATGATATTGCCTGTCAATGGGGTATTCACTTCAAAAAACAGATGGCTACCAAGTTCCCTGCCGACTGGTCAATCAATAATGGTCTGACGACAATCAAGATGCTCGTGCCCAAATTTCACCTCCCTGCCCACATCGAGAGGTGCCAGCGTGATTTCTCCTTCAACTACACCAAACATGTCGGACGAACAGACGGAGAAGCACCTGAGCGGGGCTGGTCAAGGATAAATGGCTTAGCTGGGAGTGCAAGAGAAATGGGACCAGGTTCGAGACGCGACTTACTGGAGGATCATATGGGGGATTCAAACTGGAAAAAGGTCACCGGAATGGGTACGTATTTTTCTTTCCCGAATTACAGCACGGTATTGATTTCGTTGTGTCAGGTTTATCTCTTTTGCGGAAGATTAAGGAGGTGATACCTCGGAAAGCAAACCACGCGCACCATCTAGAGCAGTTGGAAAGCGTCATCCCAGAAGCAGTCCGGGATGAGTGGACGAAAGAGGTCGAGACGTGGGAAGAGGATAATACGAACCCCAACCCGTTCGAACCGCGCGTAAAGGGTGAGTATCTTTGAACTTCGGAAATTTCGTTTCCCTTGTTTTCTAGAGCCTACCCAAAACGAAGTTCGGCTTGCGCTTGCAAGTCAGGACGCTCAGATGGTTGACACGGATCGCGGAGCAGTTCACTGTGAGATAACTGGTAGCATGATGATACATATGGGACTTGAGCTCGAGGAACAGCAGTGAGTATGTTCGTTCTTAAATAAGTTGATGACCGACCTTTGGAGCAGACGAAAATTACGCCTGGACATTGAAAGTCTCGGACTCCATGCTACGGCGTTGCAGCGCGCGAGAACCCAAGAACGTATTACTGCCCTTCGCAAGCGTATCACGTCATGGTTTGAAATACAGACACTGTACATACCAGGCAGTACCCTTTTGCGCGTCGAGGAGCAACGCGCACGGAACAGTAGATCTCCCGAAGTCCAGATATACGAAGTCCAGCTCTGGCTTCCTTCTGCGATTGTCCAGAGAACATCTTGTGATCGCCGCTTGCAAGATGCGGAATCGGTCCTACGGGAAGCGCAAGCAAACGATGCCCTAAATACTATCCGCCAACACCTTCGCCTTGATAGCTTCTTGACGAAAAGGAAAAAAGACTGGTCTCGCCGTGTGAGGGCGAATACTCGATCTCTGACGATGATTGAACAGAATCGCTGGAGAATGAGGGCCGCTGTTGAGAAGTACCGGGCAGCATACAAGGCGCTGGATGGTCTAGGAACATTGATTCGGGGATTTGACACATGGAAGACTACGTTGAAGGTCTTGAACGATGAAGATATCCGAGGCCTACCTGTAGACGGACTTCAAGTTGCGGAACGGCGCCTGACGCTCTCGTGGATATGGATGGCCCCAGGAGTCCTATGTAGCACGGGAAACCCAGATGAAGATCCCCGCTTGCATGAGGTAAGTCATCTCGGATGATAGTTAATGAATTCTTACTCGAATTTACCATACAGCTCTTCGAATCCAATGGTGTCGCGCGCGGGCCCGAAAGATGAGGTGGAGCGAAGAGGTGGATCTATTGCTGGAGGAAATGCGCCGTGTAAGCCAGTTCCTCGAGTGGCATGCAGGATGGTGGACAGAACGCGCAAACAGAAGAGAAGGTGTCGACGAGGTACTTCAGGAGGGTCTTTCAGCATATGCGCGTCGCCAGGCTTCTATCCGCCTTGGAATGAAGAAGAGCTTTGAGAGACTGTGGCACCTGGTCGCAGTGTGGGTAGCATCAGGCGAGATCACTGGGGAAGGTGACGAAGAGCATCCTGAGAAGCCCAGCGACGATGAAGGAGCAGCCATTCCGGGCGGACATGAGGCGGAATCGTCAATGTTTTGAGTTGTTAGCGTAGGATCAATTGACAATGCACTGCCACTTCTTTCCCTCCTATCGTGCAATGCCCGTCAAACAGATTGTTGTGAGCCGCTGATCTGTTGGGATCAACGGTGAGCAGGGTGTGAAGCAAACCACAAACCACAAACCGGGTCGAAGACGAATTGAACTGGCAACCATCTCCTCCCACGAGGCGGGGGACGCATCAGACACCTTGTGGCAGAAGCGGGATTCAATGGGCAAGAGGTAAACTCCCCAAGCGTGCGGTAAGTACCACTACTACCTGCACGTCGGCTAAGATGGTAACTACTCTGTTTTGTGCAGGAGGGGTTTGCGGTAAGTATCATACATCCCTGCACATCCCTGCCACTATCTAGTGAGGATGTTGCCCTTTTGGGACGGATCGTCAGAAGAGAAGAAGGGGAGATTTATCGTGGGAGATACAGACGACGTGAATGTGGCCATGAATTATGTCATGGGCGTGCAAGTGCTCAATGGCCTTGGCGACTTGAATGATCTGCAAAGAAAAGTTGCCGTGTGGAAAGTAATCTGTGGTGACGAGGTACGCACCAGCCTCATCCGAGAGACCTGTGGATTTCGCATACAGAAGTGTAGGATATCCTTGTTTTCGTAATGGGGCGTAACCAGAGCTGGTGTCGGCTGTGCAGAAACGTCACTGATGTCGCCGATGGCCGTGAATGGAGCAATATATTCATGCTCAAAAGCGGCGGGCGTGGCGGCCCGTTGGTTGAGAAGGGCGTTCATCATCTATGGTTGAAAGAAAGGATCAGCAGGAAGGAAACCCACGGTCAGAGGAGGAGGGACCTACGTTACTAAATGCGAGCCTCTGGGCAGCCGACGAATCGGGTCGGTGAGTTCTAATCACTCCCTGTTCCCGAAATGAGTGACTGGACTGATTCAAAACTATTTGGCTCACGTCGTTAGAAAAGCCAGCTAAACTAGGCAACGAAGGATTTGGAGGTATCCCGTACATCGAGGAGTAAACGCCTACGTAGCAAGGCGCAATTTGTGGCGCAAGAAGCAAAGGTTCAAAGTGCCGGTGAGATGGAGCCTTGACAAGAAAAGATAGCCAGGTGAGGTAGGAGGATGCTTTGGAAAGGAAGTGCGGGGAGTCGGAGGATCTCATGGTGGGTAAACTGTGTGGCGTGTCGATGAAAAGAGAAATGGGAGGATGTAGAGCGTCTTTTATAGCGACGCAGTGAAGTTGGGATAATCTGGGAATGTAGGCCTTCAACCTGTGTCTGGAGCATATCGGGAGTTACATATTCACGAGCTGGATTGAGGGACTTTGGACTCACGGCGAGTTTTTTTGACACCGGGCGCTTGGGGTCATCGGGGTCGCCGTGAGGTGAGTGTTCGGGGGTTCTAACTTCGAAATGGTTACAGCCTTTTTCTATCCATAGGTTAGCAAGTTGCTACTGCAGGTAGGTACATCTGACAGGTTTCCAGGGTGCGGTCACTTGAGTGTGAATATTTGCTATATACTCAGTGTGTTTTTTTCGGAATGGTCCACTGTTGCAAAAACGCCCGTGAAGCCGGCCGATGAGGTTCGACATAGTAAATCAGAGGCCATAAAGAAGGTCGACGCCGTCACTTGCTTGATGGTCGACAACGACCCTACCAGCGACGGCTTGTGTCGGTCGTTCCATGTTGATTCCATGGCTGAGAGCTGCAGGATAACTTCCATTCGAATGACGTCGAAAAGGAGATAAAGAACCACGTTTGCGAAGGGTTAGACGCTGCTGCGAGGGTCATTCATTTGATGTGATACGTACTATGTAATAGAGTTGTACGGGATCTGCGGTCCGGATGTCGATCGTGCATACGTAACGTGGTGAACATCCAAAGATGGAAAGTCGTCGTTTGGAGAGCACTGGGAATATCATGAAAGGGTTGGTGTAAAATCGCCGCACCGCGCTTCAGGTGAGCTTAATGGGGTCTGTGCTGGACAATACGACGTAAATACGCCAGCCTGAAACATCGTGAACACAAACAGGCGCGCGATCAGAGTGCGAAAGATCAAAAACGTTGCGTCGGTGGTTCATTCACACCGACAACGAGAGACTCCAGTGTCAAGAAAGCGGTAAATCAGATTCCTTGGATAGAAGCTGAGAGGCAGGGAATTGAAACGGCGATTTGTCTGGGGTTGACCCGAGGCGAATGAAAGATTCTTCCTTGGAATGTGTCCTCTATCTTGATTTCGTGACGGGAACTCCAGTAAAGGCGTGGCCGAAGAGAAGGCAGGGAACTACACCGGCCGCCTCGAAATTCACGCGAGAGGGAAAGAGTTCAATCTACCTTTGCAAGAACAAAAACTGTGACTATACCTTGCTGTCAGTCAGAAATTAAAATGTCACATTACCTGCTTTCACCCAGCTAAATCCACTGTCATTGATTAATCGCTCATTGCCCAGAATTGGTTTACGCTGGAAAATTATGACGGGTTACGATCCTGCGTAGGCTGAAGTGTCAGTTACTGTATTTGGGGGAGGGGGAAGAAGCGGATGGATGACCACATTATTTTCTGAGAAGGTGTTAGCACGAGGCTTGGTACAAGAGCACAGCCCGTTGGTGGAAAACAGCCTCAATATTTTCCATCAAAGTCTCGTCAAAGAGAACACCTACGAGAAGAACCATAGGAGGAATCGGGGCAGTACGAGCTGTGTTTGTACGTGTGCAACGAGAAATCGAAACACCTTCCGCGCCAAGGCGAAAAGAGATATCCGTCCCCCTGAAGCTTATCAACTTCCACAGAATGCTCCATGTTCTTATCAAGGGGGTTGGCAGACGACATCGGAAAATTTTCCTGATTTGTTCTGTAACATAGCCTGAAAGCGACCAGGTTGTCCACCATGATTCTAGGTAGCGAGGTGAGGGAAAATTTTAAATTAAATCCACGCGAGGCTCGCAAAACATGGTCAAGATCGGGAATGAGATTGAGGTATTCCCCAAAGGGCTCGACATGATGTCCACAACACACACAAGAACACTACTCGGACAGAATGAGGGGCTCACCTGATCGGTCGAAGACCATTGATCTTTCAACCGTTTTGGTTGCCTCTGATGACAGAAAAAACCTTGCAGCGACTTTTGAAGACTCAACGTAAGTTGGTTGTATTTTGCGCAGTCAGCCACGTACTGTCCTCGGTGCATCCCTCTTGCGAGTACCGGGTAAGAGCGCCAGTCAGCTCTGCTGAGCGAGGAGGAAGAGAAAACACGTGACGAGTGTCAGCTTTGAAACCTCCAGAAACCTCGTCTCAAATGTGCCCATGCTACCCATAATCTCCGTTTCCCACCTCAAATTCTAGCCAAAGGGCTTTGCGTTTACGGGTACTCCTGTACCCTGATATCAAGAATCAAAGTACCCGCGAAGAAACCTCGATTTCACGCCAACAACGAAGCCACAGATCGCCATAACATCAACACCGAACAAACGACGCGAACGACCGATTTTGACCCAATATCATCCACGAAATAATCCCAAATGGACGTCTCGTTCTTGAAAACAACCACCAATAGCAGCGGGACATCAGCAGAACCTCACAAGGTACGAGTCGTGTTGCCCCCAGTTCTTCCATAGTTTCGCTCGAAGCGTCGCCGGCTCTCTGGAAACGGAGAGTTCCTCGCTGGTTTACGATATATCTGCCGGGATGCTTTCGGTAGAAGTCCGGCGGTATCCCTAATTTCATTTTATTCTCTCTTGCTTTTCCTACTGGAATAATGTCTAACTTGGTTTCGTCTCATAGACAAACGACAATCACCATATAACGCCCTCATCTCCTACAAATACACATTCGACCATCACACAATCCATATCCAACTCAAACTCCGTCTCGACGGCATCGACATCTCCTCCGCAACCCATTACACCACCCCGTTCCAGTCGGTCACGAACAAGATATCCTGAATTGGGTCGGGTGCCACTACACCGGAGAGGAACGTCACAAACGTATGAGCGCCTGGAAGACCTGTTGCGAGAAGCAGGCTACAAGGAAACTCGCGTTTTTACCCCCGAGACAGACCGGAGCGATGCAAATGCGTCGGAGAGAGACGACAAAGCAAACAAGAGGACCAACGTCCGGGGCGGAGTAGGGGCCATTGTGGGCTACCTGGCCGGTCTCATGCCCAGTGCAATGTCCAGCCGAACATCGCTGCATTTGAATCAGGAGGATGGACTCCTCGCTGGCGCTGAGGCAACGCGGAAATCAACACACGCGTACTCTCCGTCCGTGTCACCCATTGCACAGCGACAGCCCCAGAGGCAAGCAACATCGTCTTCCAGTGAACTCCACTCTCCATCCCTCTTGACATCTTCCAGCGAAAGCTTGGATCCCACACCCCGCCCCTCTCGATACAACCCTTCATCCCGGCCACCGACGCCCATACAGACCAACTCTTTTCATTCGCCATCATCATCGACTCAAGATCTACACCGGCCACGTCTCGCCCATCGTGTTTCAGATCACTCCTCTTCCTCATCTCGCCCTTTGCAAAATTCACAACACGCATTGCAATCTCCGCGCCGCCAGCCCGGCATCTACCTCACACCGCCACCGCCACCACAACATCCACCCGGTCCGTCCCAACCACCCATCACACACCCAAGACCCTCTCGTGCGGGCGCATACCTGCGTCACATGGCGTCCGCACCCAACATGCCCAAACGGCCGAGCTCCTCCCCCGTCCACGTGCTCCCCCAACCCCATCGCAAGACGCTCGTCTTCACCGACAGCGACCACGAAACGACCCAGCACCGGGTGCGGGTGCGGAATGAAAACCGCGCGACGCCCGACCCGCCTCTGCCGCAGACGTGGATCGAGACGGTGGCGCGTGCGGTGCTGTTCGGCGGAAAAGGCGCGTACCTCGGGGGCCCGCCCCCCTCTTCGTCCAGCGCGCGCGTGGGCGTTGCGTCGTCCTCGTCAGGCGACTCGCTGAATACTGGACAGAGGAGAGCACTGCGGCCGACGAGGAGCTCCATCTCGCAGGTGTCGCCGCGGCACCTCCGCCCGGGTCTGTCTGACCGAACGAACAACGCGGGTGGTGGTGGGGCGAGGAGGAGGAGGGGGGGCGACCGCGATGTTGGGCTGGCGCCGCCGGAGCTGTTTACGCGGATCGAGCGTGGGCGGGCCGTGATGAGTGCGGGTGAGGTGAGCTGTACGCGGGTGGTGTGTAGGAGTGCGCCTGTGAGCCGTGCGGGGTCGCCGGAGGCTGGGGGTGGGGGTGGTGGGAAGGAGCGGCGGAAGGGCCGGGGGCATGGGAAGGAGAGGGAAGGGGGGAGGGGCAAGGGCAAGAAAGGCGGGAGACTGGAGGAGAAGGACAAGGTGCCTAGTTTGGCGAATACGAATGTGGAGGGGGATGCATGGGATCGGGATAAGGACGGGGGTGCAGATCGGGGCGGGGGGAAGGGGGTCGAACGCTCGGGGAAGAATCGGTACCTGAGCGGGTGGGGTGTCGATGTGCATTCGAGCGGGGAGAGCTCGAGTGATGAGGAGGGGGAGCTGAACCTTGCGCGGATGCTCGTGCCGCCGAAGAGGCAGAACTCGATCAAGAGTCTGAGGAAGCACTTGGCTGTTGCGGCCCACGATGGCGCACCCGGCAGGTGGGTGGGCAGGAGGGCAGCTCAGAGGGGTGTGTCCGGCAGCGGTGTTGCTGCTGCTGCCGCTTCTGGGAGGGCGAGTCGGACGGGGAGTTTGAGGCACAAGATTTATGGGGATGAAGATTGGTATGGGAGCGAGGTGGAGGAGTGGGGGCGGGGGTGGGTGCGCAGGGGTATGAAGACTGGGAATTCAGTCGATGACGAGGATGAAGAGAGCTATGCTGCTGGGTTGCTGGCGGGTGGAAGGGGGGAGGGGAGGATGTTTGGAAGTGGGAGGAGTACGGCTGGGAAGACGAGGTCTGGGTTACCCGGACCCTGGGCCTTTATCGGTGGAGGAGGCTCGTAATCGTCGGTTCTGGGCCCTGGGACCGCCTTCTTCCCTGGTGTTCTGTCCCATACGAGACACTCAGGGGGACTCCTTTCTGCGCGCCTTCTTCCTTCTGGGATTCTCATCTAGCATCTACTGGGTTCTCAACGGAAACTCTTTCTTTGGGGCCTGGGTTCATCAAGACATTCTTTTTCCACTCACAGCATTCGCGTTCATCTCATCCTACATCACGACTCATCTTCTAGTTTCTAGAATCAGAGCGTCATGACTTCACTACTTCTGTTTTTGACGTTCCCCCTTTTGTGGTCGTTTTGTCCTCCCCTTCTTATCGATTTGGCAGCCTCATGTACGATATCTATAAGCATTACGAATGAATAAACTTTTGTACTCTGGTCTGATGTATAATCAGAAAAATCCAAGTTCCCCCCCGCTTACTGAGGTGGTTTATTCCCCCGACTTCCAGTGCAACCTATCCCCCGCTGCCTCGACCCTGTGAGGATTGATAGCGCGGTATCCTACATAGGTGAAGTGTCCCGGTTTCTCCTGAATTCAATGAATGGTTCAGGGTTGATGCTACGTTTGCTCGCGGGCCCGGGGAACCCGGGGATGTTGCGTGCATCATCCTTCTGAAAAACCACCGTGACGATACTCACCCACCGATTCATCTCCCGCTCATCCTACGGGCGATTTCGGATGGCTCATTGGCGAGCAGCCTAACTCGGAGTCCTTGGCATCATTGGATGTTCCGCCCCCGTCCAACGTCAACTTGAAACTCCTCGTTCCCCGTACGTTTTTTTTTTCACTAGTTGTTCTTGACTTAATGCGCTGGCGATTCTCTTACCCGAGCTCAGAAAGATTAGAAGGCAAACCCGCTTGCAACTTGGACCCATAGCGATCAAAGATTTGGTGCCAACTGGTAGTACTAGTACATGATATCATGTTTCTGTCAAATTTTCCAAGGGGAGCACTATCTCCGGTATGTACTGTGAGCAAATTCATCAGCTGATGTTCTCACAAAAATTTAAGGTTCGCGGAAGCAGGGGAAGCAGGGGAAGCAGGGGGAAATACTCTTGTTGTCCTGCATATGCTCTCATATTCTCTTGCTAAAATTTGCGTCCTCGTGTTGCCGACTATGTACGAACCCAAGCCAGGTCCAAGCATGAGTTGCACGCTTACCAACTCAATGGTGAGCGGCCCTGTTAATCAGTTGCCCTGTCATGGCCTTCAATCTTGACATAGATGATGCCAGGAACTTGATATCGTACTTCAGGCGCGAAAGAGTCGCGGTTTCAATATCCAATATGTGAACGATGAACGATGCGACCCCTCAGCCACAGTTTGTCGAACTCTTCGCGGCGATGTTGGAAGAAGATGTATTGTTGTCAACAATACATCAAGTTCGGACATCTCCCAGCCGCTCTCGTCGGAAGCGTTGCGGAGATATCGTGCCAAGATCTCCAAGATCCCATCTCCCCCACAACTCCGACTCCGGCAGATCAACAAAGATGTATCTGAATATGGTCTGGCTTCAGGACCTTTTTTTTATTGTCGATGAATTTGAAACAACTACCCCAGAAAATTTGGTGTATTCGGACGCCATGGCGGCTGCTGTATCTGTCTGTCGTCGGGCCTGCAACACAACGTCCGTGATATTCACAGAATGCTTTGGCCCTTGCCTACTAATTCTCCTCAGCTAGGCCCAGCCCCTTCATCGTGAATACCTAACGGCAGCCTCAAAAAGCGGATTTACGATATAGATTGGCGATCTCGATATTGCGCGGCCGCAGGTTGAACCGAGGAATGGAAGATCATCCCATTATGTTGTTCATCTCCGGAATGTGTTGTGAAGCCCTTCATGTGATTAACCAGGCGATGTGAAGATCAAGGATACTTCCTCCTCCCCTCCTCTATCTTAGATCGAACGTCAGGCAATGTCGAAGAAAAGGGATGGCACCATTTTCAATTTTTATGTCCGGAATGGCGGTTGAACGAGTCCAACTTACTGCGGATGGTGTCATTGCTGTTTCTCGAACTCTGGCTCGCACAGGCGATCTCGATGCTTGGCAGAAACCGTCAATACATTGCGATCAGGGACATGACGACGGCGAAAGTTCGAGATCTAGGAATCCAGACGGGACTTTTATCCGATGTTCCTGTCTTCGGTTAACTCTCCTTACTGCTTATCTTCCTGATGGCTGATGCTACTCCCAAAGTCCCTGACGGAGGCGCGCGTTCGCCGAAAGCCTCATCTCGAGTTAAAAAACTCCCCATACATATATCCACAAAGTCAAGATTCCGCATATGTTGTAAGTCGTTTAGCAGCGCTTGCGAAAAAGGAACATTCCGGTGTTAATCTTTCTGCGCCTCGGCGGCGGCGACGCCAGTTCTTCGTGAGTCATATGATGGTCTCCAGGACTTCTGTCAAAAATTTTGCTTCGTTTCAGGATATCTACGACGATCACAAAGCCAATATTTTTTTGCATTAGACTCGGATCCTTGAGGGCCCTGTTCCCGTTCGTCTCGGCGTGGGGTATACGCGCGCTGCCGGTTAAATCGATCGATCGTCAGATTGCAGGGCACGAGGACAGTCTTTGACTTCGGGTCAAATAGTGATCGCACCAGGAGTATAAAAGGTATGTTGCCGCAAGTCTCAGCAACACCCACCTCTTCCCTCCCACCCTACACCAAAAATAAGTAGCAATGGCATCTGCCAATCCTGTACGGTCGCCTTTCCTTCGAAGCATCATTCCTACCCGTTGACGTCTTTCTGCGGTCCTAGCTTGTACCTTCCCTTGAGCTTGTGCCATTGCACATTCAACTTCCATGTCGCTACAGAGGTGTCTACTGTTCTATTCACGAGATACCTGGTGGTATACAGGGCCTCCCTGCTGGTGTGAGTCCGGCCTCTTTTGCAGCTCGACAACTACTCATTGTATCTGTAGCGACTCGTCAAGATTAGACGACTCAACTCCCCTGCCCAGCGAGCGGGCTTCAGGAACGTATGTATATGCCCCTCTAGACTCTGGCCCCCTCATTCACGCCTTTCTAGATGCTGACTGCTCTTCTGAGTGAACGCGCGGCGAACCCGGCAGCCTTTAGGCATAGATATATCTCCTGGTTTGAAATCCTCGACGTCGCTGAAATTTTTGGTCATGTTGGGCAGTCGATGCTAGCCCTGGTTACCCCCCTATACGAGAACGGAGATATCGTTAGCTATGGTCAACACCGTTCGTATGCCACTCGTCTGTCTTGGGTATGTGTACGCTCCGCTACTTTTTCTGGCTCTGACTTGGTTTCGGATATGGAAGGTCATACAGGCTGCAACAGCCCTCGAGCATCTCCATCGTCACCATAAGGTGCACGGCAACGTATATCCAGTGTGTATCTCATGCATGATGTGTCTCTTGTATTCCTCACCACTATGGAAGGGCAACATCCTCATTACCGATCATGAGGAAGCCACCTTGACCGATATTTCGGTCTACACCAAGGCATGCACGTTGGTTCTCGCGCATGCGACGATTCCTATTCAGGAGTCGTTCGTGTACCAGTCACGAGAGTACATTTATCCTGGGACCGATGGGTTAAATTTTCCGACAAAGCCTACTGACGTGTATGCCATGGGGTCAAGCATCTATTCTGTGAGCCTCGTTCGCTTTCCCGAAGAATTCTGTTTACTATTTAGCCTTCCCCCCCCCTCAAGACTTTCACGGGCAACCCGCCATTTCATGGGAGATTCGACAGGCTCGAACATGCGATCGTGGAGATCGTTCGCCATGGACACCTTCGCCTTCCAAAGCCCTCGATTGAAATCATCAGTGATAATTTGTGGGACCTTATTCAGGGGTGCTGGGCTCTCGATCCTGCCGCTCGTCCTGAGATGGCTGAGGTGGTGACCGCCCTTGAATACGTAGAATTGTATGAATAAGTACTTCACGTTCCGGACTGTGTTTTTTGATTTCGTACATTCTTTAACCCTGTAACAGCTAACTCCACTCCTTCGACTTACTATCTTTCACATCTCGTCTTACATCTCGTAATATTAGTATCAGTTATTTAATGTAGTATTGCCTAGACTTTGACCTCCACTCCCAATCATTTGCCCTAGAAATTTACCTGTGCACGTCCTATGAGTCTGAGTTGTTCAGAAAACGCCTCTTGCTACTGCAGTCGGGTTCCATGGTCATGTGACCAGATCTTTATTTGTCCCTTTGGAAAGCCAAACAACAACATCATCCTGATAGTTATAAGTTGGACTTTGTGCCGCAATGATCTTTTGCTGTAACGAATCTTCCATATGCCTATCCAGCTTCCTTTGCAGCCACTAGGCATAAATCTTCCAGCTCAGCCTCAAGACCCTCCTACCCTTTCTGATGTCGTCGCCGCAAAGCTCTACCAAACACACGTCGATGTGGCAGTCGGTCAGGCACTGCCAATCCTCATGTATCCATCGAACCTGACCAATCCATACAGCATCCCAGGCACCCAATGCACCCACTGCAGCTGACGCGGCCAGAGCAGATGTGTACAAGACAAATGTTATTTTAGCTCACTCTGCGGGAGGTGAGTGAGTTTCAGTGCTCTTTTTTTTTGGCGCTGATTATGCAAAGCTGCGGCACCTGCCTGGTTTGACCCAGCAATTACCGCGGCTATGATCACCATTTTAGCTCCAATCCAAATCACCCTCGCCCAGGTATGGCTCAATCTTCCGCCTTCACACACAAGATTGACAAGTCTCAGACTCAAAACTTCCAACTTCATGATGGCAACTTCACTCCGTTTACGCTGGTCCCATTCAATGATGGCAGACTGCCTACAGCAGTGTCTGTGAGTTCTCCCTCACTTGATTTTTGAATAGCTGGCAAATAGATTACCCAGCACAATCTTCCGCCCCTTCTCAATGCCGCTGCAGTGAGAGCATTGACGGCAGCTCAGACTACTGCTTATGTTGCCGGTTATGGCCTTGGAAATGTCGGGCCAGCACCTGCGAGACGAGTTGTGATTGGAAGAGCGATTGGGTGTACTGTTATGCTTAACAAACCGTTCCAAGGTTCGGGCAGAGTATGCAGGAAGTGGAAAGGCGAAGAGCAATGTGATTGCTAAATCTAAGGAATCTACTACAGTACAAGAGGTTTATATAGGTACTGACTATAGGTGGTAGCGAATGAGTCAGTACTGCGGAAGGCAGTGCGCATGAGTCAGGCGACTGCAGAAGGCTATGTACAATGAGTAAGCTGACTGCGGAAAGCGAGTCAGCGCGGGAGCGAAGTATACTAAAGGGGATGACAAAGTAATGTAGTGAGTCAGACTGGGAATCAAAGGTTGTGAAAGTAGACATTAGACATAGTGAGTTCGTAAGAGGGCGCCGAGTCGGGCCGATAAGTAAAAGATATGACGTGGTCCTCATACCATAGAGTCCGTAACATGTTCCCCTCTCCAAGCTCTGTGTCCTCACAGAGTCACTGTCCCCATCCCTTGTTGTTGTTGGGATCGGACCAGTTCGGACTCTCCTTGAGGCTCCAATCATATATCAACTCCTCATTGATGGCTACGGCGAGTTCAAGGCCTTTGATGGCCAGCCGAATACATCGATTTTCGATGACGAGGGTGCTGGTGTAATTCCCGAGAATTTGTTTCTCTTTGGGAGTTGGGGCGACGGGGAGATTGGACAATGAATGAAGTCGGATATTCATCTGGCGATGAAGGAGGTCGGCGAGGGAAGTTTCAAGGGCATGGATTTGGTCTCTCATGGAGAGCGCTTTGTTCATAAGGGCAGCGATGGCGGGGTTGATGTCGGTGGTGGAGGTGGAGGTAACGATGGTGTTTGACATGGCGGTGAGGATGGTTGAGAGATAAAAGAAGAATGGGGTGGCTATATTGGGCAGGGAGAAGACTAGAGCGGGGAACTCGGTGTGTGGTTGACTGATGAGGTCGATACTGCCATGGGTTTTGAGAACTCATCTTTTATCGTGGACGAGACGGGTTCTGCCGATGGAAATCACGGATCAAATCCTGAGCGTTCTGAACATTAGCTCGAGGTTCCCATGTGTTCTCTTCTGGGCCATATCCTTCCCACTGGATGAGGTACTGGATCTTTCCGCAGAACTTTCAAGAGTCTAGGATTGTAGACACATGGTACTCTTCTTGTCCTTCGACGATGATCGGATCAGGGGCTGGTTTCTTTTTCTGGATGGCGTACTTCGGAGTTTCATATGGTGACAACAGGGTCTCGTTGAACACAGGGTGAATCATCTTCCAAGTCTTCAGAAGATCAAGAAGGTACGCGCTAGCTCCTTTCTTCTCTAGGACTTTGAATGGTCCATGTCGGAGTGCATCAAGTTTCTTTGAGGGGCAATCAGTCCTGATGTCAGTCCCTTCCAGCCACACCTTGTCCCCGATGCGGTAGTTCCAAGACGGACTTCGCCGTGTATCAACTGTCTTCTTCATCTGATCCTGTGCTTGTTTCAGTGCTGCATTGGCTTCTCCTCATGCCTGTTTGAGTTTTTTCAAGAAGTTGTTGGCAGCCGGATTGGTATCTTCTAACACGAGTTCTCCCTTCCACGGATGTAAACCGTAGTTGAGGTAGAATGGGGTGTGCTTTGTTGCCTGGTGTTCTTTGTCATTGTACTGGAACTCTGCGATTGCGATCCACTCAGCCCAATCATCCTGTAAATGGTTGACAAAGTTCTGTAAGAATGCTTCCGTTTCCTGATGTGATCGCTCGGCCTGTCCATCAGTCTGTGGGTGGTACATGGTGGACAGGTTCCTCTTGATCCCTAGCATGCGGCAGAGTATCTCCATGAACTTCGCAGCGAACTGCGGTCCCCTATCGCTGATGATCTTCTTGGGGATCCCATGAAGCTTCCATATCTGATCCCGATAGATCTTGGCTAATCCTTCAGCTGATAATTCCACGGTTGTCGGAATGAGGTGGAGCATCTTCGAATGTCTATCTGTGATGACCAGAATCACATTCTTTCCATCGGACTCTGGTATTGGTCCCACAACGTCAATCCCTATGTCTTCCCATGGATGACTTGGTGCTGCATGGGGGTGTAGCGGAGCATGTCGTTTCTGTCTGTTAATCTTGTTGCGTTGACAGGTGTCACAACCCTTTATGTACTTCTTCACATCATGCAGGATAGTAGGCCACCAGTAGGTATGAGTGAGGAGTTCATGTGTCCGATATTGTCCTGGATGTCCAGCCACTGGTGCATCATGTGATTCAAACATCAGTTCTTGACGCAGTTGTGGGTCTGGTGGAACATAGACTCGTTTGCCTGCATATGTGATGCTGTTTTCCTGTTGATACCAATGAGGATTCTTCTTTAGACCCTGGGCTACTTCTGTCTCCATGCGGTTTGAACCCTTGATGTGTGCGATCCACGGATTTTTGATGGTCGTGACATTTCCGATTTTGATGGAATCAGATGTTTCACCCCCTTCAAAGAATTGTTCCTCCGTGAACATCTCCATTTGTACCACATCTTCTGATTCCAATTGTTTCAAGAATAGTCCCTCCTTGAGCATTTGGTCACTGTCCTGTGGTTCGAGTTCCGCTTCATACCAGGGTAAGCGTGACAGGATGTCCGCTTTCACATTGGTCTTGCCAGGCACATGCCGTAATTTGAAGTCATAGTCCTGTAACTTCATTTTCCAGCGTCGCTGTCGTTGATTTAGGTCCTGAGGACGACGGAAATATTCCAGGTTCTTGTGATCGGTCAAGATTTCGAAACGCTCCCTGGCTTTGAGCAGATAGTGTCTCCAATGTTTTAATGCTTCCATGACCGCCAGGAGTTCCTTGTCGTATATCTCGTAATTCTGTTCGGCTGTGGACATGGTCCGTGACAAGAACACAATGGGATGCCATTTGTCGTCTTGCTTCTGACAGAGTGCCGCTCCAATGGCATAGCCCGATGCATCGGTTTCAACCCTGAACTGTCCCTCTGGTTTTGGTAATGCCAAGACCGGTGCTGATGTAATTGCCCGTATGAGACCTTCAAAGGCTTGCTGCTCTGTTGGTCCCCAAGTAAATGCTGTACCGCCTGTGAGCACGGTGAGAGGTTTCGCAATGTTTGAGTACCCTTCAATAAAACATTGATAGAAGTTAGCAAATCCAAGGAACCTCTGAACTTCCTTTTTTGATGTGGGTGCTCGCCAGTTTCGGATCGTATCCACCTTTTCAGTTTCCATCTTGACACGTCCCTCACCAACCACATATCCCAATATAGGACATTTCGTTACTTCCCATAAACACTTCTTCTCCTTTAGGAACAAATCATTGTCCGATAGGATCTGTAGGATTTCTTTGGTGTTTCATGCGAGTTCTTCCTTGGTTTTACCAAACCACGATGTCATCCATGTACAGTGACTCAAAAAATTGATTCAATGTTTGACACTTTTTGAATATCCATTGAATAACTTTGGATCCGATATGAATAATACCAAAGTGTTGGTATATGGAAGGAAGCATTCGATCAGGGCCATCCATCAAAAAACATTTATTTAATTTCAATTAGTATCCATGGAGATATGATCAGTTTAAAACAGGAACTCATTGTCTCAATTATTTGAGGGGGTATCAGAAATATAGTAAAGTGGAATTCTAGTACTTGGTATTGCCTCCCTTGGCTTTAATAACTGCTTCTAATCTTCTAGGCATACTTTCAATCAAATTCTGACATACCTCTGGCTCTATATTGTTCCAAACCTCCACCACTCTGTCCCAAAGTTCCCAAACTCCCTTTGCTGGTGTTGGATACTTCTGAAGCTGTTTTTTGGTATGACCCCAAAGATGTTCAATGGGGTTGATATCCAGAGACTGTGAAGGCCAATCCAGAACCACAATTCCTTGCTCCTCCATCCAGGTTTGGGCCTTGTTGGACATGTGCTTGGGGTCATTGTCCTGCTGAAAAATTACCTCCTCCTCAGAAATTCCACTTTCCTCTATACTGGGCAGCAAGTGACCCTCCAAAGTGGCCACATACTGATCAGCATCCATCCTCCCCTTGACCTCTGCAAGTTGCCCAACTCCATTCCATCCCATACAGCCCCATACCATAATATTTCCACCTCCAAACTTCACTGTTCCCTCAACTTCTCTTTCAATCAACCCCTCTCCCTTCTTTTTCCAGATCCACTGCTTCCCATCTGACCCAAATCTGTTGATTTTTGTTTCATCTGACCAAATAACCCTCTTCCAGTCCTCCACAGTCCACTCCTTGTGCTTCAGAGCAAAAGCCAATCGTTGCTTGCAATGTGCTGGTTTGAGATATGGTTTTTTCTCTTTGTTACTGCCTTGAACTCATTCCTTTTGAGGAGATTTCTGATGGTTTGTGAGGAGACAGGGCTGGAAATGATGGCATTGATGTGGTTGGTGGCCTCCACAGCATTGGTAGTCTTTCCAGTTGTAATTTGTCAGATCACGGCATGTTGGGCAGTAGTGGAAAGCTTGGAAGGACGACCAGCAGAGGGAGTTTGGTGATTGGGAAGGAGGTTTTGGAGTACTCTGGATACAGTAGGCTGACTGATACCCAGGCTAGATGCAATAGAGCGGGTGCAATGACCATTGGAGGCCAGAGAAAGGATGTTTTCCTTCTGAGCAGAGAAGCTGGGGTGCATGTTGAATTTGAAATATCCTGAGAGCATTTGGACTGCTTAAATACCTTCAGTCCAGGTCCAATCAAAGATAGCATCACTATAGCAACTATTTGCCACTCATTGGTTGCTATAGAATCAGTGGAGCATCAGATTCTGATATTTCTGATACCCCCTCAAATAATTGATTCAATGAGTTCCTGTTTTAAACTGATCATATCTCCATGGATACTAATTGAAATTAAATAAATGTTTTTTTGATGGATGGCCCTGATCGAATCCAAAGTTATTCAATGGATATTCAAAAGGTGTCAAACATTGAATCATTTTTTTGAGTCACGGTAGATCACGCAGATACGTCGGCGGATCTGGTCCCGGAATAGACTAGCCATCATTCGAGAGAACATTCCCGGGGAGTTGCAAAGGCCGAAAAACATGACCAATGGTTCAAACAATCCTCGACTGGTGAGGAAGGTGGCCTTCCATTCATCGCCTTCCTTAATCCGGACGTTGTTGTAACCCCACATGATGTCCATTTTATTGAAGTAGACTGCATCTTTCAGCATGTCCAAGAGGTCGCAGATGCGTGGGAGTGGGAACTTGTCTTGACCATGAATTTATTGACCATGCGGTAATCTTGTACCAATCGTTTGGAGCCATCCTTCTTGTTGATGAAGAAGCAAGGGGAGGCATAAGGGGATTTGGATGGGTGGATCTTTCCTGTTGCTAGTCCCTCATCAATGAATGTGTCCAATTCTTCTTGTTCCTTTTGTGTCATAGGATATGTATTTCCCCCTAGTTCCTTTGGTGCTTCCGGTGTAAGTTCAATACCATGGTCCCATTCCCTCTCCTTTGGGATCTTATCAAAGTTCTCCTTCTCGAAGAGATGAGCAAATCGTTCAACATATGAGGGTTGTTTGGTTGTGGGAGGTGGTGTGGGAGTGACAGCTTCCAAAATAGGGTCTCCAGGCTTCCATTTCTGATCCGACTTTTTGGGTGCATCTTTGTTGTGCACCTCAACCATGCGAACCCGGTGTTTGCGACCATCAAGGTTAACCCTGAAATCTGAGTGTTTGGTTCGACATGTTGTTGGGCACCGGTTAAATGTTACCACGCCGGTTGTCCAATTGATTGTGGGGTTGTGGTGTACCAACCAGTCATGTCCCAAGAGCATGTCCATTCTTCCAATGTCCAGTACCATTGCTTCCATGGTTTCCTGATGTTCTCCCAAATCCAGTTTGACTTCGGCAAGTTGGCTCGCTTTCTGTTGTCAATTTGGTGATCCATCTGCATTTAGAATTGCTATGGGCAGTATTCCTCGTGTGGGGAGGTTCTGTTCGTGTACTATTCTGGGATGGATGCATGTGCATTCACATCCGCTGTCAATCTCAGGTTGGATAACCTTTGGTCCTCGTCGTGTTTTGAGCTGAGCTAACAGCCTGATCTCTCGTCTTTTTGGAGGTTTATCTCCCTTCACAATCTTAGTCGATGCAGTGGCTCGCTTGGCAGGGATGACATAGGTTCTATTGTCTGCAGTCATACAAGGCAAGCAAGTCCGTTTAATAGATAAGGGTCACGACTTAGTGTCATTTAATCGGACCCTTTGGGAAAATCCTTCTCGTCGGCTTCTAAGATTGTGGTTTCATCATTCTCGGCATCTTCCTCAGACACCTTCCTAATCCTTCCAGAGTTCTTCTTCGGCTTGCGGCAGTTGCGCGCGATATGGCCTTCTTGGTCACAGTTGAAACACTTGCAACCATCTTTCTTCTTTGGAGCGCTACAGTCGATCTCCATGGCTTTGCCCTGACCACCATAAGTGGTACCCGATCCGGTGCGCATGTCGCCGCCACCTCGGATGACCAGTGCATGTCCTTCCATCTGTCGTCCCTTGTTTCGGATCTCCTTTGCGTAATCGGTGTACGTCTTGCCATCACTAGCCACTTGTTCAGAGATTCTGCGGTTGATGTTCTTCTCTAGGATGTATTTCCCAGTTCCTTTGCCAAGGTTTGACAGCTTCAAGAGTTCTTTGAATTCATCCAAGAATTCATCAACGGTGCGTTTCTCTTGTTTCAGGACTTCGAGTCTCGCTTTGGCAGCGACGGACTTGTTGGCGATGGAGAATCATGTGGTGATATCATCGGAAAAACCTAGCCAGGTGATGTTCTCGTTGTCAGCGGTAAGAGCGTCTAACTTGTTACTGGCCCAGTGTCTGCCGGACCCTTCCATCATGCGGGATAGTACCGCAAGAATCTTCTGATCGTCTGTGAGGCTCTTTTGGAACCTGATGTATAGTTTGGTGGCTTTCCGCCATTTGTCAAAGGTGTATCTGTCCTTGAACATCCCAGGATCCTTGATGATCTTGGATGTATCCATTGTTTGTACAGCCGGAGCTTCTGCCATGTCTAGAGTCTACGGAGGAGGAGAGGAGTCGGGTTGTTGGGATGAAGATGGGGTTCGGGATACAGGTAAGGATTGAAAATGAGTCCCTGTTCTAGGCATCTGTTCAATATCTGACTGCGTGGAGTCAAAAGTAAATTCATCAGGGGACTTGTTGGTGGAATCGGTGGCAAAACACTTGGCGTATTTCATCTGTAGATCTCTAAGGAATCTCTGTTCCTGCACGTCTGTTGGTTGCAAGAAGGGGTCAAGTCTCTCGTTTCATGCCCAACGGTTGTACTCGGTCTGTTGTTCTTCGGTGGTGAAGTGGGTGTAGATCTGCTGCTTCAAGTAAGGTGTGATGATGTGGCTCTGGGACGTCTCGATGTGAGCGTCCTAATCAATCTTCTGATAATGGTTGTCTGGACACCGATAAACTCTCTGATCTCTGTGATCCGACCTGTCTGAGGTCCTTCTTGAATGCAAAAGCTTTCGAGTTTGTTCTGTCAGGCGTTATAGCGCGCGATCTGGTGTTGCTGAGCAAGATGGATGCTCTCTGCTATCTCGCCATGGGGGCGATGCTCGTCATTGTCTAGTTCTTCGTCAAGCACCTGCTGTAGGATGCGACGGATCTCCGATTTGATGTACTGCTGGATGAGTGTAAAATCGATACTGTCTCGAGGACTTAGCTCCTCCTGTCGGGCTTCTGGCGTGCTGAATGGGTTGCTGGTGAAGTCTTCAAAGAAGCGCGACGTCTTGACTCGTCTGGTAGTTGCTCTCTTTGCTCTGGGCGAACCTAACGAGATTTAGCAACTTGTTATGCTTAACAAACCGTTCCAAGGTTCGTGCAGAGTATGCAGGAAGTGGAAAGGCGAAGAGCAATGTGATTGCTAAATCTAAGGAATCTACTACAGTACAAGAGGTTTATATAGGTACTGACTATAGGTGGTAGCGGATGAGTCAGTACTGCGGAAGGCAGTGCGCATGAGTAAGGCGACTTTTGGAAGCTGTCACTCCCACACCACCTCCCACAACCAAACAACCCTCATATGTTGAACGATTTGCTCATCTCTTCGAGAAGGAGAACTTTGATAAGATCCCAAAGGAGAGGGAATGGGACCATGGTATCGAACTTACACCGGAAGCACCAAAGGAACTAGGGGGAAATACATATCCTATGACACAAAAGGAACAAGAAGAATTGGACACATTCATTGATGAGGGACTAGCAACAGGAAAGATCCGCCCATCCAAATCCCCTTATGCCTCCCCTTGCTTCTTCATCAACAAGAAGGATGGCTCCAAACGATTGGTACAAGATTACCGCATGGTCAATAAATTCATGGTCAAGACAAGTTCCCACTCCCACGCATCTGCGACCTCTTGGACATGCTGAAAGATGCAGTCTACTTCAATAAAATGGACATCATGTGGGGTTACAACAACGTCCGGATTAAGGAAGGCGATGAATGGAAGGCCACCTTCCTCACCAGTCGAGGATTGTTTGAACCATTGGTCATGTTTTTCGGTCTTTGCAACTCCCCGGGAACATTCTCTCGAATGATGGCTAGTCTATTCCGGGACCAGATCCGCCGACGTATCTGCGTGATCTACATGGATGACATCGTGGTTATCGGTAAAACCAAGGAAGAACTCGCATGAAACACTGAAGAAATCCTACAGATCCTATCGGACAATGATCTGTTCCTAAAGGAGAAGAAGTGTTTATGGGAAGTAACGAAATGTCCTATATTGGGATATGTGGTTGGTGAGGGACGTGTGGAGATGGAAACTGAGAAGGTGGATACAATTCGAAACTGGCGAGCACCCACGTCAAAAAAGGAAGTTCAGAAGTTCCTTGGATTTGCTAACTTCTATCGACGTTTTATTGAAGGGTACTCAAACATCGCGAAACCTCTCACCGTGCTCACAGGCGGTACAGCATTTACTTGGGGACCAACAGAGCAGCAAGCTTTTGAAGGTCTCATACGGGCAATTACATCGGCACCAGTCTTGGCATTACCGAAACCAGAGGGACAGTTCAGGGTGGAAACCGATGCATCGGGCTATGCAATTGGAGCAGTACTCTCTCAGAAGCAAGACAACAAATAGCACCCCATCGCATTCTTGTCGCAGACCATGTCCACAGCCGAACAGAATTACGAGATATACGACAAGGAACTCCTGGCGGTCATGGAAGCATTAAAACATTGGAGACACTATCTGCTCAAAGCCAGGGAGCGTTTCGAAATCTTGACCGATCACAAGAACCTGGAATATTTCCGTCGTCCTCAGGACCTAAATCAACGACAGCGACGCTGGAAAATGAAGTTACAGGACTATGACTTCAAATTACGGCATGTGCCTGGCAAGACCAATGTGAAAGCGGACATCCTGTCACGCTTACCCTGGTATGAAGCGGAACTCGAACCACAGGACAGTGACCAAATGCTCAAGGAGGGACTATTCTTGAAACAATTGGAATCAGAAGATGTGGTACAAATGGAGATGTTCACGGAGGAACAATTCTTTGAAGGGGGTGAAACATCTGATTCCATCAAAATCGGAAATGTCACGACCATCAAAAATCCGTGGATCGCACACATCAAGGGTTCAAACCGCATGGAGACAGAAGTAGCCCAGGGTCTAAAGAAGAATCCTCATTGGTATCAACAGGAAAACAGCATCACATATGCAGGCAAACGAGTCTATGTTCCACCAGACCCACAACTGCGTCAAGAACTGATGTTTGAATCACATGATGCACCAGTGGCTGGACATCCAGGACAATATCGGACACATGAACTCCTCACTCATACCTACTGGTGGCCTACTATCCTGCATGATGTGAAGAAGTACATAAAGGGTTGTGACACCTGTCAACGCAACAAGATTAACCGACAAAAGCGACATGCTCCGCTACATCCCCATGCAGCACCAAGTCACCCATGGGAAGACATAGGAATCGACGTTGTGGGACCGATACCAGAATCTGATGGAAAAAACGCAATTCTGGTCATCACGGATAGACATTCGAAGATGCTTCACCTCATTCCGACAACCGTGGAACTATCAGCGGAAGGATTAGCCAAGATCTATCGGGATCAGATATGGAAGCTTCATGGGATCCCCAAGAAGATCATCAGCGATAGGGGACCGCAGTTCGCTGCGAAGTTCATGGAGATACTCTGCCGCATGCTAGGGATCAAGAGGAACCTGTCCACCATGTACCACCCACAGACTGATGGACAGGCCGAGCGATCACATCAGGAAACGGAAGCATTCTTACAGAACTTTGTCAACCATCTACAGGATGATTGGGCTGAATGGATCGCAATTGCAGAGTTCCAGTACAATGACAAGGAACATCAGGCAACGAAGCACACCCCATTCTACCTCAACTACGGTTTACATCCATGGAAGGGAGAGCTCATGTTAGAAGATACCAATCCGGCTGCCAACGACTTCTTGAAAAAACTCAAACAGGCACGAGAAGAAGCCAATGCTGCGCTGAAACAAGCACAGGATCAGATGAAGAAGACAGTTGATACACGGCGAAGTCCATCTTGGAACTACCGCATCGGGGACAAGGTGTGGCTGGAAGGGACTAACATCAGGACTGATCGCCCCTCAAAGAAACTTGATGCACTCCGACATGGACCATTCAAAGTCCTAGAGAAGAAAGGAGCTAGCGCGTACCTTCTTGATCTTCCGAAGACTTGGAAGATGATTCACCCTGTGTTCAACGAGACCCTGTTGTCACCATATGAAACTCCGAAGTACGCCATCCAGAAAAAGAAACCAGCCCCTGATCCGATCATCGTCGAAGGACAAGAAGAGTACCATGTGTCTACAATCCTAGACTCTCGAAAGTTCCGCGGAAAGATCCAGTACCTCGTCCAGTGGGAAGGATATGGTCCAGAAGAGAACACATGGGAACCTCAAGCTAATGTTCAGAACGCTCAAGATTTGATCCGTGATTTCCATTGGCAGAACCCGTCTCGCCCACGATAAAAGACAGCTCTCAGAATCCATGACAAGTATCGACCTCATCAGTCAACCACACACCGAGTTCCCCGCTCTAGTCCTTTTCCTGCCCAATATAGCCTCCCCCTTCTTCTTCTATCTCTCAACCATCCTCGCCGCCATGTCCAACACCACCGTCACCTCCACCTCCACCACCGACATCAACCCTGCCATCGCCGCCCTCATGAACGAAGCACTCTCCATGAGAGACCAAATCCATGCTCTCGAAACTTCCCTTGCCGACCTCCTCCATCGCCAGATGCATATCCGGCTTCACTCGCTATCCAATCTCCCCGTCGCCCCGACTCCCGAGGAAAAACAAATTCTCGGAAATTACACCAGCACCCTCGTCATCGAAAACCGACGCATTCGGTTGGCCATCAAAGGCCTCGAGCTCGCTGTAGCCATCAACGAGGAATTGATACATGATTGGAGCCTCAAGGAAAGTCCGAACTGGTCCGATCCCGGCAACAACGAGGGATGGGGACAGTGACTCTGTGAGGACACAGAGCTTGGAGAGGGGAACATGTTACGGACTCTACGGTATGAGGACCACGTCATATCTTTTACCTATCGGCCCGACTCGGCGCCCTCTTATGAACTCACTATGTCTAACATCTACTTTCGCAACCTTTGATTCCCAGTCTGACTCATTACATTACTTCATCATCCCCTTTAGTATACTTTGTTCCCGCGCTGACTCGCTTTCCGCAGTCAGCTTACTCACTGTACATAGCCTTCCGCAGTCGCCTTACTCATGCGCACTGCCTTCCGCAGTACTGACTCATCTGCTACCGCCTATAGTCAGTACCTATATAAACCTCTTGTACTATAGTAGATTCCTTAGATTTAGCAATCACTTTGCTCTTCGCCTTTCCACTTCCTGCATACTCTGCCCGAACCTTGGAACGGTTTGTTAAGCATAACAATTCTGTTGTGCATTGTGTAGGTAGACTTTCAGAAATTGATGCAGCCGTTGCCATGTAGACCTCCTCAATGTCAACCCCCTCATCACCATTGCCTACCCCAGTCATGAAAGCATGCTCACAATCCAAATGTAAGCAGTTGATGGCAAGTTCAAGACTTGCGTGAAATGTCGTGACCAAAACTGCCTTGATTCGAAGAAACGGGAACGACAGAAGGAGGGGGAAGGCCCCAAGAAAAAACCACGCAGCCATCATGAAAACGGAGGGACATAGATATTCCTAGGTGTAGCTGACAAACCCAAATCACATGTTTAAGTAAGATATGAGCATGTATTACTTGATACCTTCCCAAAGATTTTGCTCAAAGATTGGACAGGGAAAACAGAATTGCAAAAATTGCATCTTGAAGGTCATAATTCTGTTGGCCAGGCCATGGCAATTAATCCCCAAGTCATGATGTTGGATAGCACTCCTGACACTGAAAAGTTTTTCTGGAGGAAAAATTCATTATGAAAGAGGAATCCTCTTTCCTTTGAGTATATCTTTAAGAAAGATACAAAGTATTTTATATGGAAATTTTCAAGAAACATGTAATGTTTTTTCCAAATATTTTTGGCCAAAAAACTTTTTGTTTATCCTACAGTTTTTCTTGAGGAAAAACTAGATCCATTGTTTGAACAATGGAATAAGTTTATCTTTCAGAAAAACTCTTGGAAAAATGAAAAGTTTTACCAGAAGAAATACTTTGGAAACACATTATATGTTTCCTAAAATTTTCTATATGAAATACTTTGTATTTTTCTCAAAGATACACCCAAAGGAAAGAGGATTCCTCTTTCACAATAGATTTTTCCTCCAGAAAAACTTACCAGTGTCAGGAGTGTAGGGAACTCGCTCAACATCTTGTTATAAGAGATACAATCACATGTCAGCATGATCTGCAGTTGGCATACTCTTATGGTGGTAAGCACAGATATGTATCAATTTCAACTTACAAGTCATGATTTTGGACAAGGTAAACATCTCAACATCTTGTTTTAAGAGATATCTTGTGTGTCTGCATGATCTATGGTTGGCATACTCTGATGAGGATAAGCACAGATATGTATCAATTTCAACTTACAAGCATGCTTACCAAGGTTTCTCTGTCCCCCATAATGAAGCCACTTCAATTCGACGACACTGTCACGTAGCGTGTTTCTCAACGTCGGAAAACGTCGGACGTGTCGGAGCGGAGTAGCGGAGGAGCGGAATGCGGTAAGTGCGACGTTGGCAGAAAGGACCTGGCTTCAACTTGTGCGTTGCGCCCCACTCTTTGACATGGTCCTCGATTTCGGATTGGTGGATGTCAGATGAGCGGATGAGCAGATGAGCGGAGGTGACGGAGAGTATGCTCAAAGGCAAGTAGAGACGGTTGTGAATGAGGTGTAACATATGATATTTGAACTGAGGTTCTACGACAGGTTTGTACACTATTTATAGTAGACTAGAATGATCAGCATTACTATAAGTGATGTGCAGATATCGGAGTTGACCATCGGAACATTCGGAGTACGGAGAGTAGCAAATGAAAAGTGAACAACATATGTCTACTTGTAAGTATGGTTGAGATGTTACGTAGTAGAAGTATAATCAATATAAATAGAATGTTGTTGGAGCGGATGTTGGAGCGGATGAATCGTCGGAGTCGTCGGATAAGTCGGATGTGAATCGTATGGTTATGACAGTATTTCCCTCTTAGGGCCGAACCCTGAGGCCCAGATGAGGTAATCCACGTGATCGTTGGTTGAAAAGCTTTGTGCGTGATTTTTCACTCTTGTCACCCAACCACAACATCTATCCCGACGCCTATCCATTATGTCCGCTGAGAACTCACCCCTCGCCGCTCTTTGTGCTGAAAGGGAGCTCCAGCAGAAGGTCACCAAAGAGTTGGAGAGGAAGCTGCAGGAGGCAGAGGAGCGCGCGAAGGAAGATGCAGAGCGCGCAGAGGCAAAGAGGGCGGCGAAAGAGCGGAGACGAGCAGAGAGGAAGGCAGAGAAGGCGAAGGCGAAGGAACCAGTTGCGGGTGCGGGTGCGGATGCGGATGCGGATGCGGATGTGAAGAAGGTCCAGCTGCAGGGGGTTTTCAAGAATATGCCTGCGAGTTACGAGCAGGGGAAGGAGGATTGCACCTCCTGCTTGAAAGCGGGGGACTTGTGTTTTTGGCCATCGGAGTGAGTTTTCCCTATTTCTATATACACTTTGTTATTAACTTGTTCTTTAGGAATGACAATGCTTCGTCGTGCTGGCGGTGCCAGCGTTTAAAACGAAGCTGCAGAATGGGAGCGGAAGCGGAGTCGGAGGTGAAGCGGAGGATGACCAAGGCGGTGAGGGTCGGAAAGGCTAAGGTGGCAGGTGGTGCGACAAAGAACGCGAAGGCGGGATCGTCCAAGGGAGAGGGGACCACGGAGGGATCACGGATAGCCACAGCGTCGGAGGAGCCGGAGTTCATGCCGGAGGGGTTTGGTCCGCCGGAGGTGGTCATAGGCACGGAGGTGGTGAGAGGGCTTAGGAGCATGATAAGGGAGATGCGGTTGATAAAGGCGGAGTTGAAGGAATTGCGGGAAATCAAGGAGCTTCTGACGGTTATCGCGTGGAGGGAGGATTCGGAGGCTTCAGAGGAGGGATCCGACGAGGACGAGGATGCGGAGGAGTATGATAGGGTGTTGGAGGAGTTGGCAAAGGAGGTAGAAGAAGAAGAAGAAAAAGAAGAAGAAACGAAGAAGCGGAAGCGGATGGAGGAAGCGGAAGAGGAATCCGGATCGGAGTGGAACGAGGAGATGGAGGGGGTATCTAACAAAAAACAGCGAAAGTAGTTTTTTTGTTAGTATAAAATATTAATAGATTTTCTTTTCTTCTTGTTACAAGCACGATAAGGGGCCTGGCTTAGTTGGTTGAGCAGAGTGGAAGTCCGCTACCGTATCCGCTGCATGTTCAAGCTCGGATGCGGGTAACTAAGAAAACTCTTCACTGGTGTCTTCATAACCTAACCAGCGGACGAGGTAAAGGAGTTTGCAGCGTCGTCTTTTATCGATCTTTGAGTCGACGATTTCCGCAATTTCGTATTCGGTTTCTCCGTCCATCTCGAGCGGAGGTGGAGGAGATTGTATCCAATTTGGAATCTTGTTAGGAGTTGCTGGTTCGAGCATGGATATGTGGAAGACGGGGTGTATAGCATGCATAGTGTCGGGTAGACGTAGTGTAAAGGAGTGCGTGCCAGGTTGGGCTATGATTTCAAATGGGCCAGCATATTTGTCGGATAACTTTTGGGTGGGTCGTGTGGTGCGGAAGAACTTGGCTTTAACAAAGACTTCTTTGAAGGCAGTGGACCGGAAATAGGGAGGACGGGGGTCTATAGGATAAACGAGAGAACCTCAGGACGTGGTGAACACGGACTAAGTATATTGAATGTACCTATAGGATAAACGAGAGACTAAGGTACATAAGTAAAGGAATGACAGTGGGATAATATATCAGACTTACACCTCAGGACGTGGTGAACACAGACTGAGGTGTTGGCTACGAAAAAAAAGGATTGTAGACTATGAAAGATTAGGTAATGTGAGTGATGCGCCACAAATAAGTGAATGTCGGTAGACCTGTGAGTATCGAAAGTCTTAACACTCCCCCTCGATCTGAACATGGTCAAACGACATTGAGGAGTTCACGGAACAATGTGAACTTAACACGTGCGGGCAACTTGGTGAGAATGTCGGCAACCATTTCGTCGGTGGGAACATATTTGACACGAATGTAATCTTGGTCGACAGCCTGGCGAACAAAGTGGAAATGAACGTCAATATGCTTTGTCCTGGCGTGGAAACGGGAGTTCTTGGAAAGTTCAATAGCGCCTTGGTTGTCACAATGAAGAGTGGTAGGAAGGCAATGATTATAAAAGAAGGAAAGTTCGGTGAGAAGCTTGTGGATCCAGATGATGTCCTTGGTCGCATGTGTGAGGGCCACATACTCTGACTCGGTGCTGGACAGAGTGATGATGGGCTGCTTCTTGGCACTCCAGGAAACGACGCCAATCCCAACAAAGAATGCAAAGCCCGAGATAGAGTGGCGATGGAGATGAGACGCCCAATCAGCATCCGAAAACCCTAAAACACCAGAGGTATTGCTTCCAGAAGCAAGGCAGTGACCGCCAAGGATGAGGCGGAAATGTTTTGTACCAATGAGGTAGCGAAAGACACGCTTGACGGCCTCAAGGTGAGTGGTATGGGGTGAGTCAAGGTGCTGAGACAATGTTGAGACAGCATACGTGATGTCTGGGCGTGTCATCGTCGAGAGGTACATAAGAGACCCAATCATCTCCCGATAGATAGTCTTTTCAGACAGCGTGAGAAGTGTCGGTGAGACAGCTGGGGAGTCTGGCGTGAAGTCGGCTCCATGTTCCATAGGGGTAGACATCGGTTTTGCCTTGTCGAGACCGAAACGGGTGAGGATTTGATCGACATAGGTTTCTTGGCCGAGAGCTATGGTACGGTTCTCAACGTCGCGGGTGACGTTAACACCAAGGAGCCAGCTGATGGAGCCTAAATCGACAAGTTCGAAAAAGTCGCTCATTTTCCTCTTGATATGTGCGGAAGACTCAGAAGAGTTGGCGATGATGGTGAAATCGTCAGTAGCAGCAGCCATAATGACGAAATTGTCGCCCTCAACGCGGTAGAAGGTGGCCTCATCGGCCTGAGAGACGTGGAACCCGAGGCTCGTGAGGATTCGTTTGAGCTCTTGGTACCAGTGGTGAGCACCTTGTTTTGTTCCATAGAGTGGTCGGCGTAGGCGGAGAACAATGTGTTTGCCAGATTTGGCGAGATCATCGGGAATGGTATGAAAAAGTTCGTAGTAAGGTGGTAAAGCCAGATAAATGACTTCGTTTTCTTTGAGCAGAGAGTTGAGGTATGCATTTTTGACATCGGCTTGCTCGATGACGACGACGCGGCCTTTAGAAGCAGCTAACACGAATAAGATGCGGAGGGTAGCTGGGCGAACGGTGGGCGCGAATGTTTCGGTGAAGTCTTTGCCGAAAATTTGCACGAATCCTTTTGCGACGACGCGTGCGCGATAACGGACAATATTGCCTTGGGCGTTGCGTTTGCGGTGGAGAACCCAGCGGGAAGGGACAATGTTGGCGTCCGAAGGTGCTTCAACGATGTCCCAGGTGGCGAGTTTCTCAATCTGAGCGAGTTCTTCCTCCATCCCGGCCTTCCATTGTTCGGATTCCGTTCCGTTGATTACGTCATCGACACGTGGTTGATCATCCGACACAGCTGCCACGGCTGTGTGCACAGCCTCGCGGAACCAGTTCATTCCGGACTCGTTCGGCTCCCAGTCGACTCCCCCTGGTTCAGTACCTTCGTCCTCAACAATATGGGCGTCTCCAGCAGCGGTTCGACGTTTTCCGCGGCCGTATCTTTCTTCGTCGTACTGGGGAAGACCAGCTAGCGAATTGCGGCGCGTTTTCGTTGCATGATTGGGATCTGCTGCTGAGGACTTTGAGGAGTCGTTTGGCGGAGTTGCAGTGCTGGTATCAGGTGCGTTCGGTGTTTCTGGCATTGTGGGTTGTTCTGAAGACTTGCTGGGGGCGACAGGATTCGGAATAATCGGTTTTTCGACCGATTCCCACTCCCCCTCGAATTTGACGTCCCCAGGCTCAAGCATTGCCGTTCGGTCGACGTAAACGTTGCGTTCGACTGAGACCTTGTTCTTCCCTGGCCAGTAGACACGATATCCCTTGGATTCGTCATCGTATCCAACAAAACGGCCCTCTTTCGCTCGTGGATCCAGCTTACCAGCATGCAGGTCCTTGACCCATACAGGTACTCCCCACTCCAGCAATCCCCTGAGGTCGGGTTTGCGCCCTGTCGCTTTTTCGATAGGCGTGACGAGTTCAGGCGTTGCACGGGAGGGGACCCTGGCACCGATCCAAACACTGTGGCGGACGGCTTCGCCCCATAGGTTTCGAGTTAGACCTGCGCCGATTATCATAGAGCGTGCTCGCTTGATGTGCATTCGGTGGCTGCGTTCGGCGGCTCCGTTCGACTGAGGAGAGTCGTGGACAGTCAGATGTCGAACTGTCCTGGCGTTTTTGAGGAGTTTCGTGAATTCAGTGCTGAGATATTCGCCCCCGCGATCGCTACCGAGACACTTGATATCAGCGTTTCGCTGCATCTTCGCCCATTTCTCATACTGCTGGTACTTCTCCATGGCTTCTCCTTTCGTCTTTAGGAAATCCGCTCGATCTTCGCCCGTCGCCATGTCATGATAAAACTGGCAGTAGTTGTGTCCGCCGAGGGATGTGACCTGGGCTGGACCCCATAGATCAGTGACGATCTTTTCCCCGTACTTCGTGTACTTCGTTGTACTCTCCTTTGGAAAAGCTTGCTGGTGGGCCTTTCCTTGGACGCAAGAGCTACAGAACTCGGGTTTCGTTTTTGGATCAATAATGATACCGGAAACGGCACCTTTCGACACCATCTCGCGAAGGGTTCGGAAGTTGAGGTGTCCGAGTTTACGATGGAGTTCGTTGATGTCCATAGGGGCGGCTGCGACATTTGCATGGAGACCGGGGGTGGGATTTACAAGGGCCAAGGGATCAATACGGTATAGACCACGGATACGAGGGACTGAGCCGAGGATTTTTCGCTCGGGACGTGCGCCATGAATGACGCATGCACCGTCTTCAATTAAAACGGAGCATCCAGCGCGATCGATACAGGAGACGGAAATGAGTGTGAACGCCATGCTAGGTGCGTAGTAGACGCTTTGGAGCGTAACGGTCATGGCTTTGTGCCCAGTACAGGCAGGTAGTTTCACCTTGAGATTCCCTCTACCGATGGCACTAAAAGTGCGACCATCAGCAGCTTTGATGGGTTCGGGAGTGATTTCTCGATAATTTAGGAATTTGTCCTTGTCGGGGGAGAAATGGCTACTCGCGCCACAGTCGATGATGACGCCAGCAGATGGAGCTGCGGCATGGGCAGCGTGATCGTGCCCAGATGTAACGACGAGCGCGACATTAGGGGTGTCGTCGTCAGTCTCCTCTTCAGTGGCAATGGCTATGATGGCATAATTGTCGTCGTTGTCCGAGTCGTTGTCGGCAGCGTTCGCAGACTTGTTGGCCTTCTCCTTGGCCTTCGCCAGCTTTTTCTTCCACCATTCTGGTGGGTTATCAGCTCTGCCTCCCCCTTTTTCGAAGCATCCTTCCTTTAAATGACCATCCTTTCCACAATTCGTACATTTCTTTGAACTTTCCCCACCGTTATCGCCTCTTCCTTTTCCCCTCAATTTTTGGCCACGAGAACTACCGGCAAATTTGGCATGTGCGGCAGCCATGGCAGCATTTGCTTGGTTAATGCTGTCTTCCATCATCGCATTGTTGGCCTCTTCGGTGATGTGCCAGATGAGATCAGAACTTGAGATCTTTGTCTTCGTTTGACGAGCGGTGGTATCGAGGGTTGTAAAAAGGGGTCGAAAACGGGTGGTAAGGGAGAGAGAGGTGCGGATGTGGGTGTTAAAGCTGTCATCGGTGATCTGGGAACCAGTTTCGGCGAGGCGTTCACGAATGGCCTTCATAGTGCCAAGATGGGTTCGCATGTCTTCACCCTCGGTATAACAGATTGTCTGGAGCTTGTTGAGGAGGTCTGTCTGAAACATGTCCCCTTTTGTGGCATGGATCGCGACCAGCTTCTTCCAAACTTCGGCGGCACTGCTGCCTTTGATTTGGATGAATGTGGACGCGTCGACCGTGCCATAAATAAATTCCACAAAATCATACGCACTGCTAAGCGGAACTTTTTCGACAAGAAGATCGACGAAGTCTCCAACAAAAATAAGCGTCCTTGGGACCTTACTTCCTGGGTCGGCCCACGAAAGAACGCCTCTCCTGAGGCCATTATTTTCGAAGGCGAGACCTGCACCACCACTGCTGAGACCTGTGACGCCTTCCACAAGTCCTTCCAGTCCGCAGAAGCTCGGCCCGTCGATCCAGACAGGCTGCGCAGCACCCTAGAACCTCAGCCCAAAAGGGACTGGGTTCCATTCACTTCGCAAGAGGTCCTCCAGGCCCTGGCCGGTTGTTCTAGCCGGTCAGCTCCTGGTCCCGACCATCTTACGTGGACTCATCTTAAGTGCCTAATAGCACATAAACAAATCTTGAAGTTGTTCGTCTGGACCCTGAACGCCTGCCTCTCGGCGGGGTTTTGGCCTGACGCCTTCAAAATCTCGACGACCGTCATTATTCCTAAACCAAATAAGCCGGCGTACGACGTCCCCAAAGCATTTCGACCCATCGTGCTTCTAAACACCCTGGGCAAACTCTTTGAGAAAGCTATCGCTAACAGACTCCAGTGGGAACTAGCCCGCTATGGTCTGCTACACCCAGGTCAATTCGGGGGGGTTCGTCAGAACTCCACCGAAGACGCCGGACAATTCCTTACCCACCTCATCCGTGCAGGATGGGCGAGGAAACTCAAGACAAGCGTTGTCGCCATTGACTTGGCCCAATACTTTCCCTCTCTTAACCACTCGGTTATATCGCTCATACTAGATAGGATGGGATTCCCCGACACTGTCGTGGACTTCTTTTCAAATTACCTAGTAGGGAGACAGACTCAATACGCCTGGGAGGACGACCTCTCAGACCTCTTCTCTGTTGACATTGGCGTAGGGCAGGGCTCCGCCCTCTCCCCCGTGCTATCGTCCATCTATCTCGCCCCGCTGATGTACGCATTCCAAGCCGAACAATCACAGGCCAGCCTCATATCATACGTCGACGACGGGACCATCATAGTCCAATCTGAGACGTGGAAGGAAAACCTTGCCAAATTAAAAAAGGCATACAAATGCCTGTTTGAGCTGACCACAGCCCTCGGGCTTGTCCTCGAACACTCTAAATCGGAGGCGTTCCATTTTTCCAGGAAGAATGGCGACGATAACCCCCCGGTCGACCTCGGATTCGCGCCCTTCACCGGCGACTCCCCCCTCGTCCCCAAGACCTTCTGGAGGTACTTGGGTTTCTTCTTCGACCGCAAGCTCCTCTTTACTGAGCATGCGAAACGGTATGCCACTAAGGCCTTCTCAGCAACGGGAGCCTTACTATCCCTGGGAAACTCTGTCCGTGGACTCACCCCCAAACACAAACGCACCCTGTACCGATCGTGTATTTTGCCGATCGCGCTATACGGTGCTAATCTATGGAACTTCGACGGCGCCCGCAACAAGGGTGTCGTCAAGTCTATCTCCAAAGTCCAAAGGCGCGCAGCGTTATGGATCTTGGGAGCCTTCCGTACCACCCCCACAGGGGCGGTCGAAGCACTTGCTGGCCTGCCTCCGGTGCACTTGCACCTCAAGAAGCTCTCCTGCAGAAACCGTGTCCGCATGCACTCCCTTGCACCCAGACACATGACCGTCATGGTATGCGACGAGGATGACCCCTCCAAGCGTCCGTGGTACTCCCCGGAGTTTATGTATAACCTTAAATCCCCCCTCGTTGATATCTGGGCATACCGTGCAAACGTGACTGTCCCCCTATCGCCCTTTAACAACTACAACGAACCAGGGAAACGCGTCCTCGACCGATTCCCTGAACGCGTAATTCACGACATCACCCTTATCCGCGGCAAGACCGCTAAGGACCGTGCCGAAGCCAGAAAGGCGCGCCTCATCACCCTTAACAAGGTGTTTGACGCCAACATCTGCTCCAACAAAGCCGCTGTCATTGTCACTGACGCGGCAGTTCCATCCCTGTCGTCGGGCCACCAAGCTGTTGCAGCCTGGGAAACCTGGCACAAGGGACACTCCATCGACAAAGACTGGGCGGCCGGCGGCCTCGCAGTCTCTGATGACACTGAAACCTTAGCTATCGGACATGGGTTCTCGAACCTGGTCAGTCTGCTTGGAGGTCTCTCTCAACTGGAAGCTATCCATATTTTCACCGACTCTGTCAACGCCATTCGGCGCGCCACAGATCCGGATCTCCACTCCTCGCAGGCAACTGCGTTGGCCATCATCAGTAACCTGATTCCTTGGTTTGAGGAACCCGGCCTGAATTCCAAGGTTATCTTTCACCATGTCCCCGATTCATCGGACCATGGTTTCGAACCCCACCGTGCAGTGCACGACTTCGCCTCCTCGATTCGCATTGAGTGTGGTGAGTCGGCCTCCAGATCCCTTGACTTCAACACGAAGCAATTCATGGACGACATGCTCGGTGACTGGGACAATCTGTATCAGTCCCCCAAGTATGTTGGACGACACTATCAATTCCCGAGGTCGTGCGTCAGACGCCAAGACCACGCTCGGGCCAAACGTATGAAGCCGTCCCATCTCAAGGGCGGTACATGGCTTAAGGACGTGGGTCACTCCCAATCCCTCACGGCACAAATGGTCCGCGGCCTCACCAGCCACGCCCCAATTGGCCACTACAGACATAGGTTCAACATCGGTGACAAAGTTGAACAATGCGACTGTGGTATGGGGTCCGTCGAGGACTTCGCCCACGTCTTCTACAAATGTCTGCACCACCCCACCAGACCACCAGACATGCCCACCTTCTCGAGGAACTCCCCCACCTGGGACGTCTTCGGGAAATTTATCATGGATAACCCAGAGGCATTTGCCTTCCGGGATCGTCCAACGCCCAACACAACCGTCGGCGGTAGTCGCGTGGTAGCGCGCTGGGTTCAAAGGGGTGCAGCCCCCTCTGGCAAGCAAACGCGATCGAAGGATAAGAACCGCACAGGCGCTTCTTTGGGGGGTAGGGCGCAGACACCCCCCAGCACCGCCAACGGCCAACCTCGCAAGGTTGGAGTGCTCTTGTACCGCGCGGCCGAATATTCGGGTGCGCATACTAACGCGTTTGTTTATAACAAACTCCCCCGTCCTGGCGCGAGGACTCAACAGCTCGACGGAGCTTTGCGCCGCTTGTTTTTCTTGTGTACGTAGGTCCTCGGACCGATGTAGTTTACTCTATGTCAAGCGGACTGTACCCTTAGTATACCGCTATACAAATTGTTGACCAAAAAAAAAAAAAAAAGCCATAAATAAATTCGCGGACTTGGGCCTCTCGTTGTTCGTAGAGGTCGACAGCTTCCTCGTGCTTGTCAAGTTCGTCATCTGTCATTGCGGTGGTTGATTTCGGTTTGAACCACTTGCCATTCTGCTCCATAATGGTATCCGGTTTGCGCGCGGTTCCACGAAGGTGTCTCCGTAGTCCTTTCATTGCTATTATAGCATTCTCAACACGCTCTTGGTACATGACCCAATTTGAGCCATCCTCCGCGAGCTTTGGGAGATTAACGACCTTAATGGTGGACGTGGAGCTTTCTTCGTTTGCCATCGCGGGGCCCATAACCTTTGAAGGCAGTGGACCGGAAATAGGGAGGACGGGGGTCTATAGGATAAATGAGAGAACCTCAGGACGTGGTGAACATGGACTAAGTATATTGAATGTACCTATAGGATAAACGAGAGACTAAGGTACATAAGTAAAGGAATGACAGTGGGATAATATATCAGACTTACACCTCAGGATGTGGTGAACACGGACTGAGGTGTTGGCTATGAAAAAAAAGGATTGTAGACTATGAAAGATTAGGTAATGTGAGTGATGCGCCACAAATAAGTGAATGTCGGTAGACCTGTGAGTATCGAAAGTCTTAACAACTTCTTGTCCGACGCGGAGCGGAGGAGGCGGAGAACGTTGGACGTCCGCAGGGCCTTGATAACGTTGTTGTGCCTCTGCAACAGCAGTCTTTAGTTCTTGATGTAATTCATCTAAGTTGACGATGTATTGTCGAGCTTTATCGGATGCTAGATCACGTTCCGGATGGAGTGTAATGTCGGGGTGATAACCTTTGTTGGCGAAGAATGGTGATACACCTGTAGTGGCACTCGGAGTGTTGTTGTGAGTGAACTCTGCAAGCGGAAGCAAAGCGGACCAGTTGTCTTGCTGGTAGTTGCAGAAAATGCGGAGGTATTGTTCGAGTGTCTGGTTGGTGCGTTCGGTTTGACCATCGCCTTTAGGGTGGTATCTAGAAGTGAAGTGAAGTCTCATGTTGAGGGCTTTTGCAAGAGAGCGGAAAAAGCGGGAGACGAATTCAGGTCCACGATCGGATGTGACATTTTGCGGAACTCCGTGCTTGGAAAAGACGTGAAGCACGAAAAGGTTTGCTAGGTCTTCGGATGTGCAATTAATGGTGGTAGGAATGAAGATGCCTTGCTTAGTGAGGCGGTCTACAATGACCAGAATCACATCGGAGCCAGCAGATGTCGGAAGGGGTTCAATGAAATCCATGGAAATAGAATGCCAGGGACGTTCAGGAATAGGGAGTTGTTTAAGCAGACCGTAGGGTTTATGACGTTGAGGTTTGGCGCGCATACAAGTGGTACATGACTTGCAATACTTTTTGACGAAGTCGCACATTCCAGGCCAAGTGTATTCTCGTTGGATAAGACTAATAGTCTTATTTTGACCAGGGTGTCCAGCGAGGATATGGTCGTGCTTATTGCAGAGGATGCGGAGACGGAGGTCGGATGAGTCGGGAACGTAGATATGTCCATTGTGGAGTAGATAACCTGCTTCATTCACGATCCAGCGTGGATTAGGATTGTTGAGGAAAGAGGTGTAAATGGGATCAGTCGGAAGAGCGGAGAGGATGTCGGAGCGGAGCTGATCCGTATCCATGATGATTGTGGCACGGAGGATGGGCATATATAACTCTGTTGCGCGAAGTGAAGTGGTGAGCTGTTCTTGTGTGAAGATGGGTTTGAAGTTGCTTGGGTTGACGGACGAATAGTCGCTATTTCCCTCTTTAGGGTAGACGTCCCATCGTCTACTTAAAAGATCGGGCTTCATACCTAAACGGCCAGGGCGGAAGCGGATGACGAGATTGAACTGGCAGAGGTATTTGGACCAAGGAGCTTGTCGACGTGATAAAATCTTGGTAGTAGAAAAGTACTCAAGATTTTTGTGGTCCGTTATGACATCGATTGGAGCAGCGGAGCCTTCAAGGTAGTGACGCCAAACCTTGAATGCATTGTGGATCGCTAATAGTTCTTTGTCATGGGTGTCATAGTTTAACTCGGGAGGTGTAAAGGTGCGGGAGTGGAAAGCGACCGGATGGATTTCGTCGTCGGAGGTGCGGATGGAGAGGATCACACCCAAAGCGTAGTCGGAGGCATCGGTTTCGACGATAATAGGGCTGTCGGGATTCCAATGCGTAAGAACAGGTGCCGTGGTAAAGGCTTTCTTCAAAGTTTTGAAAGATTCGCGAGCGGAGTCGGAGAAGTGCCATTGTGTGTTTTTGCGGGTGAGTCGAGTGAGCGGAACAGTGATTTCGGAGTAGTAAGGAATGAATCATCGATAAAAATTGGCAAAACCTAAGAATGACTGAATGTCTTTGACCTTCCTTGGTTCAGGCCAATCTTGAATAATTTTGACTTTCTTATCCGACATGCGGAGGCCTGTCGGAGAGAGGATAAAGCCAAGGTATTCAACAGTATCCATAGAAAACTCGCATTTGTCTGCGCATGCGTATAAGCCGTGTTGTCGGAGACGTCAGAGGACTTCGCGGACATGCTTCCGATGCTCGGAGGGAGAGTCGGAGTAGATGAGGATGTCGTCGAGATATATGGTAACATACTTATTGAGCAGGTCGTGGAAGATGTCGTTCATAAAGCGTTGGAAAACGGCTGGGGAGTTGGTGAGTCCAAATGGCATGACAAGCCATTCAAAAGACCCGTAGCGCGTGCGGAAGGCGGTTTTCCATTCATCTCCTTCCGCTATGCAGACGAGGTGATAGGCGTGTCGGAGGTCGAGAGCCGTATAAACACTGGCTTTTCCAGCGGTCTGGAGAAGGTCAGATATGAGCGGAAGCGGATATCGGTCCTTCTTTGAGATTTTGTTAAGACCACAGAAATCGACGCAAAGACGAAGGGAGCCATCCTTTTTACAAACAAAAAGGACAGGAGCACCGTGCGGAGAGGAAGAGGGTCGGATGAATCCAATGGTGAGGTGTTCGTCAATGAATTCACGGAGGGCATTGAGTTCGGTTTGTGAAAGGGAGTAGATCAGACCGAACGGAGGAGCGGAGCCCTCTTCAAGTTCGATCTTGAGGTCGTAGGGACGGTGGGGTGGAAGAGTGTCTGCTTTTCCTTTACTGAAGACGTCAGCATAGTCGTGGTATTCTTCAGGTATGTTTGTCAAGTCGGGGGTGTCGGAAGCGGATGCGGAGTGAGCGGAAACGGAGGGAGTCGAAAGGTGAAGTCGAAAGGATTGTGTACCAGGCAATTTGCATGCCCTCATAAATGCGGCTGTGTTAATGAGTGAAATCTGCGGAGCGGACTGCGGAGGTATGATCGGAGGTTCCGGAGGAGGAAGCATAGCTGTCCTACCTTGGGAGGAGGTCGACGTCGATGTCGGAAACAGCTCTTTTTGCATCTGTGGACGGAAAGTGATACTGCCCAATACCCAGTCAATCATAGGATTGTGGCGGGTGAGCCAGTTGTATCCAAGAACCACGGAAGAAGCGGAGTCGAGCGGAGTAACATAAAAATCCTGTTCGAAAGATTCACCTGAAGGAAAACATATAGGTATTGTTACAACTTGAGTGATAAACACGTTAGAAGAACCATCGAAAAGCTTTAGTTCTAAAGGCGGAATAGCGGAGGTTGGAAGATCATAAGCAGAGGAAAAGTTATTGTCAATAAAACAGTGAGTAGATCCTGAATCAATAAGTGCTGGGACAGAATCTGAAGAGAAAAAAGAAGATGAGATAATGATACGTAAAGAGTTCGGATCGGAGAGAGCGGACGCGTTAAGTCGGATGGGAGCGGAGGCACGGAGAGAGTCAACGCAGTCCTCAGACCGTGCTTCATGAGGACCACTGCCTATTTTTTTGACTCGATCTCCTTACCTTTTTCCTTGGCTTGAGTGCCAACTTGGGCGGCTTTCCCTTTAGCCTTGGAAGCGGAGGAGGTGGACTTGGGACAGTCCTTGACAGCGTGTCCGACGCTACCGCAGAATAAGCAAAGGTTATTATCAAAACGATGTTTGCGTTCTTGATATGTCAGTTTGCCGTCTTTGCCTAATTTACTGGAGAGATCGGGTTTCGGAGCGGATGTGGAAGCGGAAGCGGTAGCGGGAGCGGAGGGTTTGGTTGATGATGTTTGTGCAGTGGATTGGTTCGGAGCGGATTGTTTCTTGTCGGACTTGGGAGTGGGTTTATCAGTTCTGGATTTCTCTCATTGACGTTCCCAGTAGTGAGCGTCAATAGTATGAGCCGCGGATCGTAGGTCTGGTAAAGACTTGATCTTGGGTTGTTGGGACAGGATGTCCTTGATCCGATCCGGAAGTCCGACGTAGTAGCGGTGTCGGAGGGAGTTTTCATCCCAGTCAGTCTTGGTAGCAAGACGTTGGAATTCAACGTTGTACTTCAATATCTTTTGATTTTCCTTCATCCGTAGGTTGTCCAACTGTTCTTCGGCTTTGCCCTGAGGGTCAATGGTACCAAACTCAGAGTGGAGAAGTCGGACAAACTCGGGGAAAGAACCCCGCCAATTGGGTTCATCATCGTCAAGAATGAAGGGTTCAAAAAATTCGAGTGCTGTGCCTCGGAAGTAAGACATGGCAAAGTTGACTTTGGAATGTTCTGAGTCGAAGTTGTCGTTGTCGGAGAAGTAAAGTTTGCATTGTAAAATGAATGCGGAGAGTTTGCGCGGATCGGATCCGTTGAAGGTATCCGGTTCGTTGGCATACAACTTTTTCTTCTTTGTATCTCGACGTTTCAACTCTTTGGTCATGAGCAGAATGGCTTCAGCTAGATTGGGTTCCTGATCTGGATTGGAATCGGAGTCGTCCAAATCTCCATGTAAACTACCGTCGGAAGGAGGTCCGCCGGATAAGCCAGAATTTAGAGGTGCGGAGGGTTCCGTTGGTGGGATTAGTGGAGGACTGGCAGGAAGTGGTGGGAGCTGAGAGTCGGAAGAGGGCGGAGGAACGGATGGTCCGGGGGTGGGAGCGGATGATGATGCTGTGGCTCCTCGAGGGGTAATGGTTACATTGCATGTTCCTCAAAGAAAAGCAGAGTGTGGTGTGGAGGATGAATGTTCTGCTGCTGCACGAGCAGTCCTAGTTGTTCGAACTGTATTATGGGTTTGAGACATGTGGGTAGAGGTTGTTGGGTAAATCAAAGAATGGTGGTAGTTCAAATATACTGTCACGTAGCGTGTTTCTCAACGTCGGAAAACATCGGACGTGTCGGAGCGGAGTAGCGGAGGAGCGGAATGCGGTAAGTGCGACGTTGGCAGAAAGGACCTGGCTTCAACTTGTGCGTTGCGCCCCACTCTTTGACATGGTCCTCGATTTCGGATTGGCGGATGTCAGATGAGCGGATGAGCGGATGAGCGGAGGTGACGGAGAGTATGCTCAAAGGCAAGTAGAGACGGTTGTGAATGAGGTGTAACATATGATATTTGAACTGAGGTTCTACGACAGGTTTGTACACTATTTATAGTAGACTAGAATGATCAGCATTACTATAAGTGATGTGCAGATATCGGAGTTGACCATCGGAACATTCGGAGTACGGAGAGTAGCAAATGAAAAGTGAACAACATATGTCTACTTGTAAGTATGGTTGAGATGTTACGTAGTAGAAGTATAATCAATATAAATAGAATGTTGTTGGAGCGGATGTTGGAGCGGATGAATCGTCGGAGTCGTCGGATAAGTCGGATGTGAATCATATGGTTATGACAGACACCCACGTGATCCATGTTTGGTCATGTTATATTGCCTTTTCTGGAAGGGGCAAACTGCTCAATACCCGTCGCAGGTACTATGCTTGCAGGTTCAGGTCAATTGAAACCGCAGTCTGCTACAATCACTGTGACTCGGACTACTAGGATGGTTTGTATGTGAGTTCCTCACCTACTAGGGGTCCAGTCCAGGTCCGGACCCAAATTTTCAGCTCAAAATTGCCGATTTTCTGGCTCTCCCCCACCATTTCACTGCAGTGTGAGAAACTCCTACACGATATAAATACAGAGTAAACCCAGATGTTTGGCTGTAGCAAACTGTAGTAAATACTGTGATGCTGTAGTCACATATAGTCACACATAGCACTGTAGTGTCCCATAGTGCACCATAGTGCTGTACCATGGCAGTGCAGTAGCATTGTAGGAGCTGTAGTATAATGTAGTGATGTAGTATGTGGTAGCACCATAGAAGTGTACTGATGCAGTATGTCATAGCATCATGAGGCAAACATTCATTATTTTTGCAAAGTGACCAGTTCCATGTTTTCATCTAAGTCCGTTCAAACTCCGCTCGGTTATATCCAGCCACGTTGCTGGTTGTGATTCTCATCTTTTCCTACATTTACCACCATCTCCTCCCACTTTGACCCTGTTGTGTCCAATGAACGCCCTCGCACCCAAGAGCTGCCCCTCCGTGCCCAACGACCCCTCGCACTCAAGAGCTGCCCTCCGTGCCCAACGGCTGTCCTGTGTGCCCAACGACCGCACCTCGCACCCAAGAGCTGCCCTCCATGTCCAACAACCGCCCCCGTGCCTAATGACCGCCCCTCTGTGCCCAGCAGCCGTCCCATGTGCCCAACGACCACCCTCGCACCCAAGAGCTGCCCTCCATGTCCAACAACCGCCCCTCGGGACAATGCACCAGCGCAGCCCTAGAATGACGCGAGAACGGCATCAGACGCGCAAATGGCAGGAAGGATCACATGAGGAACGATATGCCAACAGCAACAAAGGAGCCATGGGAGGCGCATGACACCAGAATGGTGGGAGGCATGAAGCAAGGGACTGCGAGGGACAACGCATGGCTGTAGCCTGAGCCCGACATGAGACCGGCAGAAGTAGTAACTTTCCTCGAGTGCCCTTATGTGCCGAATTCACATGTTTTTTGCTTCATATGGTGTGATTGAGTTTTAAGCCTCTATCTACCACACTACACCTCACTAACATTGTCTACTATACTAATTGTTGGAGCAGCATACAATCACATCAACACTGGAGGTGATCACAGCAGATACGTCGTCTTGCAGTCCTAGTATACTCTATGCTACATGCTACTAATCATGTATCTACAATAGAGGGGGAACCTTACTACTAACCTTGGGAGGTGTTTGCAAGGTGGGGGTTACTCGGTAAGAGCATTATATTGCACAGAGAATAAGGACAGTCTTATATACTAGTCTACTCATTTGTACATTATTTGTACATCATGGGATTGGGCACATGATGCTATAGATGAAATATCTATAGGAGTGGAATTCGTTCAACACTCCCCCTCAATGTGTATACATCGGATTATAAAAATGTCAAGCCTAAATGTTGGCGACATCTTTCAAAGAGTTCCTGACTAAGATTTTTAGTTAGCATATCTGCAGGATTGGATGTGCCTTCTATGTACTCTACAGTGATCAATCCATGAGAGATGTACTCTCGGATGATGTGATATCTCAGATTGATATGTTTAGTACGGCGTTCCTGTACAGGGTTGTTCCCAATAAAGATCGAGCCATGATTGTCAGCATAGATTGGGACATTCCACATTAGGAAGCCAATCTCCTGGAAGAGTTGGATTACCCATTTTACTTGGTGGCCACAATCGGACATCGCCATGTACTCTGCTTCAGTAGATGAGTGAGCAATGGTTTTTTGTAGATGACAAGTCCAGCCTACAGAAGCATCTGCAAGCTTCAGGAAAAAGCCAGTGCAGCTTCGACGCTTAATTTTGTCAGATGCCCGTGTAGGCATGTAAGCCCACATTTTGATCACCGGAATATGTCAGTCGGTAATCAGAAGTGCCCATGAGATAGCAGATTATATACCTCGCTTTATCAATGTGTTCCTGGGTAGGATTTGCTGAGAACTGTGATAACACAATCACAGCAAAGGCAATGTCGGGTCGTGTACCAATCATTAAATATAGCAGAGACCCTATGATCTGCTGAAATTGTGATTGAAGCGCAGCAGTGGCAGTGCCAGCATTTGCTGTCGGCTTGTATCCAGTAGGTAGAGGAGTCTTGGCGATGGTTGAGGCTGGATTCTTCTTATACAACTTTCCTTGACGACCCATCAGGGTTCTATTCAAGTTCCATCAGTAAGTCATGACAACTGGTTACCATACAACCAGTGAAGCATTTGATTCTGATAATTGCCATAGGTACTCACAAAACTGATTCAATGAGTTGCTGATTTAATTCAATCATATCTCCATGGATTCTGATCTAAATCATATGATTCCTTTATATTCTGAAAGCCCTGAAGTAGGGCTTTCAATTATATACCAAAGGTTTAATTCAATTGGTATTCTTTGCAGAGTTATCTTGAAGGTATTCAAAAAGCAACAAACATTGAATCAGTTTTGTGAGGCACTGTATGTACCAGAGTATCATATGTCAATAAATATGTATTTATTTCATGAATTTTCGCCACGGATTTGAGCATATAGTGATGCAATGCTTTACACCAAACAACAGTAAACAATGTGCAAATGCATCGCGCAGGCGCGCGCGGTGCCTTCCTCATGATCTAATAATAGTTTAACATGATAGAACTCATCAATATATAGGTATTCACCTTCTGAAACACCTTGTATAATTTTTAGATCTCTAGATAAGATAGAAATGATGAAATGTGCATATTTCAGTAAAAGTGTTATATCTCCATAATGAATGCACCAAATTTGAAAAACAGATGTGCTGTGAGGTCCCCTGAATGAGGAGAATCCAAAGCTGAAACAAAATTCTTTGGTCAAATTTTCGACCTATTTTGCTTCTATTCACCTTATTACGTCCTTGGGCTTGATTTGAATGGTCTGAGTAGATTCACATACAATGTTACAATGGTATATATACAGTACATATAGACTACAGTGGCTGTGGAAGGGAGGAAGTAAGAAATGGTTGTTTTTGTGTTTGAGAAAACCCATGATGATGCACTGTTCATCACAATTTACAGTGTGTTTTGATGCATCATTTTAGAATACAGATTCTCTAGTATACATAGCTTGAGTTCCCAACTATATATATACTTTTTATGACTCTATATACATCTATCCATAAGTTCAAAGCTATCTTGAGTAGTGTTCGAAGGTTTGGTCCGGTTTTTTGGCCAAAAAAGGAAAGACCAAGACTGAGACCGGTCTCTCGGCAACACCAAATTTGGAAAAACCGGACTGGACCATGTGAGACCAGTCTTAAACTGGTTGTTTTGTGACACGTCATGCTTTGACATGTCATCCCTTTCTCCCCCCACAACCGTGCCCCCAACTATGATGCTTTATCATTGGAAAATATTTATCATACTTATGATATTCCCTATCATTAGTTTTAAATCATTATAAAACCATCATTAGAGTGAATAACTATCATTAGACTGCACCTCTCATTATAATACATTATAAAACTATCATTAAACTGCACTTTTCATCAAAATAGCCATCATTGAATAGAATATATCATTAGACTGCGTTTTTCAAAATGATAAAGCATCATATAGAATACAATCTATCATATCAGAATAACTAGTGGTTATTATGACTATTTCGCTAGGACTAAAGCCCTGTACTAATGATTAAAGTGGTAGCTACCACTCAACGGGCCAGGGATTGTGGGCATCAATGTCAATGGTGGCTCAGATGCAGTCGTGGTGAGACGTGGCAACAAAGGCAACAACGGGGACGATGCCAACATGGCAGTTGTTGACGCGGAGAGTGGGTCGGTGGTCGCGAGAGCTGCAGATGGGGGGACTTCCCTCCTCCCTTCCTCATAGCCAGCCTTTCTTCCCTCCTCGAAAGCCTCTTTGTATTGCCTCATGATCATCTCCTTGAGCTGGATGTCATCCAGGTACAGCGCGCAGGAGGGCTCGAGGCCAGGGGTCGGGGGTGGTATATTGTCGATGTAGCACTGGACGAGGTGGGCTGGGATTTCCACACGAGTTTGGTAGGGTGTCAGCAAAGGCTGCATCTCAGGCGATGGCAGGGTGGGTGGGGCTGTAGACGCCGTCAGGATGGAGGAAGGAGCAGGGGGGGTCGTACTGGGGTCATTCACAGGTATTGTCAGAGTAGGTTTCTTCTTATTCTATTTTTTTGGCTTATTCAATGGTGGGGGCATGATGTTGGTTCGGTGTTTGTGACATGGCACAGGGCAAAGGCTGTTGAAAATGCAATATGGGGTGGGTTGGCATGGCAGTAACAGTGCGAGATTCTCGTAGACTCTACCCTCTCTGGCTCTAAAACGGTGGTATCGTGACGCAAAATGGGGCTCTCGGGCTCTAAAACTCTGGACTCTAGTTAAAACAACTCTTGAAAGACTGGAAAACACTGTGGGCTCTGGCAGAAATGCTGGGCACATAAAAATGTGAGGGCGCTGTGACGTGGCTGCAAAAACACGCGAATGCAAAAAAGCAAGACCTAAAAATGACAAGGTATGTCAGAAACGCACTCTCATCACCAGGTGGAGAGGTGGGGAGCGGCTAGGCAAGCTCGGAGCGAGGCTCAATGAGAGGAGGAAGCAGGCACAACAGGCGCGTATCAATAGCTGATGGTCTCTCTACAACATGCAGAAGGTGCTATGTAGTCTACATCATGTGATTGTGTGGAGTCGGGCCAGAGGCCCTACTCCAATGTAAAATTGGAATTAGACATCACCCATGTTATTCCTATGGTACAAATACAGTCATATACATACTTAGAAAGGAGCAAAAGAGACTAAAGGATCTGTGCAGCAGTTGTGGTGGAATTCATGATTCTGTGGTGTTTTGGCTTTGATGAGATTAGGACCCACCTACTGATCCAGGCATCATACACCTTATTGCCTCAGGGAAGGTCCACCCATATGCAAACCAAACAAGATAAAAGAAGAATAATATCAATCGGTTCCACGGATGTGCCAATATTCATGATTTTGTGGCACTTTCAAAGTTTTGATGAGATTGGTGTCTACCTATTGACCCAGGCATTATCTTGGCTATTCCTCAATCGAATATATGTCTATTTCAATCCTCCAAAAAACGAGAGACATCTGTGATGTGGTTCATTTTCTATTAAGATGCGCTTTTTTCACAATTCAGTGATATATCTACCAATATTATCATTATAGAAGTAGTATATTGCTGCATAGATGTATTCAAACATTGTTCAGTATCCCCTTAGACCTGCAGGTCAACTCAGTTGAGCCAAAAATTCCAGTAGGCAGGCCGGGCTCAAAAGATTATTGGGTGGGTGAAAATTTGGTCTTTTGTGGCACCCGAACCTGGTCTGAACCTGAGAACCTGGTTCCGAACCAGAACCGAACTGGACCTCCGGGTTCAAGTTCAAGTTCGAGGGATGCCCGAACTTGACCTCAGGTCCAGGTTCAGGTTTGGCCAAAAAGTGCCCGAACCTGAACTGAACCGGACTTCGGCCAGTATAGTCGGTTGGCAGCGGTGTTGCTGCTGCTGCTGCTTCTGGGAGGGCGATAATAAGGCCATGATGTGTCTAGGCCCAAAATCTGCGCATTTTGCACCCTTTCACACTATCTCTAAAGGATATAGAGAGTCCTAGATGAGCTCCGATTCTGAGGACTTAGTGGCAATGTTAGAGAGAGACTTTTATAGTTAGTGACCATGGCAATGTAGGACATAGCACCGGTCACCACTATGGGCTTAGCAATGATACTTGAGAGCCATGGGATCGTCTTGCGAGATAGAAAAGACTATTGAGCGCCTCTCGCAATGAAGCGTGAAACAAGGAGATGAGTTATGTTGGAGTTATTGATGACACTAGCACTGTCTACCATACATCGGGGCTTGACTGGAGACATTCTCGCGAGAGGTTTGGTCAACGTGCGCCTCGCTTCACGTCCAAATTGTACATATCGGGAATATCAAAATGACATTGGATGATCCAGACTGAGATTGGGTTTGATATGTCACGATCAACATGACCTTATGGCGAGCATTGATAGAGATTGAATTTGATGGGTGGCTTACAGAGGCGACCCTTAATTGATGCAGCTGATACCTCACGGTAACTTGTTCGCATCGTTCCGGGTGCATTGCAAAACCAAGATATTGAAATAGTGGTCTCTCCAGTGAGTAGTGTTTTGAGGTCCAGTTTACTTTTGTTGGTTTCAGACTGAGACCAGACAAACCAAACCAGTGAAAGACCAGACCGCTAGTCTTGGTCTTTAAGGTTTCGGATCACAACCGGTTTCTGTTTCATCTTTTTTCAGGATTTTCAGAGACCACTAAAAAACCGGTTTGACCTGGTTTAAACCAGTCTTTGACCAAAGGTCACCCACAGTTGGTATACTCACCAACTGCAGTTAAACTCTGAGTTTTTCAGTGATTCTTTGACCAATTTCTGATATCAAAAATAAAAAATAAAAAAACCGCAGTTGGTATACTGATGAACTGCGGTTCAATCTTGAATTTTTTGATGATTCTTTGATATCAAAAACCCAAATAAAGTCAAACAATCATCAAAAACTCAAAAAACACACCGCAGTTGGTGAGTATACCAACTGCTGGTGAAGACTGGTCTGAACCAGTCTTGGTTTCATTCTATCTGAGAAACAGAACCGGTATGACCGGTTTCACATGGTCCGGTTCAGTTTTTTCAAGATCATGTGAACCAAAAAATCGGTCTCGCTCTCAGTCTCTAAATTTTGAGGGTCAAAAACCAGACCGAATCGGACCTTTAAACACTACCAGTGAGGCAGGGGTTCAGATATGGAAAAGGGGCATACCTGTGGCGTTGTCTACCACATGGGTGCATCAAAATGACTTTAGCAAAGGTCACTTGACTGGATAACATTTATCGATACCACATGCAACCTTTTTCTATATTTATTGCTGCTCATGTATAAAATCTTGTAGTTTCGTGGTAGATAGGTTAGGTTAGATTGTGCCCCAGAATTGATAGCATTTGTCTTGTGCATCTGTCATCGTTTGCAAGTATCATTGAAGCCTCGAGATTGTTTGGTTTGCATCAGAAGTCAGTCGCAATTGTGTTTTTGTGTGTTTGAGAACTTGTCAATTGTCAAAATTGTGTTATCTATCGGTCACATTGGTCATTGTCATGTTTGTATTTGGTCGAGATCATGTTTGCAAAGTCTTGTTGGTTCGGAAATCACAAACCTCGGTTCATTATCTAGTGAGAACTATCTCTAAGTCTTGTTTGAGACTTATCAAGCCATTGCTAAACAAGTTATTCAATTGTTGTTTGGAAGAGTCGCATCCTGAGTGATCCCACTCATCACCCCAAACTATATCGATTGGGGAGTACGCATCACAAGACTTGTTCAGTCTTCATTGTTGTGTTTGGTGTTTGTGTGTGTGATAGAGATATTGCTCGCACTCATCCCCAGACTCACTTCCTTCGTTTCAGCAAGTTGGACAGGGAGTTTGAGGCACGAGATTTATGGGGATGAAGATTGGTATGGAAGCAAGGTGGAGGAGTGGGGGCGGGGGTGGGTGCACAGGGGTATGAAGACAGGGAATTCAGTCAATGGAGAGGATGAAGAAAGCTATGCTGCTGGGCTGTTGGCAGGTGGAAGGGGGAAGGATGTTTGGAAGTGGGAGGAGTACGGCTGGGAAGACGAGGTCTGGGTTACCCGGACCCTGGGCCTTTATCAGTGGAGGAGGCTTGTAATCATCGGTTCTGGGCCCTGGGACCGCCTTCTTCCCTGGTGTTCTGTCCCATACAAGACACTCAGGGGAACTCCTTTCTGTGCGCCTTCTTCCTTCTGGGATTCTCATCTAGCATCTACTAGGTACTCAACGGCAATGGGCCCCTAGTCAGTAGGCCCAATATATCAGGCACTGTCCTGACAGTGAAACCCTTGATGCATGAGAGTAGTCACAGATAGGCTTGATGCATCAGTTCCATGTATCAAGCCATGTATCAGTCTAATACATTGCTCCAAGTCCTTATTTTGTTTGAGCGCCATTTCTTCTTTTGATCTCTCCTGCCCCTTGCTCCTTTGAGCCTATTTTTTCCGATTCAGATCTGATGCCCTTCCAAGTCAGTCGGCTTCTGTTTTGTTGGCTTCCCCTGCTTCTTTTGTTTTGATGTCAGTTTTGATATGATCTGTCCAGGTATGTTGTTCCGAGAGGTTTGATGGCATTATCACAGTCATCGTGAATGAATAAAGACAATAAAATAAAGACATATTGTTCGCAGTAGACCATGTTTAATTACAGTAAATACAAGAAGACAATACTACTCGACGATCCCCCCCTCCACCATGCCGGGCGCGGACCCCCACATTTGCCTTGTGTGGACTTTCTCTCGTAGAGCTGGTGGCTGTTGGTCGAAGTTTTGAATGGTGGCTGTGCTCATGGGAAAATGGTCTGTTGCCCTGCTGGCCGATGTTTCACAATTTTCTGGGCATACACTGGGCGGATTTCGTGGGCGTTAGGTCCATCCAAAAGAGCTCGTCGAGAGCTTTCTGTAGATATATAGGTTTATGGTTGGCGATGTGGGCGAAAAAATTATTTTCGTCGGAACGGCGGCGTGGGGGTAGGTGCTCTAGGCGTTGGAGGGTTTGATTAGAGGTATAAAAGGGATTAAAAGAAACTTGGGACGAATCGGTGAGGTTTTGGCCACGTTCTGGCTGTCCAAAGTTGTCCAAACATACACCGCCTTGTATTCATGAATTCAGAGCAGGTCGTGCCATAGTAAATGCATCAGTGTTTCCCCCTCAAGCCCTATACTGCTGAATAATGGCCTCATAATGGGGCACAGGTGGGGGCCGTTGGGTATGACAGAAGGGTGTTGGGGGCGAGAGGCAGCGGTAAGGCATGAGACAAGGTCGTTGGACATTATTGGAGGCCGAGGGTATGAGGCAAAGGCTTGTGCATGAGAGGCAGCGGTAAGACACGGGACAAGGCTGTTGGAGGCCATTGGGCACGAAAGGGGACTGTTGGGGGCCATTGGGCACAAAATGGGGCTGTTGTGGGGGAGGCAGCCGTAGGGCACAAGCCAAGGATGAGGAAAAGATGTTGGCCGCAAGTGGAGGCCATGGGGTGCGAGTGGAGGTCACTCAGAATGGGAGGAGGGCGATTGAACTTCTCGTCATGTGACTCTGATGTCAACATACCAAAAAAACACAGATCGACTGATTCTACGGCTTGCACTTGATGCTTGCTTGGATATCCCAGGAATATATGATTTGGGGTATGTTACTTCAATTGAGATACTCACAAAGGTACAGATCCTGAAAATGAAAAGGTCAGGTGCATAAAACAGCCCTAACTCCAACTAAAACGTGCACTATGGTGCAACGAAACACCAATCTTTCGCCCACCTGATAATCTTTTGAGCCCAGTTTGCCTACTAGGATTTTTGGCTCAAATAGGTTGACCCACATGTCAAAAGGGATGCTGAATGATGTTAGAATACATCTGTGGGGCTATACTAGATATGTAATGATAATGTTGGTAGATACATCACTGGTGAGCTGGCATTTGCCCATATATGACTAGGCAGCCCCAGGCTTATTCCTGCGGTAAAGACCTGTCTATATACATTCCAAATAATATAGAAACAGGGCGAGAGGAATCTGTCCCATGGTTGTGCCGAAATAAATTGGATTTTGTGTGCTTTGGGTTTTGAGAGGGCTAGAAGGTAGAATTGGAACTAGACATCGCCCATGTTATTCCTATGGTACAAATACATTTACATATATATGTACTAAGAAAGGAGCAAAAGAGACTAAAGGGATCCGTGTACCAGTTGTGCCGGAAGTCATGATTCTGTGGTGTGTTGGGTGTTGATGAGATTAGGACCCGCCTACTGATCCAGGCATCATATGCCTTATCGCCTGCATCAGTGAAATGCCAAATTACTTAATCCACACTTGATGTACTTGGGCCAGCGCTAAGTCAGGTCTAAGTACTCGACATAGCTTAATTTGTACTTAGGGAAATGCTTACTTATTACCTTCTTGCACAGTCCTTAAGTTGCTTCAAGTTGGGACAGGCCATCACGAAATAGCATCCTGCTTAAACTTAACTTGAACCTACTTGAGCTGACTTAAGGCATTCTTGCTTCCAAACCCAAGCCACCCAAATAACTATTCTAAACAAGTTTCAAGACTCCCCAAGGCAGTTCAAGGTAGACCCAAGCTCACAAGAAGTCACTCAAAAGCAAACATTTATTCAAGACCTCTCAAAGTAGCTCAAGGGAGATCCAAGCTCATGAAAAGTCATTCAAAAGTAAGAATAAGCATTCTATAGATTTTTAAGTACTATCAAAGTGGATACATATACATAAATATATTCAAAAAGAAAATGGGCATGCATGGGCATGCCGAGCCAACAGCAGGTGGAGACATGAGGGGAGGGGGTACACACCTGCTGTCTGTGGTACTAACGACGAGAGGGGACCATTATTGGGATGGCAGGTACGCATGGGCAGTACTCACCCGTGGTCGCGTTGTCCGTTGCTATGCGACTGGTGGCACATTGTAGTCCTGTAATGTAGTGGTGAGCAACGGCGGGCGGAGGCATATGGGGGGGTTTTGCACCTGCTGTCTATGGTCGCTAACAATGAGAGGGGACCATTATCATGTGGAATGGACAAGGCCGACTGCCACGGCATTTGGCGTGTTGCCAACTGGGACCTGAGGGGGTTTGTTAGTGGGGTGGAAACAGGGAGGAGGGGTGTGGGGCATACCGTCCTGCCACCCAGGAGTTGTAGGTGGGTGCTTGTCGTCATTGAGAGTGACCTGGCAGGGGGTGTGTGAAAGTGGGAAGAGGGAGATGATGGGGTCGCCTTGGGGGCCGTAGTGGTCTGCCTTGTGAGTCAGTGGGGGCGGCGGAGGGCTTAGGTAGGCTCACCGAGGATGGGGGTGTGGCTTTGGTTGTCCCCTGTCCGCCCCCGCATTGTTGCGATGTGGCACGGGTGTTGTGTCATCAGCCATTCCTGTATCCAGCTGTTCCCGTGTCCACCGCGGGGGCTGCTGGCAAGCGGCGGTGTGGGTTTGTCTCGTTGTTGACTTGCTCCCTCAGCAATAGCGTGGGTTCTTCGGCACATTGTCATCAACTGGGGGGAGTTGTTAGTGGGGTGGAAATGGGGAGGAGGGGTGTAGGGCATACTGTCCTGCCACCCAGGAGTTGAGGCTTAGCTGGGTAAATCCTTGTTGTCATCGAAGTCAACATGCCAGCGGGGGGATGAAAGTGGGAAGAGAAATGCAAAGTGTTACGGACTCTACGGTATGAGGACCACATCATATCTTTTACTTATCGGCCCGACTCGGCGCCCTCTTACGAACTTACTATGTCTAATGTCTACTTTCGCAACCTTCGATTCACAGTCTGACTCACTACATTACTTCATCATCCCCTTTAGTATACTTTGCTCCCACGCTGACTCGCTTTCCGCAGTCAGCTCACTCATTGTACATAGCCTTCCGCAGTCGCCTTACTCATGCGCACTGCCTTCCGCAGTACTGACTCATCCACTACCACCTATAGTCAGTACCTATATAAACCTCTTGTACTGTAGTAGATGTTGAAACTTTTCCATCATGTAGATTAGATTAGATTAGATTACATCATGTGACCATTTACATATCTTTGATTACATACTTATTTGGTTGGTACAAACAGTAGTACGGTATATAAGACCAGGAAACTGTCAATATCAACAAGTGGTCTCTTGACTCTTAACCAGCTCCATCGCTCTCATCAGCCTCAACCGCTCTCACCAGCCTCACCCACCCAAACCATGTAAGTGGCTAGAATGGTTAAGTAGAGTACTTCCACACTGTAGCTGTGTTGCTCAGTATGCCTGTGGCTAGCGCCCAGGTGGAACTTCAACAGGTTATGGGCCCCGGATAGCAGAGGGACTTGGGAACGCTGGCAACAGCGAGTACCTGCCCACTCTACCCTGGTTGACAGGAGAACCGATCGTAAGATCTAGGTTCTGAGTCATACTTCTTCACATATGAACCTGGGAACGTCATTACGACAAGTACCTGTCATGAAGCATCCCTAAAGGGGATTGACTTAGTACACATCATGTGGAAACGTTGATCGTACCTCATACACTTCTGACAAAAAGGTTTTTTCCCACAACCGCTATTCCTGAAGGAAATATGTTATGAGGAATCATTTATTTGTTTTCTCTAAAATCAAGAACATCTCTGATTGGGAAAACTCCTTTTAGACTCATTAAAAAATGTCTACCTCTCGCTCCGCCCTCGACTCCATCACCATCTTTGACAGCATCGACTACCAGAGTTGGGCTGAGAAAATGAAATCCTATCTCCTCCATAAAAGGAGTTTGGCGCATCGTATCTGGCGACATTGAGCGCCCTGACATCGCCGACTTTACGGTCACGGTCTCCACCCTTGCCTCCGCCACTTCTACATCTGCAACCCAACCTCCAGTGGTCACCACTACCATTGACCAACCTGCCTTCCACAAGGAAAGGAAGGTTTGGATCAGGGACGACAACATGGCTCTGGGTTCCATCCGCCTCAAAGTCTCCGAGGCAATCAGAAGGCACATCAAGGACGCCAAGTCCTCAAAAGATGCCTGGACATCATTGAAGGACGCATATTCAAAGGTCTCCCCCGCCACCATATTTGGCAATTTCAAAGCCACAGCCTCTTTCAAACTGTCTGGTCGGGACCCTGTGCCGGAAATCGAGCGCCTTGGGTCACTCTTCGCTCGCCTCAGCGACTCAAAATTTGTTGTGCCTGATCTGATGCAGGCTATGATCTTGGCAAGTGCCATTCCTGATGCTTGGTCATCTCTCTCCACCGCCCTCTTTCAGGTCTACGATGCCGACGACTTCACATGGCAGGCAGTCACCGACAGCATTGTTTCAGAGTACAGGCGCAAGTATGCGATAGGGTCTACTCGGGTGTCCAATGAGCAGGCCCGGAAAATCTCTGGGATTAAGTGAAAGGGGCAAGACCCCAAATGGGAAAAGCAGACAGCGCCGAGTACCTCGCAGAACAATGCTGACGAGCAGCCTAACTCGACCGACCTGAGTACCGCTTCTGAAAAGAAGAAGGGAAAGGGATGCTGGCGCAACCAGAAAAAGCGCGCCAACAATGCGGACAACGAGTCCAACCACGCCGAGGAGATGGTCGAGTTCATCGCACCAGCCATTGAGCAACCCCCTCGTCATCCTGCTCCTTATCATGCACCATCTTTCACCACCGTAACCAGTCGTGGAAAGACTTCCTTTACTGTACAACCTGAGTCAGAAAGAATGCAGTCACTACTGCAACACATGAACCTCCTCCTTCCCAGTACACCGGGCTTCCTTCTGGAAAGCCGTCAGCGTGGAAAAAGAACAAGAGGGTGAGAAAACTCGCCCGAGAAATTGGTGCCCAACCCTCTGGGTCAAATCTTTGTATCTTGGACACCATCATTCCAGACATCGACGAGAGGCCAACTAAACAGTGTTGAGTAACTCCGCCGTTAGACCAATCACTGAGGATGATGGACATTGACCAAGAGCGAATGGGGCCAGACGAGTTTGTAGACGAGATTGAACTTGATGGTTCGTCAAAACCTTCTCTCAAACCTTATCAATTGCGGAACGCTAATAATACCTCTCAACAGACGTATAATATATTAGCCAGTACCAGTACAGTTTGCGTAGATCACTTCAGCAGTGATCTACATAAAAAATATATAAAACATTTTGCCTCCTGTACACACTGTAAGGAAAAAGAACGCGCACAATGGATATTAGATTCCAGTGCTTCTTTACACTTTACGCATGAGTTCAAAGACTTCACATACTATAGACCTCTCACGGTCAAGCGATTCGTCCAAACTGCTGCTAAAGGAAAGAAACTGGAAATACTCAGAGTTGGGGCCGTTCCAGTACGGCACACCCTAAATGGGGAAGTTAAAACCCATCTTCTCAGACCGGTATTCTACATCCTGGACATGGACACACGCCTATTGTCCTTAGGGGTCTTTCTTAACCATGGTTACAAAGTAGACGGGACTCATGGAGAAATCAACATCTCCAAAGGGCTGAACAAAATCCAGTTTTCGCCCCACATCCTTGGTCAAACCATTTACTGGTTAGACACTGAAATACACTATGACCAGATCCATGCGATCTCAAGCGAAATCACTGTCGAAACATGGCACAAGCGCCTTGGTCACCCAAATGATCAAGCACTCTGAAAGATTCCCACCAGTACCAAAGGGGTACCTGAAACACTAGTATGTGAGAAATCACAGGAAAGTTGCACAGGTTGCCTCAAAGGGAAAATACCGAATCAGTCATATCCCAATTCAATGACAAGGGCAACAAAAACCTTTGATCTGATCCATTCCAATCTCAAACAGATATCCACGGCATCATACCACAGATATAAATATTTCCTCACGTTTTTGGACGATTTTTCATCCCACGTCTGGGTTGTCTTGCTTAGAAAGAAGTCGGATGCCATCACGGCACTGCAACAATTTCTTGTGATGATCCAGAATCAGTTCGCCGCCACTCCTAAAAAATGGCAAGTTGATGGAGGCGGAGAGTTTGACGAATACAAGGATGTACTTGCCGATCATGGAATTCTGATCGACGTCACGCTCCCGTATCAGCACCAGCAGAACGGTAGAGCAGAACGGATAAATCGAACCCTGTGGGAGAAATCTCAGGCCTTGCGCTTCGACACGTGCTTACCCCCTATGTGGTGGGAATTCTGTTTAGAACATGCAGCGTTTCTCTACAACAGAACCCCCATGCAGCGTCTCGAATGGAAAACCCCTTACTTCAGGGTGACCAATGAGATCCCCGACATGTCAAGCATCAGAGTCTTCGGATGTCAGGCATATGTGTATATCCCAAAGGAAAAACATAGAAATTCCCTGGAGCCTAGATCACGATTGATGATTTATCTCGGATCAAAACCAGGGGTCAAAGTATACCGCTTCATGGATCCTGAGACTAATACAATTTTCATGGGTGGGAAAGCTATCTTTGATGAAAGCAAGTACCCTAGATGTCGCATCGACCCTTTGCCAGAAAACCATCCAGAAATGGAAAACCCAGAACCGGCTGATGAGTTTGAGGACCTCATCCCCGGAAATGATGACAATGACAGTCATTATGAAAAACCTCACGACCCTGTTCCCACTGGACAGGATCACCCTGAATCAGACGATGACTTGCCATCTAGCGAGCCCGATGATGAACCATGAGTACCCACTCCGGAACCCGAACAAGTACCAGATTGACCGATCAGGGAACGATGAGTTCAGAGAATGCCAGGTAGCATCTATGGGGAAGACACCCCTGCCTCTGATCTTGAAAAAATGGATTGAAGACGTAGATTAGGCGGTCAAACGGCATGGATGAACGATCTCCTAATGGAGGCAATCTCTATCCAAGTGGGCATCATCAAAATGTCACACAAAGATATATACCCTCTTCCAAACAAAGAAGATTGGTATGCGGCAGAACGAAAAGAGCTAGACATGCTCAAAAGCTGCGGGGTGATCACGGAGTTAGTACCCCTACCTACAGGGAGGAAAGCTCTAAGGAACAAATGGGTTTACAACGAAAAATCCGATGGGCGTTTGAAAGCGCGCCTTGTTGCAAAAGGCTTCTCACAGGTAGAAGGGATCGACTTCGATCAGATCTTCTCACCGGTAGTGAGGTACGAGACCGTCCGGTTGATTGTGGCATTGACAGCCCTTGAAGGGTGGTTCATGACATTCTTGGATGTCTCATCAGCCTTCCTCTATGGAACACTCCGTGAGGTAATTTACATGCAACAGCCTGAGGGCTACATAGTAAAAGGGAAAGAACACTTCGTGTACCGACTATACAAAGCCCTATACGGACTTAAGCAGGCCGCATTAGCCTGGTGGAGGGAACTCGATTCCTCCATGAAAAAGCTCGGTTTTGTCCGGCTTCACTCCAATGCGGGAGTTTTTATTCACACAAGTACCAAAGGGGAAACTGTAATCGCCGTCATTTATGTCGATGACTCTGCTTTTCTCGGCACAAACCGAGAATACACGCTAGAGAAAAAGAAGGCCTTCATGACAACATGGGAATGTAGGGACCTAGGCCACCTAGTGTCTAATGGGGAACCGAAAGAATTTCTCTCAATCCAAATAAGACAACGTGGGAAGTGGGTCTTCATTGACTGGGAAGAAAATCTTCATTGATCAAGTACCTTACCTTGAGAAAATTCTCGCACGAATGGGGATGAGCGAATCCAATGCCACCCACACCCCACTCCCGACGGGCTACAAACCCATGAAGTCCGAAGATGAACCCAATGCAGAACTCAGATCCAAGTACCAATCCGTCATCGGATCACTGTTGTACTTAATGATCGGGACAAGACCAGACATTTGTTTCACTGTGATCAAAATGTCCCAATTCTCCGCAAACCCTACCAAACGCCATTTAGAAGTGGCTAGGGATATTTGCAGGTATTTGAGGGCAACAAAAAATTACGCGATCATGTACGATGGTGATTCTGGGAAAGGGATCTACGCATTTACAGACTCCGATTGGGCGTCAGACGAAAACACCAGAAAATCCACCACTGGTTACTTCATATCGCTGGCATCTGGAGCAGTAACATGGGTTTCATCGGCGCAAAAAACCATTGCCCTCTCTTCCACAGAAGCAGAGTACATGGCACTATCAGATTGCAGTTGCGCAGTGACATGGCTTAGAAGCATGCTTGCCGAACTTGGAATGCAGATCGGATCAGTTCTGATCTATGGAGACAACAATGGCTCCGTCTTTATCGCATCCAATCCTGTAACTGAGAAGCGATCCAAGCACATCGACGTGCGATTCCACTTTGTCAGAGAAAAAGTATCTGAAGGGATTATTATGGTCGAATTCATCGAAGGAGTGAATAACCCTGCAGACCTTTTAACTAAGAATCTGGGGAAAATCCTCTTTAGCAAGTTTATCCCGTACTTTGGATTACTTAAAAACTAGACAAAGAAAGAGTACCTATATGGGAACAAGTAAAAATGTATTTAGAAGTATGTACTAAATATGGGGGGGTGTTGAAACTTTTCCATCACATAGATTAGATTAGATTAGATTACATCACGTGACCATTTACATATCTTTGATTATATACTTATTTGATTGGTACAAACAGTAGTACAGTATATAAGACCAGGAAACTGTCAATATCAACAAGTGGTCTCTTGACTCTTAACCAGCTCCATCGCTCTCATCAGCCTCAACCGCTCTCACCAGCCTCACCCACCCAAACCATGTAAGTGGCTAGAACGGTTAAGTAGAGTACTTCCACACTGTAGCTGTGTTGCTCAGTATGCCTGTGGCTAGCGCCCAGGTGGAACTTCAACAGTAGATTCCTTAGATTTAGCAATCACATTGCTCTTTGCCTTTCCACTTCCTGCATACTCTGCCCGAACCTTGGAACGGTTTGTTAAGCATAACAAGTTGCTAAATCTCCTTAGGTTCGCCCAGAGCAAAGAGAGCAACTACCAGACGAGTCAAGACGTCGCGCTTCTTTGAAGACTTCACCAGCAACCCATTCAGCACGCCAGAAGCCCGACAGGAGGAGCTAAGTCTTCGAGACAGTATCAATTTTACACTCATCCAGCAGTACATCGAATCGGAGATCCATCGCATCCTACAGCAGGTGCTTGACGAAGAACTAGACAACGACGAGCATCGCCCCCATGGCGAGATAGCAGAGAGCATCCATCTTGCTCAGCAACACCAGATCGCGCGCTATAACGCCTGACAGAACAAACTCGAAAGCTTTTGCATTCAAGAAGGACCTCAGACAGGTCGGATCACAGAGATCAGAGAGTTTATCGGTGTCCAGACAACCGTTATCAGAAGATTGATTAGGACGCTCACATCGAGACGTCCCAGAGCCACATCATCACATCTTACTTGAAGCAGCAGATCTACACCCACTTCACCACCGAAGAACAACAGACCGAGTACAACCGTTGGGCATGAAACGAGAGACTTGACCCCTTCTTGCAACCAACAGACGTGCAGGAACAGAGATTCCTTAGAGATCTACAGATGAAATACGCCAAGTGTTTTGCCACCGATTCCACCAACAAGTCCCCTGATGAATTTACTTTTGACTCCACGCAGTCAGATATTGAACAGATGCCTAGAACAGGGACTCATTTTCAATCCTTACCTGTATCCCGAACCCCATCTTCATCCCAACAACCCGACTCCTCTCCTCCTCCGTAGACTCTAGACATGGCAGAAGCTCCGGCTGTACAAACAATGGATACATCCAAGATCATCAAGGATCCTGGGATGTTCAAGGACAGATACACCTTTGACAAATGGCGGAAAGCCACCAAACTATACATCAGGTTCCAAAAGAGCCTCACAGACGATCAGAAGATTCTTGCAGTACTATCCCGCATGATGGAAGGGTCCGGCAGGCACTGGGCCAGTAACAAGTTAGACGCTCTTGCCGTTGACAACGAGAACATCACCTGGCTAGGTTTTTCCGATGATATCGCCAACAAGTCGGTTGCTGCCAAAGCAAGACTCGAAGTCCTGAAACAAGAGAAACGCACCGTTGATGAATTCTTGGATGAATTCAAAGAACTCTTGAAGCTGTCAAACCTTGGCAAAGGAACTGGGAAATACATCCTAGAGAAGAACATCAACCGCAGAATCTCTGAACAAGTGGCTAGTGATGGCAAGACATACACCGATTACGCAAAGGAGATCCGAAACAAGGGACGACAGATGGAAGGACATGCACTGGTCATCCGAGGTGGCGGCGACATGCGCACCGGATCGGGTACCACTTATGGTGGTCAGGGCAAAGCCATGGAGATCGACAAAGCAGGAGTAGCCCATTGCTACAACTGTCAGCGCTTCGGTCATCTGGCTAAAGACTGTAGCGCTCCAAAGAAGAAAGATGGTTGCAAGTGTTTCAACTGTGACCAAGAAGGCCATATCGCGCGCAACTGCCGCAAGCCGAAGAAGAACTCTGGAAGGATTAGGAAGGTGTCTGAGGAAGATGCCGAGAATGATGAAACCACAATCTTAGAAGCCGACGAGAAGGATTTTCCCAAAGGGTCCGATTAAATGACACTAAGTCGTGACCCTTATCTATTAAACGGACTTGCTTGCCTTGTATGACTGCAGACAATAGAACCTATGTCATCCCTGCCAAGCGAGCCACTGCATCGACTAAGATTGTGAAGGGAGATAAACCTCCAAAAAGACGAGAGATCAGGCTGTTAGCTCAGCTCAAAACACGACGAGGACCAAAGGTTATCCAACCTGAGATTGACAGCGGATGTGAATGCACATGCATCCATCCCAGAATAGTACGCGAACAGAACCTCCCCACACGAGGAATACTGCCCATAGCAATTCTAAATGCAGATGGATCACCAAATTGACAACAGAAAGCGAGCCAACTTGCCGAAGTCAAACTGGATTTGGGAGAACATCAGGAAACCATGGAAGCAATGGTACTGGACATTGGAAGAATGGACATGCTCTTGGGACATGACTGGTTGGTACACCACAACCCCACAATCAATTGGACAACCGGCGTGGTAACATTTAACCGGTGCCCAACAACATGTCGAACCAAACACTCAGATTTCAGGGTTAACCTTGATGGTCGCAAACACCGGGTTCGCATGGTTGAGGTGCACAACAAAGATGCACCCAAAAAGTCGGATCAGAAATGGAAGCCTGGAGACCCTATTTTGGAAGCTGTCACTCCCACACCACCTCCCACAACCAAACAACCCTCATATGTTGAACGATTTGCTCATCTCTTCGAGAAGGAGAACTTTGATAAGATCCCAAAGGAGAGGGAATGGGACCATGGTATTGAACTTACACCAGACGCACCAAAGGAACTAGGGGGAAATACATATCCTATGATGCAAAAGGAACAAGAGGAATTGGACGCATTCATTGACGAGGGTCTAGCAACAGGAAAGATCCGCCCGTCCAAATCCCCATATGCCTCTCGTTGCTTCTTCATCAACAAGAAGGATGGCTCCAAACGATTGGTACAAGATTACCGCATGGTCAATAAATTCACGGTCAAGACAAGTTCCCACTCCCACGAATATCCGATCTCTTGAACGTACTGAAAGATGCAGTCTACTTCAATAAAATGGACATCATGTGGGGCTATAACAATGTCCGGATTAAGGAGGGCGATGAATGGAAAGCTGCCTTTCTCACCAGTCGAGGATTGTTCGAACCATTGGTCATGTTTTTCGGTCTTTGCAACTCCCCGGGAATGTTCTCTCGAACGATGGCTAGTCTATTCTGGGACCAGATCCGCCGACGTATCTGCGTGATCTACATGGATGACATCGTGGTTATCGGTAAAACCAAGGAAGAACTCGCACGAAACACTGAAGAAATCCTACAGATCCTATTGGACAATGATTTGTTCCTAAAGGAGAAGAAGTGTTTATGGGAAGTAACGAAATGTCCTATATTGGGATATGTGGTTGGTGAGGGACGTGTCAAGATGGAAACTGAAAAGGTGGATACGATCCGAAACTGGTGAGCACCCACATCAAAAAAGGAAGTTCAGAGGTTCCTTGGATTTGCTAACTTCTATCAATGTTTTATTGAAGGGTACTCAAACATTGTGAAACCTCTCACCGCGCTCACAGGCGGTACAGCATTTACTTGGGGACCAACAGAGCAGCAAGCCTTTGAAGGTCTCATACGGGCAATTACATCGGCACCAGTCTTGGCATTACCGAAACCAGAGGGACAGTTCAGGGTGGAAACCGATGCATCGGGCTATGCAATTGGAGCAGTACTCTCTCAGAAGCAAGACAACAAATGGCACCCCATCGCATTCTTGTCGCGGACCATGTCCACAGCCGAACAGAATTACGAGATATACAACAAGGAACTCCTGGCGGTCATGGAAGCATTAAAAGATTGGAGACACTATCTGCTCAAAGCCAGGGAGCGTTTCGAAATCTTGACCGATCACAAGAACCTGGAATATTTCCGTCATCCTCAGGACCTAAATCAACGACAGCGACGCTGGAAAATGAAGTTACAGGACTATGACTTCAAATTACGGCATGTGCCCGGCAAGACCAATGTGAAAGCGGACATCCTGTCACGCTTACCCTGGTATGAAGCAGAACTCGAACCACAGGACAGTGACCAAATGCTCAAGGAGGGACTATTCTTGAAACAATTGGAATCAGAAGATGTGGTACAAATGGAGATGTTCACGGAGGAACAATTCTTTGAAGGGGGTGAAACATCTGATTCCATCAAAATCGGAAATGTCACGACCATCAAAAATCCATGGATCGCACACATCAAGGGTTCAAACCGCATGGAGACAGAAGTAGCCCAGGGTCTAAAGAAGAATCCTCATTGGTATCAACAGGAAAACAGCATCACATATGCAGGCAAACGAGTCTATGTTCCACCAGACCCACAACTGCGTCAAGAACTGATGTTTGAATCACATGATGCACCAGTGGCTGGACATCCAGGACAATATCGGACACATGAACTCCTCACTCATACCTACTGGTGGCCTACTATCCTGCATGATGTGAAGAAGTACGTAAAGGGTTGTGACACCTGTCAACGCAACAAGATTAACAGACAGAAACGACATGCTCCACTACACCCCCATGCAGCACCAAGTCATCCATGGGAAGACATAGGGATTGACGTTGTGGGACCAATACCAGAGTCCGATGGAAAGAATGTGATTCTGGTGATCACGGATAGACATTCGAAGATGCTCCACCTCATTCTGACAACCGTGGAATTATCAGCTGAAGGATTAGCCAAGATCTATCGGGATCAGATATGGAAGCTTCATGGGATCCCCAAGAAGATCATCAGCGATAGGGGACCACAGTTTGCTGCGAAGTTCATGGAGATACTCTGCCGCATGCTAGGGATCAAGAGGAACCTGTCCACCGTGTACCACCCACAGACCAATGGACAGGCCAAGCGATCACATCAGGAAACGGAAGCGTTCTTACAGAACTTTGTCAACCATCTACAGGATGATTGGGCTGAGTGGATCGCAATCGCAGAGTTCCAGTACAATGACAAAGAACATCAGGCAATGAAGCACACCCCATTCTACCTCAACTACGGTTTACATCCTTGGAAGGGAGAGCTCGTGTTAGAAGATACCAATCTGGCTGCCAACGACTTCTTGGAAAAAACTCAAACAGGCACGAGAAGAAGCCAATGCAGCACTGAAACAAGCACAGGATCAGATGAAGAAGACAGTTGATACACGACGGAGTCCGTCTCGGAACTACCGCATCAGGGACAAGGTGTGACTAACATCAGGACTGATCGCCCCTCAAAGAAACTTGATGCACTCCGACATGGACCATTCAAAGTCCTAGAGAAGAAAGGAGCTAGCGCGTACCTTCTTGATCTTCCGAAGACTTGGAAGATGATTCACCCTGTGTTCAACGAGACCCTGTTGTCACCAAAAATACGAAGTACGCCATCCAGAAAAAGAAACCAGCCCCTGATCTGATCATCGTCGAAGGACGAGAAGAGTACCATGTGTCTACAATCCTAGACTCTCGAAAGTTCCGTGGAAAGATCCAGTACCTCGTCCAGTGGGAAGGATATGGTCCAGAAGAGAACACATGGGAACCTCAAGCTAATGTTCAGAAAGCTCAAGATTTGATCCGTGATTTCCATTGGCAGAACCCGTCTCGCCCACGATAAAAGACAGCTCTCAGAATCCATGACAAGTATCGACCTCATCAGTCAACCACACACCGAGTTCCCCGCTCTAGTCCTTTTCCTGCCCAATATAGCCTCCCCCTTCTTCTTCTATCTCTCAACCATCCTCGCCGCCATGTCCAACACCACCGTCACCTCCACCTCCACCACCGACATCAACCCTGCCATCGCCGCCCTCATGAACGAAGCACTCTCCATGAGAGACCAAATCCATGCTCTCGAAACTTCCCTTGCCGACCTCCTCCATCGCCAGATGCATATCCGGCTTCACTCGCTATCCAATCTCCCCGTCGCCCCGACTCCCGAGGAAAAACAAATTCTCGGAAATTACACCAGCACCCTCGTCATCGAAAACCGACGCATTCGGTTGGCCATCAAAGGCCTCGAGCTCGCTGTAGCCATCAACGAGGAATTGATACATGATTGGAGCCTCAAGGAAAGTCCGAACTGGTCCGATCCCGGCAACAACGAGGGATGGGGACAGTGACTCTGTGAGGACACAGAGCTTGGAGAGGGGAACATGTTACGGACTCTACGGTATGAGGACCACGTCATATCTTTTACCTATCGGCCCGACTCGGCGCCCTCTTATGAACTCACTATGTCTAACATCTACTTTCGCAACCTTTGATTCCCAGTCTGACTCATTACATTACTTCATCATCCCCTTTAGTATACTTTGTTCCCGCGCTGACTCGCTTTCCGCAGTCAGCTTACTCACTGTACATAGCCTTCCGCAGTCGCCTTACTCATGCGCACTGCCTTCCGCAGTACTGACTCATCTGCTACCGCCTATAGTCAGTACCTATATAAACCTCTTGTACTATAGTAGATTCCTTAGATTTAGCAATCACTTTGCTCTTCGCCTTTCCACTTCCTGCATACTCTGCCCGAACCTTGGAACGGTTTGTTAAGCATAACAATTCTGTTGTGCATTGTGTAGGTAGACTTTCAGAAATTGATGCAGCCGTTGCCATGTAGACCTCCTCAATGTCAACCCCCTCATCACCATTGCCTACCCCAGTCATGAAAGCATGCTCACAATCCAAATGTAAGCAGTTGATGGCAAGTTCAAGACTTGCGTGAAATGTCGTGACCAAAACTGCCTTGATTCGAAGAAACGGGAACGACAGAAGGAGGGGGAAGGCCCCAAGAAAAAACCACGCAGCCATCATGAAAACGGAGGGACATAGATATTCCTAGGTGTAGCTGACAAACCCAAATCACATGTTTAAGTAAGATATGAGCATGTATTACTTGATACCTTCCCAAAGATTTTGCTCAAAGATTGGACAGGGAAAACAGAATTGCAAAAATTGCATCTTGAAGGTCATAATTCTGTTGGCCAGGCCATGGCAATTAATCCCCAAGTCATGATGTTGGATAGCACTCCTGACACTGAAAAGTTTTTCTGGAGGAAAAATTCATTATGAAAGAGGAATCCTCTTTCCTTTGAGTATATCTTTAAGAAAGATACAAAGTATTTTATATGGAAATTTTCAAGAAACATGTAATGTTTTTTCCAAATATTTTTGGCCAAAAAACTTTTTGTTTATCCTACAGTTTTTCTTGAGGAAAAACTAGATCCATTGTTTGAACAATGGAATAAGTTTATCTTTCAGAAAAACTCTTGGAAAAATGAAAAGTTTTACCAGAAGAAATACTTTGGAAACACATTATATGTTTCCTAAAATTTTCTATATGAAATACTTTGTATTTTTCTCAAAGATACACCCAAAGGAAAGAGGATTCCTCTTTCACAATAGATTTTTCCTCCAGAAAAACTTACCAGTGTCAGGAGTGTAGGGAACTCGCTCAACATCTTGTTATAAGAGATACAATCACATGTCAGCATGATCTGCAGTTGGCATACTCTTATGGTGGTAAGCACAGATATGTATCAATTTCAACTTACAAGTCATGATTTTGGACAAGGTAAACATCTCAACATCTTGTTTTAAGAGATATCTTGTGTGTCTGCATGATCTATGGTTGGCATACTCTGATGAGGATAAGCACAGATATGTATCAATTTCAACTTACAAGCATGCTTACCAAGGTTTCTCTGTCCCCCATAATGAAGCCACTTCAATTCGACGACACTGTCACGTAGCGTGTTTCTCAACGTCGGAAAACGTCGGACGTGTCGGAGCGGAGTAGCGGAGGAGCGGAATGCGGTAAGTGCGACGTTGGCAGAAAGGACCTGGCTTCAACTTGTGCGTTGCGCCCCACTCTTTGACATGGTCCTCGATTTCGGATTGGCGGATGTCAGATGAGCGGATGAGTGGATGAGCGGAGGTGACGGAGAGTATGCTCAAAGGCAAGTAGAGACGGTTGTGAATGAGGTGTAACATATGATATTTGAACTGAGGTTCTACGACAGGTTTGTACACTATTTATAGTAGACTAGAATGATCAGCATTACTATAAGTGATGTGCAGATATCGGAGTTGACCATCGGAACATTCGGAGTACGGAGAGTAGCAAATGAAAAGTGAACAACATATGTCTACTTGTAAGTATGGTTGAGATGTTACGTAGTAGAAGTATAATCAATATAAATAGAATGTTGTTGGAGCGGATGTTGGAGCGGATGAATCGTCGGAGTCGTCGGATAAGTCGGATGTGAATCGTATGGTTATGACAGTATTTCCCTCTTAGGGCCGAACCCTGAGGCCCAGATGAGGTAATCCACGTGATCGTTGGTTGAAAAGCTTTGTGCGTGATTTTTCACTCTTGTCAAAATCAGAAACTCACCTTTTGATACGAGACGAGAGCAATTGCCGATGACGAATGCCATCAGGCTCAAGATCACAGCGGAAGTTGTTTGCCTCGAGGTGTTCAAGAAGTTCCTCCCATGCCTTCGCTTTATGGCCATAGGGTTCGTGAAAAGAATCAAGACTGATGACAGCTCATGTGATCGCAATCAAGTCGGCACCTGTAAATTTTTTTGTAACAGCAGAGCGCCAATCCACAAGTGTCTTCGTGGCGGTTGTTGAAACTTTTCCCATCACGTAGATTAGATTAGATTAGATTACATCACGTGACCTTTACATATCTTCATTACATACTTGTTTGGTTGGTACAAACAGTAGTACGGTATATAAGACCAGGAAACTGTCAATATCAACAAGTTGTCTCTTGACTCTTAACCGCCTCCATCGCTCCTACCAGCCTCAACCGCTCTCACCAGCCTCACCCTCTCCAATCCATGTAAGTGGTCAGAACGGTATCGTAGAGTACTTCCACTGTAGCCGGTTGCTTCAGTACACTTGCGGCTAGCGCCCAGGTGGAACTTCAACAGGTTATGGGCCCCGGATAGCAGAGGGATTTGGGAAACGCTGGCAACAGCGAGTACCTGCCCACTCTACCCTGGTTGGCAAGGAACCGATCGAAAGATCTAGGTTCTGAGTCATACTTCTTCACATATGAACCTGGGAACGTCATTACGACAAGTACCTGTCATGAGGCGTCCCTAAGGGGATTAACCTAGTACACTCCATGTGGAAACGTTGATCGCACCTTGTACGTTTCTGACATATAAAGGGCCTTCCCGTGACCGCTATTCCTAAAGGGAATATGTCATAAGGAATCATTTAATTGTTTTCTTAAAATCATATTCATAACACATCACTGATTGGAAACCCTCTTTTAGATTCATCTAAAATGTCTACCTCTCGTTCTGCCCTCGACACAATCACTGCCTTTGACGGCATCGACTACAGGAGCTGGGCCGAAAAAATGAAGTCTTACCTCCTCCATCAAGGAGTCTGGCGTCTTGTTTCTGGCGACATCCCCCGCCCTGTCATCGCCGACTTCACCACCACAGTCTCCACCCCTGGGGCCACTGCCGCTGCTCCCCCTGTGTTGGCTACCACGGTCGACCAGCCCGGCTTCCGCAAGGAAGAAAAAGCCTGGATCAGGGACGATGACGTAGCTCTTGGGGCGATACGCCTGAAGGTCTCCGAGGCGATCAGACGCCACATCAAGGATGCAACTTCCTCGAAAGACGCCTGGAAGTCTTTAAAGGATGCCTACTCCAAGGTATCCCCGGCTGTCATCTTCGGCGACTTCAAGGCCGCCGCCACCTACAAGCTCTCTGGACGCGACCCCGTCCCCGAAATCGAACGCCTGGGGTCTCTTTTCGCTCGGCTCGCCGACTCGAACTTTGACGTCCCCGATCTGATGCAGGCAATGATCCTGGCAAATGCAATTCCCGACGCCTGGTCGTCACTCTCCACCGCCCTCTTCCAGGTCTATGACGCCGACGATTTCACCTACAAGGCCGTCGCCGAAAGCATCATATCAGAGTACCGGCGCAAGTATTCGATTGGGTCCACTCGTACGTCCAACGAGCAGGCCCGGAAAATCTCCGGGACGAAGCGCAAGGGGCAGGACCCCAAATGGGAAAGGCAACAAAAGCCGAGTACCTCGCAGAACGATGCTGACGAGCAGCCCAACTCGGCCGACCCAAGTACCGCTTCTGAGAAGAAGAAGGGAAAGGGACGTTGGCGCAATCAGAAGAAAAACGCCAACACTGCGGACAACGCGTCCGACCATGTGGAAGAAACGGTTGAGTTCGTTGCTCCCGCCATCCACTTCCCTCCTCTTCCGACACCGTCCTTCACCACCATCACTGGTCGCGGGAAAACGACAAGTACCGCCCAGCCCGATTCCGCAAAAATGCAGTCGCTCCTGCAGCGTATGAACCCGCCTCCATCCCAGTACACCGGGCTTCCTTCGGGCAAGCCGTCCGTGTGGAAAAAGAACGACCATGTCCGCAAACTCGCACGCGGCATTGGTGCTCGCCCCTCAGGATCGAATCTTCGTATCCTAGACACCATCATTCCTGAAATCGACGAAAGGCCGGCTAAACAGCGTCGCGTAGCCCCGTCGATAGAAGAATCGCTAGGGATGATGGACATAGACCATCAAGGCGAGCGAATGGGGCCGGAACAATTCGAGGATGGGCTGATCGAACTTGACGGTTCGTTACATCCTTCTCTCAAACCTTACCAAATGCGGAAAGCTAATCATGTCTCTCAACAGACATATAATATATTAGCCAGTACCACTACAGAGTGCGTAGATCACTTCAGCAGTGATCTACACAAAAAATATATTAAACATTTTGCCTCTTGTACACACTGTAAGGAAAAAGAACGCGCTCAGTGGATCTTAGATTCCGGCGCATCATTACACTTTACCCATGAGTTTAAAGACTTCGCGTACTACAGGCCTCTCAAGGCTAAGCGATTTGTCCAAACAGCTGCAAAGGGAAAGAAACTGGAAATTCTCGGAGTTGGGGCCGTTCCAGTACGGCATACCCTAAATGGGGAAATAAAAACCCATCTTCTCCGACCCGTATTCTACATTCCGGACATGGACACACGCCTATTGTCCCTAGGCGTCTTCCTTAATCACGGTTACAAAGTAGACGGAATGCGCGGAGAAATTAACATCTCCAAAGGACAGAACAAAATACAGTTCTCACCTCACATTCTTGGACAAACCATTTATTGGTTAGACACTGAAATACGCTATGACCAAATCCATGCGATCTCTAGCGAAATCACTGTTGAAACCTGGCATAAACGCCTTGGCCACCCAAATGACCAGGCGCTCAATAAGATTCCCACCAGTACCAGAGGAGTACCCAAAACATTAGTACGTGAGAAATCACAGGAAAACTGCACAGGGTGTCTCAAAGGGAAAATGCCGAATCAGTCATACCCCAATTCAATGACCAGGGCTGTCAAACCCTTCGATCTGATTCATTCAGACCTGAAACAGATATCCACGGCATCGTACCACAAGTACAAATATTTCCTTACCTTTTTGGACGATTTTTCTTCCCATGTCTGGGTCGTCTTGCTTAGGAAGAAGTCAGGCGCCATCACGGCGCTGAAACAATTCCTTGCGATGATCCAGAATCAATTCGCCGCCACCCCTAAAAAATGGCGGGTTGATGGAGGTGGAGAATTCGATGAATACAAGGACGTACTTGCCGATCATGGAATTCTGATCGACGTCACACTCCCATATCAGCATCAGCAGAATGGTAGAGCAGAACGAATAAATCGAACTCTGTGGGAAAAATCTCAGGCATTGCGTTTCGACGCATGTCTACCGCCGATGTGGTGGGAATTCTGTTTGGAACATGCAGCATTTCTCTACAACAGAACCCCCATGCAGCGTCTTGAATGGAAAACCCCTTATTTCAGGGTGACCAATGAGACCCCCGACATGTCTAGTGTCAGAGTATTTGGATGTCAGGCATATGTATATATCCCAAAGGAGAAACGTAGGAACTCCCTGGAATCAAGATCCCGATTGATGATTTATCTCGGATCGAAACCAGGGGTCAAAGGATACCGCTTCATGGATCCTGAAACCAACACGATTTTCATGGGCGGGAAAGCTATCTTCGATGAAAGCAAGTACCCTAGATGCCACATTGACCCGTTGCCAGAAAACCACCCAGAAATGGAAAACCCAGAGCCGGCTGATGAGTTTGAGGATCTCATTCCCGGCAGCAATGATGACGATAGTCACAACGAAACACCTCATATCCCAGTTCCCATTGAACAGGATCAACCTGAATCAGACAACGAACTGCCTGCCAGTGAGCCTGATGACGAACCGCGAGTACCCACTCCAGAACCCGAGCAAGTACCAGATCGACCGATCAGGGAACGACGAGTTCGGAAGATGCCAGGAAGCATCTATGGGGAAGACACTCCAGCGTCTGATCTTGAAAAATTAGATCGAAGACGGAGATTGGGCGGTCAAACGGCATGGATGAATGACCTCCTGATGGAGGCAATATCAGTCCAAGTTGGCATCGTTGAAATGTCCCATAAAGACATATACCCTCTTCCAAATAAAGAAGACTGGTATGCGGCTGAACGTAAAGAGCTAGACATGCTCAAACGCCGTGGGGTGATCACGGAGCTAGTACCCCTGCCTGCAGGGAGGAAAGCTCTAAGGAACAAATGGGTTTACAATGAAAAGTCCGACGGGCGTCTGAAAGCGCGCCTCGTCGCAAAAGGCTTCTCACAGGTAGAAGGGATCGACTTTGATCAGATCTTCTCACCAGTCGTAAGATATGAAACCGTCCGATTAATACTGGCATTGACAGCCCTTGAAGGGTGGTTCATGACACTACTGGACGTCTCATCAGCCTTCCTCTACGGAACGCTCCGTGAAGTCATTTACATGCGACAGCCTGAGGGCTACATAGTAAAAGGGAAAGAACACCTCGTGTACCAACTATTCAAAGCTCTATATGGACTTAAGCAGGCCGCATTAGCCTGGTGGAGGGAACTTGATTCCTCCATGAAAAAGCTCGGCTTTGTCCGGCTTCACTCCGATGCGGGAGTGTTCATTCACAAAAGTACCAACGGGGAAATTGTAATTGCCGTCATCTACGTCGACGACTCTGCTTTTCTCGGCACAAACCGGGAATATACGCTAGAAAAGAAGAAGGCCTTCATGACAACATGGGAATGCAGGGACCTAGGTCACCTAGTGCCCGATGGGGAACCAAAGGAATTTCTCTCAATCCAAATAAGGCAACGTGGGAAGAGGATCTTCATTGATCAAGTACCTTACCTTGAGAAAATTCTGGCACGCATGGGGATGAGCGAATCTAACGCCACCCATACCCCACTCCCTACGGGCTACAAACCCATGGCGTCCGAAGATGAACCCAATGCGGAACTCCGATCCAAGTACCAATCCGTCATCGGATCACTCCTATATCTGATGATTGGAACGAGGCCTGACATCTGCTTTGCTGTAATCAAAATGTCCCAATTTTCCGCAAATCCCACAAAACGCCATTTAGAGGTGGCTAGGGATATTTGCAGATATTTAAAGGCAACAAAAAATTACGCAATAGTGTATGATGGGGACTCAGGGAAAGGGATCTATGCATTCACAGACTCCGACTGGGCGTCAGATGAGAACACGAGGAGGTCTACCACCGGCTTCTTCATATCACTGGCGTCTGGAGCGATAACATGGGTATCATCGGCGCAAAAGACCATCGCCCTCTCTTCTACAGAAGCAGAGTATATGGCGCTATCAGATTGCAGTCGCGCAGCAACATGGCTGAGAAGCATGCTTGCCGAACTTGGAATGCAGATCGGATCAGTACCGATCTATGGAGATAACAACGGCTCCGTCTTTATCGCATCCAACCCTGTGACTGAGAAGCGATCCAAGCACATTGACGTGCGATTCCACTTCGTCAGAGAAAAAGTCTCCGAAGGAATAATTACGGTCGAATTCATTGAAGGAGTGAACAACCCCGCAGACCTTTTAACTAAGAATCTGGGAAAAATCCTCTTTTCCAAGTTTATCCCGTACTTCGGATTGATAAAAAACTAGGCGAAACAGAGTACCTATATATATATATGTGGGAAAAAGTAAGATGTATTTAGAAGTATGTACTAAATATGGGGGGGTGTTGAAACTTTTCCCATCACGTAGATTAGATTAGATTAGATTACATCACGTGACCTTTACATATCTTCATTACATACTTGTTTGGTTGGTACAAACAGTAGTACGGTATATAAGACCAGGAAACTGTCAATATCAACAAGTTGTCTCTTGACTCTTAACCGCCTCCATCGCTCCTACCAGCCTCAACCGCTCTCACCAGCCTCACCCTCTCCAATCCATGTAAGTGGTCAGAACGGTATCGTAGAGTACTTCCACTGTAGCCGGTTGCTTCAGTACACTTGCGGCTAGCGCCCAGGTGGAACTTCAACAGCGGTGGATGATTTAGGTTTCACAGGGATGACAGTTTCGCGGTGGATGATGGTTTTGCAGTAGATGGCAATTTGTTTCCTTCACCAATGTTGTGCTTGCAAGCCGTGCGTGCAGGGGTCATGGACATGGGGACCTGAAATGGTACAATTGAGGCATGGAAACTCGAAAAAATAAGAGAGGTGACATACATTACTGTCATTGACATTTGTATATGCCATAAGCACTAGTATATACCATTCTAAACTCACCAACCATCTATGCTGTATCAAACAGCTATACCAGAGGCTCTTACCATCAGGGTCCCAATTAAAGCATCATTGTGAAGATCCATGATTCATTGAGCATCACTTACATTTGGGGTCTTTTTTATACCATTATTTTATACTATGAGATGAATTTTCAATACTTTCTAATATGAGGCATCATGAGATTCAAATGCTAGGTGAATAATACCCAATTTTGAGACATCCCTTCTACTCAATATAAAATGCTCCAGGTCAGACTATGCAAGACATTATTGAACAAGTGGAACTTATTTTATTGATAGGAGTACAATGGCGCTATCAGTTTCAGAACTGATGCATGGACATCACCATTATGGCTCACTTCAAGCAACGGTACGAGCCTCTGCTAATTGACTGTCTGCTCTGACACTAACATATAAGAATAGTCTCATACTGGTGTAAATCTGGCACTCGCGTTCGCAGGAATCTTGAGAGATTATGGGATTGAACATCAAGTGAGTAGTTGCACCACATCATGAATCGAAACACCTACTCAAATACGACATGGTAGATTCTGAGTGTTACCTGCGATAATGCATCAAACAATGATACAATGACTGAGAAGCTCGTAGAGGTCCTACCTGCATTCTATGGTGTGAATCGTACACGGTGTTTCCTGCATATTGTCAATCTCATTGCAAAGTCCTTATTGAAGCAGTTTGACATGGCACGAAGGACTACCGATGATAATGACCTTTCGGAAGAGGAAGGAGACTTGTTAGACTTGGCAGAAAATCTGGAGAGCGAAGAGCATATGACAATCAATGAGAATGACGAGGATGAGACACCGGAGGATGACAATGTTGATGGGTGGATTGACGAGATCGAGGCGTTGACCGCCGATGAACGAGAAGACCTAAAAAAAAGTATCATGCCCATTCAATGTGTGTTAGTCAAGGTAAGTGTCTTAAAACTCACCTAACTCATGAATACTGACCCCTGGCCCAGCTTCGCAAGTTGTCCTTCAAAATTATCCACTCAACCACATTATTGCTGCCAGCATGGAAGGAATGCCTCGTTGCATTGGAGCTGGCAATCCAAATTATGCCGCATGATGTTGCAACACGCTGGAACTCAACATACAACATGTTGACCTTCGCTATCAAGTACTGTACCGCAATAACCGCGTTCACAGCGGAACGGGAGAACAAGGTTCGCGAGTACGAACTGTTGAAGGAGGAGTGGGTCATTGTTGAACAGCTTGAGGGAATTCTCAAAGTAAGTTCCACGCACCCACAAGTCCCCACAAACCCTTTGCCCTAACCCTCTGCCCTATACCAACACACCAACACAATCTCCCTTGTTTGGACTCCTGGCATGGATGCCCTGCTGTCGACTGGCCATCGACTGTCTTTGTTTCTTGCAACCATCTCTTGCCCTTTCTCTCAGCTCTGTCCTCATTGTGTGGAGGTTTCTTTGAATATAAGAAGCTCACATTGTTTCTATCGCTCATGGCATGGCCGGCCTTGTTGCCATTTCTTTTTCCCCTCGTTTCTCTCGTGTCGTGGATGCTTCGCTGACGCTCACCACCTTCAGGTCCTCAAGGATGCAACACTGTTCTTTTCACATGGCTCTCCCAACCTCCCCTTTGTAATCCTGGCAATGGACCATATCAACATGCTATTCACAGATGCAATCAAACCCCAAGGTCCAGCAAATGGGCTGAAGTACAGTCCCGCTATGCGCACCGGCATCGAAATCGCAAAGCGCACCCTCAACCGTTACTATTCAATGACTGATGCTTCGGAGGTGTACCAAATTGCCATGGGTATGTTATCGTTTCTCTTCGTATATTAAGCTAATCTGTTTTTCTGTATTGTAGTCCTCCACCCTCGTCACAAGCTCGAGTATTTCACCGACACACACTGGGAGTGCGAGTGGCTCGACACCGCTCGCCAGCTTGTTTGTGACGAGTTTGATTTGTTGAAGTTCCACCTGGGCGCTAGCCACAGGTGTACTGAGCAACATAGCTACAGTGGAAGTACTCTACGATACCGCTATGGTCACTTACATGGTTTGGAGGGGGTAAGGCTAGTGAGAGCGGTTGAGGCTGGTGAGAGCGATGGAGCTGGTTAAGAGTCAAGAGACAACTTGTTGATATTAACAGTTTCCTGGTCTTATATACCGTACTACTGTTTGTACCAACCAAACAAGTATGTAATGAAGATATGTAAAGGTCACGTGATGTAATCTAATCTAATCTAATCTACGTGATGGGAAAAGTTTCAACACCCCCCCATATTTAGTACATACTTCTAAATACATCTTACTTTTTCCCACATATATATATAGGTACTTTTGTTTCGCCTAGTTCTTTATCAGTCCGAAGTACGGGATAAACTTGGAAAAGAGGATTTTCCCCAGATTCTTAGTCAAAAGGTCTGCAGGGTTATTCACTCCTTCGATGAATTCAACCGTAATAATTCCTTCGGAGACTTTTTCTCTGACGAAGTGGAATCGCACGTCAATGTGCTTGGATCGCTTCTCAGTCACAGGGTTGGATGCGATAAAGACGGAGCCGTTGTTATCTCCGTAGATCGGTACTGATCCGATCTGCATTCCAAGTTCGGCAAGCATGCTTCTCAGCCATGTTGCTGCGCGACTGCAATCTGATAGCGCCATATACTCTGCTTCTGTAGAAGAGAGGGCGATGGTCTTTTGCGCCGATGATACCCATGTTATCGCTCCAGACGCCAGTGATATGAAGAAGCCGGTGGTAGACCTCCTCGTGTTCTCATCTGACGCCCAGTCGGAGTCTGTGAATGCATAGATCCCTTTCCCTGAGTCCCCATCGTACATGATCGCGTAATTTTTCGTTGCCTTCAAATATCTGCAAATGTCCCTAGCCACCTCTAAATGGCGTTTGGTGGGATTTGCGGAAAATTGGGACATTTTGATTACAGCAAAGCAGATGTCAGGCCTCGTTCCAATCATCAGATATAGGAGTGATCCGATGACGGATTGGTACTTAGATCGGAGTTCCGCATTGGGTTCATCTTTGGACGCCATGGGTTTGTAGCCCGTAGGGAGTGGGGTATGGGTGGCATTAGATTCGCTCATCCCCATGCGTGCCAGAATTTTCTCAAGGTAAGGTACTTGATCAATGAAGATCCTCTTCCCACGTTGCCTTATTTGGATTGAGAGAAATTCCTTTGGTTCCCCATCGGGCACTAGGTGACCTAGGTCCCTGCATTCCCATGTTGTCATGAAGGCCTTCTTCTTTTCTAGCGTATATTCCCGGTTTGTGCCGAGAAAAGCAGAGTCGTCGACGTAGATGACGGCAATTACAATTTCCCCGTTGGTACTTTTGTGAATGAACACTCCCGCATCGGAGTGAAGCCGGACAAAGCCGAGCTTTTTCATGGAGGAATCAAGTTCCCTCCACCAGGCTAATGCGGCCTGCTTAAGTCCATATAGAGCTTTGAATAGTTGGTACACGAGGTGTTCTTTCCCTTTTACTATGTAGCCCTCAGGCTGTCGCATGTAAATGACTTCACGGAGCGTTCCATAGAGGAAGGCTGATGAGACGTCCAAAAGAGTCATGAACCACCCTTCAAGGGCTGTCAATGCCAGTATTAATCGGACGGTTTCATATCTTACGACTGGTGAGAAGATTTGATCAAAGTCGATCCCTTCTACCTGTGAGAAGCCTTTTGCGACGAGGCGCGCTTTCAGACGCCCGTCGGACTTTTCGTTGTAAACCCATTTGTTCCTTAGAGCTTTCCTCCCTGCAGGCAGGGGTACTAGCTCCGTGATCACCCCGCGGCGTTTGAGCATGTCTAGCTCTTTACGTTCAGCCGCATACCAGTCTTCTTTATTTGGAAGAGGGTATATGTCTTTATGGGACATTTCAACGATGCCAACTTGGACTGACATTGCCTCCATCAGGAGGTCATTCATCCATGCCGTTTGACCGCCCAATCTCCGTCTTCGATCTAATTTTTCAAGATCAGACGCTGGAGTGTCTTCCCCATAGATGCTTCCTGGCATCTTCCGAACTCGTCGTTCCCTGATCGGTCGATCTGGTACTTGCTCGGGTTCCGGAGTGGGTACTCGCGGTTCGTCATCAGGCTCACTGGCAGGCAGTTCGTTGTCTGATTCAGGTTGATCCTGTTCAATGGGAACTGGGATATGAGGTGTTTTGTTGTGACTATCGTCATCATTGCTGCCGGGAATGAGATCCTCAAACTCATCAGCCGGCTCTGGGTTTTCCATTTCTGGGTGGTTTTCTGGCAACGGGTCAATGTGGCATCTAGGGTACTTGCTTTCATCAAAGATAGCTTTCCCGCCCATGAAAATCGTGTTGGTCTCAGGATCCATGAAGCGGTATCCTTTGACCCCTGGTTTCGATCCGAGATAAATCATCAATCGGGATCTTGATTCCAGGGAGTTCCTACGTTTCTCCTTTGGGATATATACATATGCCTGACATCCAAATACTCTGACACTAGACATGTCGGGGATCTCATTGGTCACCCTGAAGTAAGGGGTTTTCCATTCAAGACGCTGCATGGGGGTTCTGTTGTAGAGAAATGCTGCGTGTTCCAAACAGAATTCCCACCACATGGGCGGTAAGCATGCATCGAAGCGCAATGCCTGAGATTTTTCCCATAGTGTTCGATTGATCCTTTCTGCTCTACCATTCTGCTGGTGCTGATATGGGAGCGTGACATCGATCAGAATTCCATGATCGGCAAGTACATCCTTGTATTCGTCAAATTCTCCACCTCCATCAACCCGCCACTTTTTAGGGGTAGCAGCAAATTGATTCTGGATCATCGCAAGGAATTGTTTCAGCGCCGTGATGGCGCCTGACTTCTTCCTAAGCAAGACGACCCAGACATGGGATGAAAAATCGTCCAAAAAGGTAAGGAAATATTTGTACTTATGGTACGATGCTGTGGATATCTGCTTCAAATCCGAATGGATCAAATCAAAGGGTTTGACAGCCCTTGTCGTCGAGTTAGGATAAGATTGATTCGGCATTTTCCCTTTTAGACACCCCGTGCAGTTTTCCTGTGATTTCTCACGTACTAACGTCCTGGGTACTCCTTTGGTACTAGTGGGAATTTTATTAAGCGCCTGGTCATTTGGGTGGCCAAGACGTTTATGCCAGGTTTCAACAGTGATTTCGCTAGAGATCGCGTGGATTTGGTCATAGCGTATTTCAGTGTCTAACCAGTAGATGGTTTGTCCGATGAAATGAGGCGAAAACTGTATTTTGTTCAGCCCTTTAGAGATATTAATTTCTCCGCGCATTCCATCAACTTTGTAACCATGGTTAAGGAAGACGCCTAGGGACAATAGACGTGTGTCCATATCCGGAATATAAAATACCGGTCGTAGGAGATGGGTTTTAGTTTCCCCATTCAGGGTATGCCGTACTGGAACGGCCCCAACTCCGAGAATTTCCAGTTTCTTTCCCTTTGCAGCTGTTTGGACAAATCACTTAGCCTTGAGAGGCCTGTAATACGCGAAGTCTTTGAACTCATGGGTAAAGTGTAATGATGCGCCGGAATCTAAGATCCACTGAGCGCGTTCTTTCTCTTTGCAGTGTGTGCAGGACGCAAAATGTTTGGTATATTTTTTGTACAGATCATCGCTAAAGAGATCTATACTATCTGCATTGGTACTAGCTAATATATATTCAAACGTCTGTGCGTGATTATTAGCATTTCCCATTTGGTCAAGTTTGAGAGAAGAATGTGACGAACCGTCAAGTTCAATCAGCCCATCTTCGAATTGTTCCGGCCCCATCCGCTCGCTTTGATGGTCTATGTCCATCATTTTTAGTGATTCTTCTATCGACGGGGCTACGCGACGCTGTTTAGCCGGCCTTTCGTCGATGTCAGGAATGATGGTGTCTAGGATACGAAGATTCGATCCTGAGGGGCGAGCACCAATGCCGCGCGCGAGTTTGCGGACATGGTCGTTCTTTTTCCACACGGATGGTTTTCCAGAAGGAAGCCCGGTGTACTGTGACGGAGGGGGGTTCATACGCTGCAGGAGCGACTGCATACTTGCGGAATCGGGCTGGGCGGTACTTGTCGTTTTCCCGCGACCAGTGACGGTTGTGAAGGACGGTGTCGGGAGAGGAGGGAAGTGGATGGCGGGAGCAACGAACTCAACCGTTTCTTCCACATGGTCGGACGCGTTGTCCGCAGTGTTGGCATTTTTCTTTTGATTGCGCCATCGTCCTTTTCCCTTCTTCTTTTCAGAAGCGGTACTATGGTCGGTCGAGTTAGGCTGCTCGTCAGCATCGTTCTGCGAGGTACTCGGCTTCTGTTGCCTTTCCCATTTGGGGTCCTGCCCCTTTCGCTTTGTCCCGGAAATTTTCCGGGCCTGCTCGTTGGACGTACGAGTGGACCCGATCGAATACTTGCGCCGGTACTCTGATATGATGCTTTCGGCGACGGCCTTGTAGGTGAAATCGTCGGCGTCATAGACCTGGAAGAGGGCGGTGGACAGTGACGACCAGGTGTCGGGAATTGCATTTGCCAGGATCATTGCCTGCATCAGATCGGGGACGTCAAAGTTCGAATCGGCGAGCCGAGCGAAAAGAGACCCCAGGCGTTCGATTTCGGGGACGGGGTCGCGTCCAGAGAGCTTGTAGGTGGCGGCGGCCTTGAAGTCGCCGAAGATGACAGCCGGGGATACCTTGGAGTAGGCATCCTTTAATGACTTCCAGGCGTCTTTTGAGGAAGTGGCGTCCTTGATGTGGCGTCTGATCGCCTCGGAGACCTTCAGGCGTATCGCCCCAAGAGCTACGTCGTCGTCCCTGATCCAGGCTTTTTCTTCCTTGCGGAAGCCGGGTTGGTCAACCGTGGTAGCCAGCACAGGGGGAGCAGTAGCAGTGGCGCCAGGGGTGGAGACTGTGGTGGTGAAGTCGGCGATGACAGGGCGGGGGATGTCGCCAGAAACAAGGCGCCAGACTCCTTGATGGAGGAGGTAGGACTTCATTTTCTCGGCCCAGCTCCGGTAGTCGATGCCGTCAAAGGCAGTGATTGTGTCGAGGGCAGAACGAGAGGTAGACATTGTGAATGAATCTAAAAAGGGTTCTCAATCAGTGATGTGTTATGAATATGATTCGAGAAAGCAATTGAATGATTCCTTATGACATATTCCCTTCAGGAATAGCGGTCATGGGAAAACCCTTTATATGTCAGAAACGTATAAGGTGCGATCAACGTTTCCACATGGAGTGTACTAGGTCAATCCCCTTAGGGACGTCTCATGACAGGTACTTGTCGTAATGACGTTCCCAGGTTCATATGTGAAGAAGTATGACTCAGAACCTAGATCTTTCGATCGGTTCTTTGCCAACCAGGGTAGAGTGGGCAGGTACTCGCTGTTGCCAGCGTTTCCCAAGTCCCTCTGCTATCCGGGGCCCATAACCTGTTGAAGTTCCACCTGGGCGCTAGCCACAGGTGTACTGAGCAACATAGCTACAGTGGAAGTACTCTACGATACCGCTATGGTCACTTACATGGTTTGGAGGGGGTAAGGCTAGTGAGAGCGGTTGAGGCTGGTGAGAGCGATGGAGCTGGTTAAGAGTCAAGAGACAACTTGTTGATATTAACAGTTTCCTGGTCTTATATACCGTACTACTGTTTGTACCAACCAAACAAGTATGTAATGAAGATATGTAAAGGTCACGTGATGTAATCTAATCTAATCTAATCTACGTGATGGGAAAAGTTTCAACATGATTGGTGTTACACAGACAGGCCTATCGAATCCACACACCTGGCATCATCATTGAGGAATAGGCGCACTAGCGAGTCGTCATCGTCGTCGTCAAGCGATGATGTGGAGGAAGTGGTGGCCACAAGCGCTCAGAAAATGGTGTGTTATACAAAGACTGTCTTTTCATTTGCTCGTCTTAATTATTTTCTACTCAGGCACTCTCATCATCGGCGAATATGTTTGATAACCTACCCTCATCTGCACCTTCAACATCGTCCAGGCCAGTTGTCGATGAGCTACAACTATATCTGTCAACAGACCCTGAAAATGTACACAATGCTATTCAGTGGTGGTACGAGAAGCGGAAGACCTTTCCGCGTCTGTCCCATATGGCTCTCGACTACCTTAACATTCCTGGTGTGTTCCCTAGTTATTGATCATGTCAAATATTGACTTCGTTCTCCAGCAACATCAGTTGATGTTGAACAGCTATTTAGTCGTGGCCATCTGGTTATCTCTCATACGTGTAGTCATCTCTCAATGACATCCACCCATGCATTGCTTTGCCTTGGCTCTTGGAGCCTTATGGGCCTTGTCAAAGATGAAGATGTATTAAGTGTTAGCATGTTGGATGAAGTTTCGGGGCAGATAGAGCTCAAGGAGCTTGCTCATCATCTTAAGGCAAAGCAGGATATGTAGTAGTGTAATGCTAATATTCAGGGGTGATCCGTGAGGGTACCCGTACCCGTACGAAACCCTTGGTTCCCGTGGTTTGAAAACCCTCAGATAAAAGGGTTGTTACCCATATGGATATGGATAAGGGTTGATGTATGGATATCCATGGGATTATCCGTGCCATTGCCTAGGTCTCACTGATTTTGAGCTCAACCAGTCTCCAGTCTCTCCAAATTTGGAAAACAATTGAACTGGTTCACCCCCAGTTCTAGTTTTGGGTCTGAAAAATATGAACTGGTTCCAGTTTTTGACCATATATTCATTCAAAAACTGTACTTTTATGGGCAAAGATGTTCTTTTATACAGTTTTCAATCATTTTTACAAGAGTTTATATCCAAAATGCTTGAGAAACATGTTATTGATAACAAATTGAGTATATTTTCAAGTTTTTGATTGAAAAAACAGGCTTTTGGTAGGTTTATAAATGGTTGAGGATTTTACCAGTTTAAACTGGTTTAAACCAGTCTTAACCAGTCCAGTCCAGTTTTTTCAGACTTTGAGAAAAAAAAATGAACTGCCAGTCTCCAGTTCATCAATTTTTTGGTCAAAAAACCGGACTGGACTGAACCCTTGAATACTACTCCCCATCGCACGCTTATGGTTTTTTTTGTTTTTCATGTCATTTATTCTTGGAAAAACATATATGTGTGAGTACAACATACTAAATTAGGAAGGAGGGGGTGGATCCCTGGGGCCCAAAGAAAAAGATTTTGACCCCCCGGTATATATTTTCTGTTCCGCCACCCCCTTGGGTCTGGGGTCCATAGTGTGTGTTCGGATGCATGGTCACTAGGGGTCATGTCTCTGGAACGAAACTCCGTTGGTGGTTGTAAAAGATGGAGGACTAGAAAGTATTAGAGCAATGAGACATATGGAGAAAAATCTGCGTGCTTTTGTCTTGTCTACAAGCTGCTGAAGCCGGCTACCTACAGTTCGTCTCTTGCTGGTCACCCAAACAAAAATGTCATCCTTGTGACATCACATTTCTCGTTCATTCTCATCAGCGATTGCATTGAGTCCACAGGATAGCGAGGAGAGCAGTGAACTCAAGGAATTTTTGCGGATCCAGACGAAACTCAACTGCATGCTGGAGAGCGAACTCAGACCATTGCAAGGCTAATCAGCCATTATGGGAGCCTCAGAACCGCAGGCGGCGATAGACAAGGCGTTTCAGCCTGGTCAAACCTGCCTTCAGGCCAGCGTGAGTCCTCCATCATTGTCGTTTGTGGCCACTTTTAAGCGGGTGAGAATCCCTCTAGCCGAAACCAGTGGATGGCGTATCACCCAGCTTGGCAAGGAGGATTGTTTCCTGAACATACTCCTGTCCGAACTCCACATGAAACGGCCCTTACCCTTCAGAGCTTCAGCCTTGGTCCAATTCCATCACCATGCTAGATGAGATTTATTGTTCTCTTTGCCCCCCTCCCCCCCCGTTCCTTTGTGACAGCCTGTCGTTCAAGTTGTCCCCTCCCATTCTGATGCTTTGTCTCAGTCTTCTCTAGCTGTCCCTTAGCCGCAGGAGAGAATGCACTTGCAGACGCCAACAGCCGTGACTGCGAAAGACAACATATGAAATTGAAATGGAATGTGACAAGAAATTGCATAGGCGGTAACCTCCATGTAAACGCAACAAGTGACCTCTTCCAGATGCCCAACCTCATTGACCCCGTGGAACCTGCCTGGTTTGGTCCAGCTATGACCACTATTCTGGCTCCAATTTATATCATCCTTGCCCAGGTATGGCTCAATCTTGTGGCTTCACACACAAGATTAACAAGTCTCAGACTCAAAACTTCCAACTTCTTGATGGCAGCTTTACTCCTTTTATGCTGGTTCCATTCAATGACAGCAGCATGCCTACAGCAGCGCCTGTGAGTTCTCCCTCAGTGCTTGATTCTCGAATAGCTTGGTGAATAGGTCACATCCAGCACAATCTTCCGCCCCTTGTCAATGTCGCTGCAGTGAGAGCATTGACGGCAGCTCAGACTACTGCTTATGTTGCCAGTTATGGCCTTGGAAATGTTGAGCCAGCCGCTGCGAGACGAGTTGCGATTGGAAGAGCGATTGGGTGTACAGTTGCAATTTAGACTCATTATCCGAACGATTTCACTATGTGTGCCAGCTTATTGCTTGGAGTCAACTTTACACCTCATATTTGCAAATGAACCATGCTCTGTATCACCTGTTATGCGTCCTCTGGCCCTGCCACTGCACCTGAGCGTAGTCGTACCCAATCGCCATCATGTCTGACTCCCGCCTCGCATGTCTCAAACTCTTTGGCGCCGGCACATGGAACCTCCAAGCTTCCTGGCTATGACAACGATGACAACACAGACCAGCGGGTCCGGTGGGGCAACTTGCCAGAGAAGAAGTAGGAGGGACACGCAAAGGGGGGTGGGTGTTGGGGGGGCTCCAGCGGTATCGCAGACCACGAGATTCATTGTGCTTGTCTTTGCATGATGAGACTGAACCTGGGCCAGTGGGAAGGTCGTAGGCAGGGGACGACACAGTGAAGAGAGGGTAAGCAACTGCTTCGGCACGGCGGAGCTGCTCGAGACCACTGGCAATGTCTGCTTTGAGGTTGATCAGGGAGTATGGGATGGGGAGCGGTCGCAGTGTGTTCACACCTCATGGGGAAGTCGAAATCTGTTTCTGTCCTTTGGAGGGGGGAGGAGAGGTGGGTGATGAGGGGAAAGGGGCCTTTCGTATGTGGCAACGACCTCCCTGAGATGCGGGGACAACTTTAGACCCATACATCGGTTTGTCATGGATCTCACACAGCACAGGATTCAAAATTTAGCCTCCGCAAATGATATTGATAAAGGGTCTGCAAAACAATATTTTGTAGAGGAGACTTTGGAGGTGAAGAATAAAAATATTTGACAGATGTGAAATACATGGCAAAATGTTGACATTATTGAGGCATTTCTCATCAACTGTAATACTTGAGGAACAAAAAGATTCAATGATCCAAATATTAATCATTCTCGCCAGAGAAAGTTGGTGGAGAATGATGTTGTCAAAAAAATCCTTTTTTGTCTAGTTTTTCTGTTTCAAAATTCCTACTTTCTTGTTCACCAAATTCTTTGTAAAAGTTGGGCTTTGTCAAGCAACTTTAAAAACCCTTTCAGGCTTGCCATACATCAGGAAAAAACAATGTTACTCCATAACACTGTATAGCACCTATAGCTGGGATATCCCTGTAGACAGTCTCCTGTTACCTCGTACACTGTAGCCCTGTGGAAGGATTACAAAGTGCTACACATGTCTACATATTAGGGCCCTTGCACTATGTATCTCGTCATAGCACCACCTCTATAGCACATTATAGATACCATAGAACAATTGACTCGGAGAAAACCTGGTTCATATTCTTTTGGGCAGTGGAATAAAATGGGATACTGTATATCAATTCCAAAAAAACAGTATAAAATTTGGATAAAGTATTTCGGATCATCAATCTCCATTCTCGCCATCATCCTCAGTGGCTGAATCCTGCTCATATTCATCTAGCGCTGCATGGAAAGCGGAGAGCGGCACTGCTGGCATGTTAATGAAAGCCTTGGGAGGGGCGCCGGTATAAATACTGTCCGGGTTTTGAGTGCCATTGCAAGAAGAAGATCAATTTTGTACACACCACCCATAGTTATAAAGCTTCGTGCACAATTTACCAAGCAAATCGCGCCCACTTGTCTCGCGACCATAGTCTGTCAATGACTTGACGTGAGCCAAATAGATTGGCTTGTACTCGTTGGCGGAGAAAGTAATTGCGGATTTTGAGCCTGTTAGCCACTCATCAACACAACATTCAATCTACATATCACAAATATGAATTTATCAGAATCAGGTTATAAAGTTAAACACCTGGACTTGCCGCTGTAAGAACGAGAGCAATTGCAGGAACTGGGAGCGGGTCAAAGAGTTCTGAGTAAATGACACCTTCATCATGGTGATTGTTGAACCACATGACATTGACAACCTTTTGGATGATTTCGTGTAGATAGGGCCCCTTGTGATCCTTTGTTTCCGGGGCCAAAGTCTGAGGCATATGTTAAGAGACTTACCAGATTCAAACTTGAAGTAAGCGCTGACTAAAACAACAGCTTTCATTTTAGCTTCACCACAAATTTGAGAGCCACAATTACGGATCTAATCTGATTATTGATTGGGATTAACGAACCAGCCAGGCAGTCAAGGAGAGGGAAAAAATACCACGTGACTGATGCTCGGCGTCAAAACCCGCGATGGCAAACCAGTCTCCTCTTGTGCAGCAGACCAGGCTTGGCGAACAAAGGTCAGCTCTGTCTGGGTGTCAGGGAAGGCATCCTCAGCACTGAGAAGACAACGATAATACAGTGACTCAAAAAATTGATTCAATGTTTGACACTTTTTGAATATCTGTTGAATAACTTTGTATCTGATATGAATAATACCAGAATGTTGGTATATGGAAGGAAGCATTTGATCAGGGCCATCCATCAAAAAAACAATTATGTAATCCCAATTAGTATCCATGGAGATATGATCAGTTTAAAACAGGAACTCATTGAATCAATTATTTGAGGGGGTATCAGAAATATCAGAATCTGATGCTCCACTGATTCTATAGCAACCAACGAGTGACAAACAACTGCTATAGTGATGCTACCTTTGATTGGACCTGGACTGAAGGTATTTAAGCAGTCAAAATGCCCTGAGGATGTTTTAAATTCAACATGCACCTATTTTCTTTTTTCAGAAGAAAAACATCATTTTTCTGGCCTCCAATGGTCATTCCACCCACTCTATTGCATCTAGCCTGGGTATCAGTCAGCCTACTGTATCCAGAGTGCTCCAGGACCTTGTTTCCAATTGCCAAACTTCTTCTGCTCGTTGTACTTCCAAGTATTCACTATTGCTCATCATGCAGTTATACAGTACAACAAATTACAACTGGCAAGGCTGCCAATACTGTGGAGGCCACCAACCACATCAATACCACCATTCCCAGCCCTGTCTCCTCACACACCATCAGAAATCCCCTCAAAAGGAATGAGTTCAAGGCAGAAACAAAGAAAAAAAAACCATACCGCAAATTGGCACATCACAAGCAATGGTTGGCCTTTGCTCTCAAGTACAAGGAGTGGACTGTGGAGGACTGTAAGAGGGTTATTTGATCAGATGAGACAAAAATCAACAGATTTGGGTCAGATGGGAAGCAGTGGGTCTGGAAAAAGAAAGGAGAGGGGTTGATTGAAAGAGAGGTGGAGGGAACACTGAAGTTTTGAGGTGGAAACATCATAGTATGGGGCTGTATGGAATGGAATGGAGTTGGGAAACTTGCAGAGGTTGAGGGAAGGATGGGTGGTGATCAGTATGTGGCCATTTTGGAGGGTCACTTGCTGCCCAGCATAGATGAAAGTGGAATTTTTGAAGAGACAGTAATTTTTTAGCAGGACAATAACCCCAAGCACATCTCCAACAAGGCTATAAACTGGATGGAGAAGCAAGGAATTGTGGTCCTGGATTGGCCTTCATAGTCTCCAGATATGAAGATGCAACAGAGCAGGTGGAATGACTATTGGCGGCCAGAGAAAGGATGTTTTTCTTCTGAGCAGAGGAGATGGGGCACATGTTGAATTTGAAATATCCTGAGAGCATTTGGACTGCTTAAATACCTTCAGTCCAGGTCCAATCAAAGGTAGCATCACTATAGCAACTATTTGTCACTCATTGGTTGCTATAGAATCAGTGGAGCATCAGATTCTGATATTTCTGGTGCCCCCTCAAATAATTGATTCAATGAGTTCCTGTTTTAAACTGATCATATCGCCATAGATACCAATCGGAATTACATAATTGTTTTTTCGATGGATGGCTCCAATCAAATGCTTCCTTCCATATACCAACATTCTGGTATTATTCATATCAGATACAAAGTTATTCAACAGATATTCAAAAAGTGTCAAACATTGAATCAATTTTTTGAGTCACTGTAAGTGTTTGCAAGACCAATAATCTCTTGGACAACATCATCATAATTGGCAGCTTTGGGGTGGGACGAAGTCTTTGTCTTCTGAGTTTTAGCATAAACCATGTCATTATGGGAATCTAGTGAGTGTGCGCGCTTTCCGTTATGTGAAGGGGATGTGCTCCGAGCCACAGAGGGGCTTTGGGTGGAGGAACAAGATTGGGAAGGTGATCTGTTGTGGGTGAGCCACCTTGGTGGTCAGAAGAGGACATTCTATGATGGTGTTGATGCCCTCGGGTTGGGCTATCACTGTCTTCATCATCATCATCAGACCCAGACTAATGATCAAAGGAAACTCAGTCCAACGGAGCATGCTCATACTTCAAGAAAACTTACCCTTGACACAAGGGGAGGCACTTTGCTCTGACACTCAACACATTGTTTTTGGGCACTTGGCTTAGAAGAGACAGGAGTTGATGCAAACTATTACAGATTATAGTAAGTAACCCACTAATGCCCATTCAGGCTTGATATTGGTACATACCACTGTGTCATGCCGGGGCTCGAGATCATCATCATTGTCAACAGGACGACCTTCTTGGCAGTCTTGTTTGCACTGGTTACGATGGTTTTTTTCTGTGCAACGTTTGGCTGTTTCCTCTCGACGGCGAGCAACTTCAGCTTCATTTTCTTCTGGATACATATTTCTATGAGAACAAATTCACAGAGGAAAAAAAAACTGACGGCGAGCAACAACCTTCTCAGATGGACGACGATTGCAGCCACCAGACTGTTGAATAAGCGCTGCTTATGGTTGAATAATGGAGTAAAAGCGAATAAAAGCGAAGTAGAAACATGCATACCTTGGTTTTCTTTATTTTGGCGAAAAGTGAGCTTGGGATTCATTGTCAAGATAGCAAGATGGCGAGATAGATTGAATTGGGGATGAGATAGAACAATTTACAACTAAAAGGCTTACTTATAGTCCAGCACTGTTTGGATGTGCATAGGGTGTTTGCAGTTTTCAACAAGTCTTGATGCATCAACAACGCAGGAGGGCATGATTGTGATGGTCTTTGGGGAAGGATGGTGGCAAAAAAGTGAAATAGTGGATATGGCGTGATATGGATCTGATCTTGGAAACAAATGCATGGTGATGAGATTGTTGTGAGGGTGTACGGGCGCCGACACATGGCACAAGATAGGGGAGTGAGATGATGCAGTGAAGCCCAAGAATGTCTTCGCACCACGCCCTCCGCTGCCCATACTGCCTGAGGCCTTTCCCAACACAGCACACCGTAAATGCACACATTGGGGCCTCAAAGGCCTCTTGTAACCACACCTGGTCACAGGCACTTAATCAGGATGTTCATCCCCGACACCGCAGTGTATCATCATCCAGCAAGCCACCATCAGCCACTGTACCTGAGGCTGAGGTACATCACGAAACACCTTCAGAGGATGTCTCTGTGCCCAAAAGCCCTGTACAACCCAACAAACATGCATGTATTGACGAGGTCAAAAATGAGCAGGGATCACTCCCTCTTCCACCCCCACAGATTGGTTGGTTTGCAGAGGTCTACCCAGGCTCAGCTGTGTTGAAGTTCCACCTGGGCGTTAGCCACAGATGTACTGAGCAACCAGCTACAGTGGAAGTACTCTACATAACAGTTCTAGCCACTTACATGGTTTGGGAGGGGTGAGGCTGGTGAGAGCGGTTGAGGCTGGTAAGAGCGATGGAGCTGGTTAAGAGTCAAGAGACAACTTGTTCGTATTGACAGTTTCCTGGTCTTATATACCGTACTACTGTTTGTACCAACCAAACAAGTATGTAATGAAGATATGTAATGGTCACGTGATGTGATCTAATCTAAATCTAATCTACGTGATGGGAAAAGTTTCAACACCCCCCCATATTTAGTACATACTTCTAAATACATCTTATTTTTCCCATATAGGTACTTTTCTTCGTCTAGTTTTTTAGTAATCCGAAGTACGGGATAAACTTGTTAAAGAGGATTTTCCCCAGATTCTTAGTTAAAAGATCTGCAGGGTTATTCACTCCTTCAATGAATTCGACCGTGATGATGCCTTCGGATACTTTTTCTCTGACAAAGTGGAATCGCACGTCGATGTGCTTGGATCGCTTCTCAGTTACAGGGTTGGATGCGATAAAGACGGAGCCGTTGTTATCTCCATAGATCGGTACTGATCCGATCTGCATTCCAAGTTCGGCAAGCATGCTTCTCAGCCATGTTGCTGCGCAACTGCAATCTGATAGCGCCATATACTCTGCTTCTGTAGAAGAGAGGGCAATGGTTTTTTGCGCCGATGATACCCATGTTATTGCTCCAGACGCCAGTGATATGAAGAAGCCGGTGGTAGACCTTCTTGTGTTTTCATCTGACACCCAGTCGGAGTCTGTGAATGCATAGATCCCTTTCCCTGAGTCCCCATCATACATGATTGCATAATCTTTTGTTGCCTTCAAATATCTGCAAATATCCCTAGCCACTTCTAAATGACGTTTGGTGGGATTCGCGGAAAATTGGGACATTTTGATTACAGCAAAGCAGATGTCAGGCCTCGTTCCAATCATCAGATATAGGAGTGATCCGATGACGGATTGGTACTTGGATCGGAGTTCCGCATTGGGTTCATCTTCGGATGCCATGGGTTTGTAGCCCGTAGGGAGTGGTGTATGGGTCGCATTGGATTCACTCATCCCCATGCGTGTGAGTATTTTCTCAAGGTAAGGTACTTGATCAATGAAGATCCTCTTCCCATGTTGCCTTATCTGGATCGAAAGAAACTCTTTTGGTTCCCCACCAGGCACAAGGTGCCCTAGGTCCCTACATTCCCATGTGGTCATGAAGGCCCTCTTTTTCTCTAGCGTATATTCCCGGTTTGTGCCAAGAAAAGCAGAGTCGTCGACATAGATGACGGCGATTACAATTTCCCCGTTGGTACTTTTGTGAATGAAAACACCCGCATCGGAGTGAAGCCGGACAAAGCCGAGCTTTTTCATGGAGGAATCAAGTTCCCTCCACCAGGCTAGTGCGGCCTGCTTAAGTCCATATAGGGCTTTGTATAGTCGGTACACGAGGTGTTCTTTCCCTTTTACTACGTAGCCCTCAGGCTGTCGCATGTAGATGACCTCATGGAGCGTTCCATAGAGGAAGGCTGATGAGACGTCCAAAAGTGTCATGAACCACCCTTCAAGGGCTGTCAATGCCAGTATTAATCGGACGGTTTCATATCTCACAACTGGTGAGAAGATCTGATCAAAGTCGATCCCTTCTACCTGTGAGAAGCCTTTTGCGACGAGGCGTGCTTTCAGACGCCCATCGGACTTTTCATTGTAAACCCATTTGTTCCTTAGAGCTTTCCTCCCTTCAGGCAGGGGTACTAGCTCCGTGATCACCCCGCGGCGTTTGAGCATATCTAGCTCTTTACGTTCAGCCGCATACCAGTCTTCTTTGTTTGGAAGAGGGTATATGTCTTTATGGGACATGTCGACAATGCCAACTTGGACTGATATCGCCTCCATCAGGAGGTCATTCATCCATGCCGTTTGACCGCCCAATCTCCGTCTTCGATCTAATTTTTCAAGATCAGACGCTGGAGTGTCTTCCCCATAGATGCTTCCTGGCATTTTCCGAACTCGTCGTTCCCTGATCGGTCGATCTGGTACTTGCTCGGGTTCCGGAGTGGGTACTCGCGGTTCGTCATCAGGCTCACTGGCAGGCAATTCGTTGTCTGATTCAGGTTGATCCTGTTCAATGGGAAGTGGGTCATGAGGTGTTTCGTTGTGACTTTCGTCGTCGTTGCTGCCAGGGATGAGATCCTCAAACTCATCAGCCGGCTCTGGGTTTTCCATTTCTGGATGGTTTTCTGGCAAAGGGTCGATGTGGCATCTAGGGTACTTGCTTTCATCAAAGATAGCTTTCCCACCCATGAAAATCGTGTTGGTCTCAGGATCCATGAAGCGGTATCCTTTGACCCCTGGTTTTGATCCGAGATAAATCATCAATCGAGATCTTGACTCCAGGGAGTTTCTGCGTTTTTCTTTTGGGATATATATGTATGCTTGGCATCCGAAGACTCTGACGCTGGACATGTCGGGGATCTCATTGGTCACCCTGGAGTAAGGGGTTTTCCATTCAAGACGCCGCATGGGGGTTCTGTTGTATAGAAATGCTGCATGTTCCAAACAGAATTCCCACCACATCGGCGGTAGACCTGCGTCGAAACGCAGTGCCTGAGATTTTTCCCACAGAGTTCGATTTATCCGTTCTGCTCTACCATTCTGCTGATGCTGATATGGGAGTGTGATGTCGATCAGAATTCCATGATCGGCAAGTACATCCTTGTATTCATTGAATTCTCCACCTCCATCAACCCGCCATTTTTTAGGGGTGGCGGCGAATTGATTCTGGATCATCGCAAGGAATTGTTTCAGCGCTGTGATGGCGCCTGACTTCTTCCTAAGCAAGACGACCCAGACATGGGAAGAAAAATCATCCAAAAAGGTAAGGAAATATTTGTACTTGTGGTACGATGCCGTGGATATCTGCTTCAAGTCCGAATGGATCAAATCAAAGGGTTTAACAGCCCTTGTCATCGAGTTAGGGTAAGACTGATTCGGCATTTTCCCTTTTAGACACCCCGTGCAGCTTTCCTGTGATTTCTCACGTACTAACGTTTTGGGTACTCCTTTGGTACTAGTGGGAATCTTATTGAGCGCCTGGTCATTTGGGTGGCCAAGGCGTTTATGCCAGGTTTCAACAGTGATTTCGCTGGAGATCGCGTGGATTTGGTCATAGCGTATTTCAGTGTCTAGCCAGTAAATGGTTTGTCCGATGAAATGAGGCGAAAACTGTATTTTGTTCAGCCCTTTAGAGATATTAATTTCTCCGCGCATTCCATCCACTTTGTAACCATGGTTAAGGAAGACGCCTAGGGACAATAGACGTGTGTCCATATCCGGAATATAAAATACCGGTCGTAGGAGATGGGTTTTAGTTTCCCCATTTAGGGTATGCCGTACTGGAACGGCCCCAACTCCGAGAATTTCCAGTTTCTTTCCCTTTGCAGCTGTTTGGACAAATCGCTTAGCCTTGAGAGGCCTGTAATACGCGAAGTCTTTGAACTCATGGGTAAAGTGTAATGATGCGCCGGAATCTAAGATCCACTGAGCGCGTTCTTTCTCTTTGCAGTGTGTGCAGGACGCAAAATGTTTGGTATATTTTTTGTACAGATCATCGCTAAAGAGATCTATACTATCTGCATTGGTACTAGCTAATATATATTCAAACGTCTGTGCGTGATTATTAGCGTTTCCCATTTGGTCAAGTTTGAGAGAAATATGTGACGAACCGTCAAGTTCAATCAGCCCGTCTTCGAATTGTTCCGGCCCCATCCGCTCGCTTTGATGGTCTATGTCCATCATCTTCAGCGTTTCTTCTATCGACGGGGCTACGCGACGCTGTTTAGCCGGCCTTTCGTCGATGTCAGGAATGATGGTGTCTAGGATACGAAGATTCGATCCTGAGGGGCGAGCACCAATGCCGCGCGCGAGTTTGCGGACATGGTCGTTCTTTTTCCACACGGATGGTTTTCCAGAAGGAAGCCCGGTGTACTGTGACGGAGGGGGGTTCATACGCTGCAGGAGCGACTGCATACTTGCGGAATCGGGCTGGGCGGTACTTGTCGTTTTCCCGCGACCAGTGACGGTTGTGAAGGACGGTGTCGGGAGAGGAGGGAAGTGGATGGCGGGAGCAACGAACTCAACCGTTTCTTCCACATGGTCGGACGCGTTGTCCGCAGTGTTGGCATTTTTCTTTTGATTGCGCCATCGTCCTTTTCCCTTCTTCTTTTCAGAAGCGGTACTATGGTCGGTCGAGTTAGGCTGCTCGTCAGCATCGTTCTGCGAGGTACTCGGCTTCTGTTGCCTTTCCCATTTGGGGTCCTGCCCCTTGCGCTTTGTCCCGGAGATTTTCCGGGCCTGCTCGTTGGACGTACGAGTGGACCCAATCGAATACTTGCGCCGGTATTCTGATATGATGCTTTCCGCGACGGCTTTGTATGTGAAGTCGTCGGCGTCATAGACCTGAAAGAGGGCGGTGGAGAGTGACGACCAGGCGTTGGGAATTGCATTTGCCAGGATCATTGCCTGCATCAGATCGGGGACATCAAAGTTTGAATCGGCGAGCCGAGCGAAAAGAGACCCCAAGCGTTCAATTTCAGGGACGGGGTCGCGTCCAGAGAGCTTGTAGGTGGCGGCGGCCTTGAAGTCGCCGAAGATGACAGCCGGGGATACCTTGGAGTAGGCATCTTTTAATGACTTCCAGGCGTCTTTTGAGGAAGTGGCGTCCTTGATGTGGCGTCTGATCGCCTCGGAGACCTTCAGGCGTATCGCCCCAAGAGCTACGTCGTCGTCCCTGATCCAGGCTTTTTCTTCCTTGCGGAAGCCGGGCTGGTCGACCGTGGTGGCCAACACAGGGGGAGCAGTAGCAGTGGCCCCAGGGGTGGAGACTGTGGTGGTGAAGTCGGCGATGACAGGGCGGGGGATGTCGCCAGAAACAAGGCGCCAGACTCCTTGATGGAGGAGGTAAGACTTCATTTTCTCGGCCCAGCTCCGGTAGTCGATGCCGTCAAAGGCAGTGATTGTGTCGAGGGCAGAACGAGAGGTAGACATTGTGAATGAATCTAAAAAAGGGTTCTCAATCAGTGATGTGTTATGAATATGATTCGAGAAAACAATTGAATGATTCCTTATGACATATTCCCTTCAGGAATAGCGGTCATGGGAAAACCCTTTATATGTCAGAAACGTATAAGGTGCGATCAACGTTTCCACATGGAGTGTACTAGGTCAATCCCCTTTAGGGACGTCTCATGACAGGTACTTGTCGTAATGACGTTCCCAGGTTCATATGTGAAGAAGTAAGACTCAGAACCTAGATCTTTCGATCGGTTCTTCGCCAACCAGGGTAGAGTGGGCAGGTACTCGCTGTTGCCAGCGTTTCCCAAGTCCCTCTGCTATCCGGGGCCCATAACCTGTTGAAGTTCCACCTGGGCGTTAGCCACAGATGTACTGAGCAACCAGCTACAGTGGAAGTACTCTACATAACCGTTCTAGCCACTTACATGGTTTGGGAGGGGTGAGGCTGGTGAGAGCGGTTGAGGCTGGTAAGAGCGATGGAGCTGGTTAAGAGTCAAGAGACAACTTGTTCGTATTGACAGTTTCCTGGTCTTATATACCGTACTACTGTTTGTACCAACCAAACAAGTATGTAAGAAAGATATGTAATGGTCACGTGATGTGATCTAATCTAAATCTAATCTACGTGATGGGAAAAGTTTCAACAAGCTGGTACTCCAGTGGATAATATCAAACAACTGACAAACCTCGAGAAACTCCACATGGAACAGTAAGCTGCAGGCCTCAACAAATTTGCACCTTTCACGGACAAACCAGAATGGGACTTAGCACAGTGGCTGCTAGAGAATGTTGGGCAAACGTCAACAGACAAGTTTCTGAAGCTAGATGCTGTATGTACCAATATTTGCTGCACAAGGATGCTCAATTTTGATGTTCCCTAGATCCAGTCACACATGACGCCATCCTTTCACAACAACTACTGGTTCCTTCAGAAGGTCGACAGCCTCCCTACAGGTTCTGAGTGGAAGTGTGAAATAATTACAAGTACAGAAAACCGGGCCACCAAGAATGAGACCCTCATGACTGAGGACGTTGAAATCTGGTACCGTGACATAGTTGAGTGTATAAAATATTTGGTGGGCAATCCGGCCTTCGCACCACATATGGCATTTGCTCCAGAGCGGGTGTACACCGACCATGAGGGAAAAGACCGAGTTTTTGATGAGATGTGGACGGGTGACTGGTGGTGGAAGACGCAGGCAAGCTTAATATATTTCCACATTTTGAGACTGTAATTGATGTGATATGATTAGAAAAATTTACCAGACAATGCGACAATTGTACCCATAATTCTTTCATCCGATAAGACACAGTTATCCCAATTTCAAGGAGACAAGAAGGCGTGGCCTGTATACTTGACCATCAGAAATATCTCAAAAGAAATCCATCATCAGCCCTCATTGCATGCAACTGTACTCCTCGGATACCTACCTGTTGCAAAACTTGAATGTTATACTGAATCTGAGCAAAATCACTTGCAGGCTACCGCCTTTTCCACTACTGCATGTCAAAGATGCTTGCACCCCTTGTTGAGGCGGGAGGCCATGGCATTCCGATGACCTGTGGCGATGGTCTTACTTGCTGAATCTTCCCTATTTTGTCAGCCTATGTTGCAGACTACCCTGAGTAGTGCCTTGTCTGTGGCTGCATGGAGAATTGTTGTCCCAGATGCCGCATCAATCCCAACTGTTGTGGCAACTACACCAGTTCCCCACTTCATGACCCCAAAAAGACACAAGAGCTCCTGCGGGAACATCAGCACGGTCTAGATCTGAAAGAGTATGAAGAAGACGGAATAAGACCAATATACACACCATTTTGGCATAACCTCCCCCACTGCAACATCTTCGCATGCATCACACCCAACCTCCTGCACCAACTTCACAAGGGGGTCTTCAAGGACCATCTCATCAACTGGTGTACAAGTGTTGCAGGGGAGGGGGAGGTGGACGCACATTTCCAGGCAACCTCAGATTTTGTGGGGCTGAAACACTTCTCCAAGGGAATTTCATCGATTTCACAATGGACTGGGACGGAATTGAAGGAAATGGAGAAGGTTTTTCTTGGCATTCTTGCAGGTGCCACGAATTCTCGAGTTCTCGCTGCGGCACGCGCTATGCTCGATTTCATCTACTATGCCCAATTCCAAACCCACACAACAACAACCCTCTTGGCAATGGAGTCATCCCTGGAAGAGAGCTGGAAATATGTCAGCACTTCAATATACCCAAACTTCATATGATGTTGCATTACATTGAATGGATCCGAGTGTTGGGCACCCCTGATGGCTACAACACCAAATCTCCTCATAGATATGTAGGCCCGTTTCCGGTTGTCAGACCTGTCAGAACACATGCATACAAACTCAAACTCCCTCCTTCTATGTCTCACATTCACCCCGTATTCCACATTGTAAAAGTGTCGCTGGCTCCGGAAGACCCCTTCCGACGAGATGTCCATATCCCTCCGCCTCCGACTGCAGTCAGAGAAGAAATGGAATATGAAGTCGAAATGATCTTGGATAGTCGGCTTCAACGAGGCAAGCTGCAGTTTCTAGTCAAGTGGAAGGGGTACAGCTACAAGGAAAACTCATGGGAGATGGAGGAGGATGTCCACGCTCCGCGCCTGGTCCAGGAATTTTACCGCTGACACCCAGGAGCTCCGTGTCGAATCGCTGCAATGGCCTTCGAGTCCTGTACATTTCGCCTTGCACATCGAGACGCCGCGCCTTAGAAGGGGGGTAATGTAAGGGCAACCATCCGATTTCCTCAATCCGACACCTCCAACACCTCCGACCCATCCTCTGACCCTCCGACCGTTGTGGTACGTCTATTATTTATATTACTATACTTTATGTTTCCTCTCGTTTCCATCTATCCTTCGACACCTCCGACCTCCGACACTTCCGACCCGTCCTCTGTGTCGGAGTGCACGTTGGAGCAATGATTTATACCACCACATGCACACTTCCGATTTACATATTCCGTTCCCATCCCTACTCCCGATCTTTGTCGTATTTCAACATTCCTCTCCTCATTTCCAATTCTCGTCGTCTATATAGCTGTCTAGCCTGCAAGGGAATCCTCAGAACTTTGGATTTGGATTTCCCTTGCAAGGTACGCCTCGTATTGTACTTCGTAGAGACTAATTTAACTTTGGATTTCCCTTGCAAGTCATCCAATGTCGGAGTCGCTTCGGAGCACTTCAGAGTTGTTGGATCGTAAGGTCGCCCTTACATCAAGTGACTTATCACATCGCAAGAAAACCCGCGCTTCCCCGTGTCACAGTTGAGCGTCTCAAGTCCGATTTCAGTGCTCTTGACTTCACTGCACTTTCCACTTGGCTCCATGAAAACCTTTCGTCTCCCATTACACCCAACATCCATGACCATTTTGACCTATTCAAAAAGATTTCCATCAAGCTCCCACCGAATCATCACATCAGCAGTAGTCAGAATCGAACACACACAGTCCATGCTACCCCAGCCATTGCATCTCAAGGATGTAAGAAAGGTTCCGCCACTCACTTCGATACAGCTTTCATTGTCAAAAATTCGGTGGAATACCTGGATTCAGGTGGAATTGCAGGTAGGCTTTCACTGCTGAATGGGCTACACAATCAATTTCATATCATGTCTCCAGGTCTTTGGGTAGCACAAATCTGTGTCATCTTTCAACTGCCCCCACATTTCGGAAAGTACCTGCACCCCCTTGCTTAGGTCGAATGGTTCACCCCTTTGGGCAATCCAGATGCCCAAACTGGCATGCACCTGGTGACTTGGTCAACTCACCAACATTGCCGAAACAGCGCCATAGTGTCAGTCAATTGGATTGTATGCAGCTGTCACTTGATGGGCAAGCACACTGGGAGTGTTGTTTCAAAGGGATGGACTACCAACTCTGTTCTTGATCTTGCTACGCATTTCTATGTTAATCCTTATATTGATGTTGATACTTTCTCAGTTATTAAGTGAAATGCAATGTCTTCTGATTTCAGTTCAGCTCGAGCTTTGTGGGGCATGAGTATACGTCGGTCCACATAGACCATGTAGCATAAGAAAATAGCTTTGTCTTTGGCCATAGCCCAGGCAGAAGGCTACCAGATGCTACCATACACTCTGTCGTTCCTACCAACCCCGCTGGAGCCGAAACTCCATACGGTGCACACTAGCGACGCACCTGGTTGCTACCTCGACCAATGATGCCCACAGCCATCTACTGAACCGACCAACCGGGTATGGGTAGGATTACTTTTTCCTGATGTACTTTATGTTTTCTCATGGACAAGTAATATTTTTAGCAGAAAGAATAAACATTGCAATAGTTTAATTTTGGCATCAGAGAAGGGCATCCCAAAAGGAGATATTTCACGAACACTTTTGTGCCTATGAAAGGGGTCATTTCTCATAAACTTTCGCAAGTGCTAAAATTGATGTTTCGCAAGGGCAAAAGTTGGGGCCCACTAATGCCCAGTCATCACCCACATCCAGGACATCAGTTCTGGTGCCTACTTTCACCTTTGCAAAACATCAATTTTAGCACTTGTGAAAGTTTATGAGAAATGACCCCTTTCATAGGCACAAAAGTGTTCGTGAAATATCTCCTTTTGGGATGCACTTCTCTGATGCCAAAATTAAACTATTGCAATGTTTATTCTTTCTGCTAAAAATATTACTTGTCCGTGAGAAAACATCAAGTATGGCAAGCCTGAAAGGGTTTTTAAAGTTGCTTGACAAAGCCCAACTTTTACAAAGAATTTGGTGAACAAGAAAGTAAGAATTTTGAAACAGCAAAACTAGACAAAAAAGGATTTTTTTGACAACATCATTCTCCGCCAACTTTCTCTGGCGAGAATGATTAATATTTGGATCATTGAATCTTTTTGTTCCTCAAGTATTACAGTTGATGAGAAATGCCTCAATAATGTCAACATTTTGCCATGTATTTCACATCTGTCAAATATTTTTATTCTTCACCTCCAAAGTCTCCTCTACAAAATATTGTTTTGCAGACCCTTTATCAATATCATTTGCGGAGGCTAAATTTTGAATCCTGTGCTGTGTCATGGGGAAGCCGATTATTGAAGGTGGCCCTTGATGCATACGCCGGTAGGTCTTCACAATGCCATTGTGCTCTTTTTTCCCTCCTGTAGCGCACCAGCAGGCGTACGAGAGATGTGGCATCATATCGCAACATCAGCGTCAATACCATCCATTTCTAGATAATCTGTGCTAGATCTCTTCTGCTTTACGCGGTTAACACATTCTCTGTGTCGCAAATGAGATTGGCGTACATGATGAAATTTATTTTCTCACGGGAGTTGTTGACCGCAGTAGTCGCGTGGGGAAGTCGAGAGAAGGTGATGGAATGAGTGACTGCCGAGTTGCTCACGCAAGCATTCCGCTTACATCAGCACCGATCTTTGTTTTACCCTTGTCCCAATCGCACCTTGCCTGCTCACCATGCTCGTCGAGAACCCCGTCATACACACCCCCTTCACCGACTTCAGCGACATCTTCAACACTGACCTCTTCGCCAGCGACACTTTCCCCAACACTACCAGCTCTTCATTCTACTCCCCCGCCGCCGCCTCGTCCTCCCGCGAGTCTTCCCCTCACTCACCCGGACTCTCCTTCCTCCTCACACCCCCGCAGCACACCCCACCCCCCGCCTTTCCTGACCTCTCCCCTTCTTCTTTCTTCAATTTTCTCGATGACGACAACACCACCAAGGCCATCGATCCCATGATGGGCATCATGTCCACCCCATACGACTTCATGTCCGCGTTCGCCGCTGGTCCTGCGATGGATATTCCCGGGTACGACCTCCCAGGCGGTCTTTCCCCCGACTCCATCGGCATCAATCCGCAGCTCGTAGGCACACCAGCGCCGTCGCAGGCTCTAAGCGATGACGACGACGAGGACAAGAACGAGGGTATCGACGGCGATATATCCGCTTCGCCCTCATCGTCCAACGGAGCGTCCCCGGCTGTCGTGAAGGCCCCCGCCAAGGACGAACAGGAAAAGCTGACTCTCCTCATTCAACCCGTCAAAGTCGCGGGAAAAGGAAAGGCACGCAAGGGCACTGTCCAAAGCGGAGGGATCGTCAAGAAGACGGCCGTCATCGCCTCCCAGGACAAGGAGAACATCACCATCGCCAGCAGTGCGGACGTGCCACCGCCGCGACTCCCGCCCTCGGCGTACATGCCAACAAACATCTATCCCGCAAAAGGGCCTGGATCAGTGAACGAGAAGGACGATGACGACGATTTGCCGCATGACTGGCGTCCGCCGCCGGAGGTGTTCCAGAAGATGACGAGCAAGGAGAAGAGACAGCTGAGGAACAAGATCAGCGCCAGGAACTTTAGGGTCAGGAGGAAAGGTGAGCGTCGTTGCTGTTTTCTTCTCCAAGTATTGCGCTCGCTGGGAGTATTGTCCAAATCTCTCATCACCTCCGGAAATTGCCGTTGTGCTGCGCCTTTCAGTCCTGCGCCATCACTTTTTTATTTTATGTCACATATCACATCGCACATAATCTGACAACATTGCATATATCAAACAGAATACATCTCGACCCTCGAAGGCGACATCGCAGAGCGCGACCGGCTGCTCGACGCCATCCGGTCCGAGCTCGGATCGACACAGTCTGAGAATTACGCTCTCCGTCAAGAGATCGACACGTTGAAGAGGGTCCTTCTCGACGGACGCGGGTCTGTAGGCTTGCCGACGGCCATCCCCACCTCGGACGTTCTCTTGAATGGTCTGAGCCTACCCCCGCCTGCACCGCTCCCGGCCCAGAGTGCCGCTGAACTTTTGGCTCAAGCACAAGCCCAAGCCCAAGCGGCGCGATCAGCTTCGGTGTCGGTTCCGCCTGCGACGCTGCTGATGCCGAACATCCAGAAGGACGTGTCCTCGTCGGCGTCGTCGCACTTCTGGGGTGGGGCGAGTGCGTCGATGAAGGGGGGGATGAGGTTGGGGCTGGGAGGCGTGACGCCTGTGCACCGGGTTGTGATGCCGGAGATGGGTGGAGTGATTGGGGAGCTGTCCAGGCTGCAAGAGAATGTGAACCCGATGATGAATGGGAGACCTGTGGAGGAGGTGGGAGGAGGAGGAGGAGAAGGAGGAGGAGGAAGAGGAGGGTTCGATGGGTATGCGGACACGAACCTGTTTACGATGAAGACGATGGATGCGTATCGGATGCATTTGTGGGGGAAGATGGCGGCGATGCGGAGCCAGGTGCCGCGCCAACAGCAACAGCAGCAGCAACAGCAGCAACAGAACCAGAACCAGAACCAGAACCAGGTGCACCTCACGGGTCTGGCGTCGTCGTTGCGGCCTGCGTTCTTCTCTGCGCCGACGTTGGCGGGGAAGCACCACCCGCAGTCCCCGCCGCCGCCGTACCAGTCGATGCCGCCGTCTCCGGTGTCGTTTGGCAAGCATGGTATCGAGAAGGTGGAGAGGGAGAGGGAGAGGGAGAGGGAGAGAGAGGCGGTGGCTGCTGCTGCTGCTGCGTTGGCGAGCCAGACGTTGTTGAAGAAGCTGGGAGAGGCGTTTTGGGATGCGTTTTCTGGTGGGTCGGTGTCGGTGTCGGCGTCGGCGTCGTCTCCTTCTGTTGGGTCGTCGTCGTCGTTGTCTGGGCAGCGTATGTGGGATGTGGATAAAGTCAGGAAGGTGTTGGAGGGTAAGGCGGTGGTGAGGGTTGTGGATGTGGAGGAAGCTGTGCCGAGGGAGGTGCCGTTGGGTGCGGGGTTGGTGAGGAAGGAGAAGGAGAAGGTGGTGGTTGGGGGTGCGGAGCAAGTGAAAGAGCATAATCATGGCTGTGCGGCTAGGAAGGCTTGTGTAGATATTTTGGAGGAGAGTATGAGGAGTTTGACGTTGGGGAAGAAGGCGTAGTAGGTTTTGTAAGTGTTCCCCTTTCTCATCGATTACGGGGTTGGCTGATTTTTTTTGGGGGGCTTTTGTAGGAATGCGCGGTTCCTTGTGGAAGAGGCGAAGACCTTTCTCTAAACATTCTTTTGTTTCTCGATTCTTTGAGTCCCAACTAATTACGTCTTTCTTTTTCTGCCTTTTTGTACATATACATACACCTTCGTCATTGTCGGAATGGACAAGGGCGCTGCGCGCGACGCGAATATCAGATGCTGACAACTTCTGTTCAAGTACCACCGTTTCCAATGTCTACCATGATGCTTTTTGTATACCATTAAGCTCGCCTCTCAAGGCCTTCAGTCGAATTTGAAACTGGGCAAAACCAGGGTTAACTTTTTTTTTGCAATATTCCCGAGATTCAAGGGAAGGGGGACATGGGTCCATACTCACTCTACATAACGCAAATTCACTCATGATTCCCCGTCCCCTTCCCGACTCTGCGCAGCGGTTTTTCACGGTGGTGGGTCGTGTGTACTTGCCGAAAGTGTTGAGTTGGAGTTGAGCTTGGTGTCGAACTTGAGGGGCCAATGTCTGGTTTCTGGCTATGTAGAGATAGGCTCTACGAACGATTTCGTTTGCACGAACGCCGTGGCGGGCTTCGGTGTCGCGCAATGTTCGGGCGTTGGGCATTGTGGACGTTGGGATTTGTGGGGCCCGACAATCCTTGTTCAGAAATTCTGCTGCTTAAAAGCTTATGTAATAAGCAGCATCGCCACCAGCTCACATCCACACTCCGCGATAAGTTTTCCGAGGTACGAGGGAAACTTATCATAGGATAAGATGTGGGCAGCGAAATGGGCCACACCGCCTCCATCACCATCCATTAGACACATGTACAAATAGAGATTGTACGCGTGTGCGACTTCAGTTGAAGTTTTTCTCTTCATTCTTTCTTTTCTCGGGCGGCCGCTCATCGCTGCCCTCCTCGTTTTTTCGACCCACCCTACCGCTTCCCCTAGTGCCGGTGCTTCCGGATTTGGACATCCACTTTGTTCGGATCTGGCTCCCTGGCGCTCCGGGCTTTGGCTTTTCTCCTCTGAGCCCTCACTCATTTTGGGCCGACGCGTCTCAACTTTGCGTGTCCCGAAAAGCTCGCGTTCGCGCTCATGTGATCACGGCATCTGCCAGGTCATGTGATTACCCTCCTCGTTGCAAAGCCAAAACCCCTCCCCAAACCACCATACCCTTGTCTGACGCCTCCCTGATCAAATATAATATATTATACCTCTCTATCAAGCCTTTAGACACTGACTCTGAAGGCCTCACAGCTCACAACATCTTATCTTAAGTGGGGAGGCGCAATGCAGTGTTATTTAAAGCTCCGACGTCGGAGTCCCATCCACTAAGACGGACATGAGTTTTGGCAAGATTTACCACAGCATGAAGGAGCCACAATGGCCTTAAGTTTATATGGAGAGATTGAATGAGACTGACATTCTACATGTATTCTCCAGAGCATATCTTTGAATAAGTGTTGAGATGTTGGTGAACTCATGACCTCTGGTGTGAGTTTGGATACTTCTGGTCCGAATTTTTGGATTCTGCCTTGTAGAATACAAATAAAACATGTAAAAAACGTGTGGTGCACATGTAATTTGCTGTTGGATGGTCAAGGAATGCCTGGGCCAGATACCCTCGAATCTGAGGGCGAACGAGTGATTACATAATATAATTAACATGTTCGTGACTCTTTTGGGAACACGTCGGTGGCATTGCGACTCTTTGGCGATGCATTGTGAAGCCAGTAATAGCCCCTGCCAGAATGGATACAGTGGTCTGCAAGACAACCTATGCATCTGCACACACCTTGATACCAATATCCTATGGGGACCTTTGAGTTGAAAAAGATTTTTTGATGGAATCCAACCCGAAGACGATCTAATCTGCAAAAAGCCCAATTCTCATCGCTATCCGCACATGCCACACCACTCGAGACCAATGACAGGAACAAGGAAAATGCTGCTGCACTCGAGGGCCTTTCATCGTGTGCCATTGAGTTTGAAAAATGATACCAAAACAAAAAGAAAAAGACAACACACATGACCAAAGCACTAAACAAAATCAAGAATATACTTGGTGTTTCGCAATCTGACCACATTTCCACTGCTACCAAGCTCGAAGATGCCCAACTACAGCTACATCGTACCAAAACCCAGCTTTCACAACTCAAGGAGCACAACAATGACTTGCAGAAGAAAAACCACACGCTTCACATGTGTGTTGCAAGGGCACCTAATCAGCAGTGCCGAGCTGTGGAGAAAGCTGTGGGGAAGGCCAAAGAAGCCAACAAGGTTGGGGGGATGTACCAAATCAAGGAGAAGGGTATAATCTCAGTGGAGACCCGCACATTGGTGCGCGATCTCGTGAGCCTTGGTGTTCCTGCAAATCATGTTGATCCTGCTGTCAAATGCATCTCCGAGACCCTGGGGATGCCAGTCGAGGGTCATTTGAGTCAAAGAGGCATCGGTCAGATCTGTCTCAAAGGGGGTATTGCTGCAAAAATTCAGTTTGTCGAGGAGATGAGCCATGCAAGCAGTGCGTAAACCTTTCAAGGTTGTGAGCCTCAAGGAATCTAATAATCATCTTTAGGTGTTACTATCAGTGGAGATGGAACAAGTCATAAGAATACAAACTACGAATCATGCCACACAAATCTCATTCAGGAAAATGGAGAAATACATACATTCTTCCTCAGAGTCACCCCAGCTATGAATCATACAAGTGAAGAACAGCTCAAAGGCTGGACAACTCTTCTCAAAGAGTTTATGAAACTCTTCAATGAATATCTCCAGCTCATCAGTTCCACACTCCCAGCTGCCACTCTGCAGAACTTCTTCGAGCTTCTCAAAGGAATGAATTCAGATCACGCTTAGTGTTTAAAGGTCCGGTTTTTCTGTTTTTGTGAATATCTCAACAACTACTGGATGGAATTTCATCATCCAAGAGATGACCCCCATTTATTTTAGCTGCCACTTGCTTTTATGACATGTTGAAATATCTCAACAATGGCTGGGCAGAATCTTTTCATCCAAGAGAAGACCCCCCGGTTTTCTAAGTCCTCCATCTGCCCAAATATTTCGGTAATTTTAGTGATTTTATCTGGATTTCTGAAGCCATTTTAAAAAAAAGGATAAACCGCAAAAAACCAAGAACTGGACCGGACTTTTAAACACTAATCACGCTGAGGATCAAAAAAAGCTTGCACGATTACTCAAGGCTTTGAAGGAGGCGTACGAGTGCGAAGGTCGTGGGGAGAGGATTCTGATGAATATGCCCATGGAGCAATTGCTTCCCATGCTTCTCGAAGTCAGCAATGAGGCAATTGCTGCTGCGGGAGGGTACGATGCGTGGATGTCCGATGCGTGGAACGGGCTTTCAGATGACAAACAGGATTCATACAACAAAAAATCCTATCAAAACCTATGCACTCGGGTTGGAATTGCCAACTATGAATCACTTTTGAACGTGGAAAAACGTACAGTCGACTTCTTCGTGTGGGCAGGGTGCTGTATGCATAAGGAGCTTAATTCCGTGAAAGGAGGAAACATCAAGATGATGTCGTATTGGGACAAAAATGACATCCTGGGTCCCATCAAACTGATGAACCGGGACAATGCTGCAGCGGCAGATCTGGGGAATACAGCTGTGAAGGAGAGAGCAGCTGATGTTTCACAAGCAGGAGGAGTGAAGTTAACAAGTCTGGCAGGAGCAATATTCAACCACAAGGACGACAAGAAAGGCCAGCATGACAGCCTATCTTTGTACTTTGAACAGAGCCTGGGTTATTCAAACAAGTTTCCTGACACCAGCAATACATGGTATCAGTCACATTGCGAGGCGGCCACCGAACTGCTTGTTCATCACAAATATTACATCAAGTTTCTCGGAATTGTCAAGGACAAAAAGGAATCACATAAACTAAACCATATGGAGTACAACATCTACCGCGCTCTCCACAATATCCCCACCATCCATGAATTATGTGTTCTTGCACTATATGCGCACTCCATCAGCCATCCGTATATGCGACAAGTGTGAGGAAAAGGAAATGCCAACTTACTTGACCTTGGGCCCCTTCACAACCACATAGTCAAGCATTGTGAAGTAATCATCAGTAACCCAAACCTCTTAATTGGCCCAGAGGTGTAACAAGAGTTACAGGAAAAGCCCTCAATCTCACAAAACAAGGTAAGCTTGACCGAAATCTGGTATTGGCTGTGCAATGTCGTGCGAGGTAAAAGGCTTTCTTTACATAAGCGGCAGTGCTCAGCCTAATACAGTAACTCCAATGACCAACTGATGACCATGCCAATCCCACTCGTTACATATCCCGCTTCAAGATTGCTGCTGCGATTTTCACTTGACTTTGCGTGAGGAGATTGAAGTGGGAGGTCATGGTATCCTCCAACAAATTCGGATTTTGGAGGATTGACCACGAAGATTCACGGTTGTGGGTATAATCTGGAGTCTTTGGACTCCAATAGAATAAAAGGATAAATAATAATAATTTAGAATGAGTTGCACCACCTTTGTTGAGCCCTCGAGTCAATCAGGGGTCGTTAGACCCCTCCCGATTATCGCCGAGGTTCCAACAGAGGTAGGGCGGCTCGTATCAAGTCGAATTTCGACTTGTTGTTGAACGCGCGTGGTCACGTGGTCACGTGAGGTCACAGGACCTCGTTGATTTGTTTGACCGTTTATCGCTCGTTGATAAACGAGCTTCTTGGTGATCACCACCACCTTTCGAGGCTCTTCCATGAGCCTCGTCTCTCGTAGCTCAACGCCTACCTGCTTGACGACTGGGGCATGTTCAGTGCCGAGCGACGTTAGTCGCCCACAGCCATCAAGATTCGCGGGGAGTGCGATTCGACGAGGGACGAGGGCAATTTTGCCCTCGGTGATGGGTTCTGGCGGCTGTCGCGATGCGGCAGCTTTGGAGGGTGCATGCATGGTGCATGCGAAGGTGCATAGCACCTTCCTTGGTACCAGGGAACGGCACAACGCGTGCCGTTTCATCGTTTGCTAACCAATTTTTTCATTTGAGGGACATTGTCCCTCTAGGATTTCTTTTTTCATTGTTGGTCGACTACTGGGAGTCGACTCCATCTCGTTACGCATTGACGAGGAGAGCTTCAGCTCGTCTTTGTCGACTGCTTCTTCATTTGCCAATGCCGCCCCATTGCCGGCGTTCGTCATCGACGGACGACTCCTGGTCGAGGGGCGATTGTCGTCCCTCCATTCTCGTCCGGCTACGCCTCGAGGAGGGCGAGCTTCGGCTCGACCTCCCGTCAACTTCAACCTCTGCCAACGCCGTCCAAATGCTGGCGTTTCGTCGCAGTGACGCGCGGTTGGCGTCTATGACCAGTGCCGGGCACTGGTCGGTTGGGGACACACAATTTGCGCGTCTCCACGTCCGAGAAGGTACGTGGTACCTTCCTCCTGTAGTGGGGACGACACCATGGGCGTCGTTTGTCGTCATCGACGATATTTCGTTTGAGGGACGACTGTCGTCCCTCTAGGTTCCTCGTTTCCTATTGGTCGACTCATTTGAGTTGACCCCATGTCTTTGCCTGTCGACAAGGGCGAGCTTCGGCTCGTCCTGTGTCGACTGCTCTGATATCCCCTAATGCCGTCCAACTGCCGGCGTTTATCAATGCACGGAGGCCTTGGATGTGCATCGTTGCGTGTCCCAGATGTGCATCAGTGTGCGTCGACTGGGTTTACGAAGGTACATGGTACCTTCTATGTCGAATGGGGACGGTGCATGAGGCGTCGTCCGTTGTTAATTAACGACTCTCGTTTGGGGGGTGACTGTCCTCCCCCTAGGTCCTATCTCCATTATAAACTGACTCATAAGTCAGTTCCTCTATGACGAGGTGCAGGGAACGTTAGGTTCCCTGTGGCGACTAGATGGTCATCTGATTGTCGAGGTATCAACGCGACGCGATGCAGGTTCCTTTGTACCTGCTTGGTATTTGTTGAGTATATCGGGATACCTTGTACCCAATTAGAGTACATGAACGGTGCCATCGGCGCCGTCAATTCAATCACAATTTCTTCAACTAGAATGACATCTTGTGTTGTTTGCGAGATCAGTGGGAGATGCTGGGGCAATTGCTACCCCATTTCCTCCCCTTCTTGCTTCATTCCTACTGTTGAAGCACATCTCGAGGGTCCCAAGTTGGCCCTCCTTTTGCCAGTTGGGGACAATCATTTTCCCCTGTTGTGTTTCGCGACTTTTTCTTTTCCAAACGACGTGTTGTAGTTTTGGAAACTGGATGATATTACATCTCCAGTTTTGTTGGGGAGACCTTTTGAATTCCCCAGGTCCGTTTTCTGGATGACATTGATTGTTGTCCAATGTTCTTTTCTCTTGTACTGACTTCGTGTCAGTATTTATCACCATCTCAGGCATCAGCAAAACCTGGAGATGCTGGGGAGTGTCCAGAGCACTCTGGAGCACCATAGCGCTGTAGCGAAGGGTTATGATTTGAGAGCGCTCTGTAGCAACCTGCCATCACTCTGTAGCAACCTGTAGCAATCTGCCATCACTATGTAGCAATCTGTAGCAACCTGCCATTCCTCTGTAGTGCTACAGAGCAACCTCTCATGACTATGTATCACTACAGACTGTGTTGCTTCGATGCTATCAATTGCCATAATATTGGCTCATTCATTGCATTCACTTGTAACACATGAAAGTGAATATCAAAAATCGATTACATTTGTGGGCGAATTCTACCAGACTACGAAACTATGGGAGAAATACCGAATGTCGCGCCAAACCTGAGTCAAGTCCCCCGGCCCCACATGTCAGGTCCCCCATTGTCCCCGCATGCGCTGTGTCGTTCCCCCGCCGTCCTCGTGTCTCGTATGCGGTGCTTCAGCACGTCCCGCCCCTTTCCCGTGTCCTGCCAAAGAGAAGTCCCCCACCCCACATGTCCCTTGGCAATGCGTTGTTACCCGTCCCTCGACCAGGCGTTGCCACGTCCCCTCGGGGCCAATTCACATGTTTCGCGGTTCCTGTGTCCCCCCCGCCATTCCTCACGCGTGTCCTGCCGTTTTCGCGTGTTCTGGACCGTTCCCCGCCGTCCTTGCATCTCGTATGCCATGCTTCGTGTCCCGCCGTGCTCAAGTGGAGCTCGGTTATTGACAAACAATCGGCATGTTCCAGACCAGGCACCATGATGAAATATCGGAGCTTGCCGAACCTGGCAATAGCCGAAAGTCCAAGAATATTCTAAGTCCCCATTATTGCCCCCATCATGTCTTCTTACCTCCCCCCATCACCTCCCTCCACTTGCCTCGACTCCCTCCTGCGTCAATGCCTCCTCCCTCCGAGGGCCATGAACCCACCTATTCAGATAAGCATCCCGCCCACGTCAGAAACAGGCCACTGACGAGACACGTGAGAATGGCAGGACACGAAGCACGGCATACGAGATGCGAGGACAGTGGGAAACGGTACAGAACATGTGAAAATGGCAGGACACACATGAGGAACGGCAGAGGGAATGCAGGAATGGCGGGACATGTGAATAGGCCCCAAGGTGTGGCCACGCCTGCTGAGGGACGGGTAACAACGCATTGCCGAGGGACACATGGGGCAGGGGACTTCTCTTTGGCAGGACATGGGAAAGGGGCGGGACGTGCTGAAGCACTGCATACGAGACACGAGGATGGTGGGGGAATGACACAGCGCACGCGAGGATGGCGGGGCACGCGAGAACAGCAGGGAATGGTAGAACATGCCAAAACGGCAGGACACACGCAAGGAACAGCAGAGGGAACACAGGAACAGCAGGAGGTGCACGAGAAACAGCACCTGACACACCAGAACGGCGGGGGTGGGACACTGCGAGGAACGAACGACACGAGATACATGAGAACAGCGGGGGAATGGTACAGCACATGCGAGACCAGCAGGCCACGCGCGAGGAACAGCACCTGAGATGCCAGAACGGTGGCAGGCACACGCGGGAGGGGCAGAATGGGGGCGGCAACAGTGAGCGAAGGGTGGGACATATGTGAATACGGCCAGGGGCCAGGTGATGAATGACCAGGTAGCATATATACAGGAAGCTAGGGGTAACTGTTCACACATTTTTGTATGAGGGCCGTGTGTCAGTACATGTCAGTTCCAATGCATTTTCTGTTTTTGGAGCACAATGTTCTTTTTTCCCGTGCTCTCGTGGCATCATCAGTTATCGTGCTTGGTTTTTTTGTCTGCAAGATTAATACACTTGGTGAGTATGGCTTACTAGGTTACTATGATGATTTGGCAGTTCCATGGTATGAAGTATTACAAGGCTATGGCTTACTAGGCTACTACAATACTAAGGCAGTTCTATGTTACAAGGCTACATCTTGCTACATCTTGCTACAGCCCTAAGTACACTGCTACAACATGCTATGGCACTACACCACACTACAGGTTTGGTAGTGTTTGCTACAGTTTGCTATGAGCCCAAATCAGGGTTTGCTGATGGGCTCAGATGAGCCTGAAGCTTTCGGAGGTTCTATTGAACCTTCTTGACCTCTCTGGCATTTTCACATAGTGTTTAAAGGTCCGGTTCGGTCCAGTTTTTGACCCTCAAAATTTAGAGACCAAGACCGAGACCAATTTTTTGGTTCACATGATCTCGAAAAAACTGAACCAGACCGATGCAAGACCGGTGCATCAGTTCCATTTACCTCAAAGAAGTGAGACTGGTGATAAGGCCGCGATGCGTCTAGGCCTAAAATCTGCGCGTTTTGCACCCTTTCACACTATCTCTAAGGGATATAGAGAGTCCTAGATGAGCTCCAATTCTGAGGACTTAGTGGCGACGTTAGAGAGAGAGACCAGCGACCCTGGCAATGTAGGACATAGCGCTGGTCACCACTATGGGCTTAGCTATGATACTCGAGAGCTATGGGATCGTCTCGCGAGATAGAAAAGACTATCGAGTGCCTCTCGCGACGAAGCGTGAAACAAGGAGATGGGTTATATTGGAGTTATCGATGACACTAGCACTGTCTACCATACATCGGGGCTTGACCGGAGACATTCTCGCGAGAGGTTTGGTCAACGTGCACCGTGCTCCACGTCCAAATTGTCCATATCAGGAATATCGAAATGACATCGGATGATACAGACCAAGATCGGGTTTGATACATCGCGATCAACGTGACCTTATGGTGAACTTTGATAGGGACCGAATCTGATGGGTGGCTTATCAAGGCGACCCTTAATTGATGCAGCTGATACCTCACGGTAACTAATCGGCATCGTCCCGGGTACATCGCAAAACCAAGATATTGAAATAGTGGCCTCTCCAGTGTGGCAGAGGTTTGGATATGGAAAAGGGGCGTACCTGTGGCATTGTCTACCACATGGGCGCATCGAAACGACTCTAGCGAAGGTCACTTGACTGGATACCATTTATCGATACCACATGCAACCTTTTTCTATATTTATTGCTGCTCATGTATAAAATCTCGTAGTTTCATGGTAGATAGGTTAGGTTAGATTGTGCCCCAGAATTGATAGCATTTGTCTTGTGCATCTCTTGTCGTTCGCGAGTATCATTGAAGCCTCAAGATCGTTTGGTTTGCATCAGAAGTCAGTCGCAATTGTGTTTTGTGTGTTCGAGAACTTGTCAATCGTCAAATCGTGTTATCTATCGGTCGTATTGGTCATTGTCGTGTTCGTATTCGGTCGAGATCATGTTCGCGAAGTCTTGTTGGTCTGGAAATCACAAACCTCGGTTCATTACCTATTGAGAACTATCTGTAAGTCTTGTTCGAGACCTATCGAGCCATCGCTAAATGAGTTATTCAATTGTTGTTTGGAAGAGTCGCATCCTGAGTGATCCCACTCATCACCCCGAACTATATCGATTGAGAAGTACACATCGCGAGACTTGTTCGGTCTTCGTTGTTGTGTTTGGTGTTTGTGTGTGTGATAGAGATATCGCGTGCGCTCATCCCCAGACTCACTTACTTCGTTTCATCTGGAGCCCACCGCGAGGGGTGGTTCTAAAATAACAAATTTACTCAGTATCGGCTCGATACAGTTCCTCTCAAGGAATTAGTTATAGTTCTCGCTTGAGAGATAACCCTGTCCTCTACAAGCAAACCCACTGTTGCATCTAGCAGCAAACACGTTAAAGCAAACTCGTGGAAGCCTCCAGTTCATAAAAGAGGTCTCGCGAGTAGTCATAAACCGAAGACAACATCTCTAAAAGCGTCATCTTCAAATAAGATTTATTGATGAAGTCGAAATCTGCTTTGACCACGCAGGTATAACCGATATTGTGGAAAAGAAAAAGTTAATCGGAGGCTATGCAGATAGTGTCTCTGAAGAAGAATGGACAACCCTTGATTCCTACGCTACAGGAACATGGGAGGAGTATAAGAAAGAGTTAATAAACAACTACCCAGTGGTAGCGAGCGGACACGACGGTACCTTGGCCAGATTATCGAGTATCTGCAAGGAGCACAGTCGTCTGGGACTAGGAAATCTGGATGAAATTATGTCCCTAAAACATAGTTTCAAAGCCAAAGCTAAGAAACTGACTGGTGCGAATGGTTGTATCTCCAATCGTGAGCTCGTGGGGAGGTTCTTGAGTTGTTTAAACGACAACTTCGCAGAAGCGGTCAAGTTGAGATTGTCCATGGTGGACACCGCGGCCACAGCAAATAATGCCGAGGCACCTGCGGTGAGACATCAGGATAATCTCATAGACTTGAGTGACGTAATAGAAATTGTTGAGAAAATGGCGAGGCACCATAACGGTTTCACTGCTTCCAATAATTATACGTCGCGGGCCGCTCCCTCCAATGTCGCTATTCCTATGTCCAATCCGTCATCGGTGGTAAAGATTGAGCAAATGCTTGAGTCTGTGGCGCAGAGTCAGGCATTGTTGACCGATAGAGTTGAAGGCTTCGAGAAATCTACGCAAGGAATTATGAAAACGCTTCAAGCGATGCAGGCAGGCCCTCAGCAACAGTACAAACAGGAACCGCGAGCGGCACCCAGTGGTGGGGCGCCTCCGGGATGTTGTCACTATTGCTACAGTACAAGCCGCACCATTTCCTTCAAGAGTGTACCGAACTTCAGACGCATCTAGCGCAAGGAAAAATTAAAGCCACCCCACAAGGGATCCATTTGCCAGATGGAGGCTACATTCCTCGCGAGCCTAGTAATATTAGTCAGAAGGATCAGGTAGAGCAATTGTCGGCCAATAAGCAATTGTATCAAGGATATTTCGAAGACGAGCAAGCTCCTGGCCTACTCAACCTTGCGCAAATACAGGACAATTCAGACTACTCTCTGTTTACGAATAAGCCTCGTGATCAGCGAGACGAGAATCTGCGGTTGATGCAAGAAGGGATGGCCAAGCGCGACCAACAGATCATGGCATTGAACAATCTCATAGCGCAACAACAGGCTGGTACGGCAGTCCCACCGTTAAACCCGGTTCAGCAGCCATTTAATAATTTCAATATGTATACGCAACCATACGGTACTGCTCCGGCGGTTCCCGTACACTATACCCCAGTTCAGAATTCTTTTATGTCTGGAATATCAAACCCAGTTCCCCAGAATGTGGCACTGCAGAATTGAGTCGCGATGCCAGGAATGATGCCAGTCCAGCAACAGTTACCCATCAATGAGCCTGAGGGTACTTCGGGAAAGCCTGATATGCAGGAAGCATTCCTTGCGATGACTAAAGCGATGCAGGACATCAGTCAATTCGTAGTCACCCGATCGGGGAACGCCAAGAAGGAATCGGGTTTTTAGAACGTTTGAGGAAGGCGAAGCAGATTCCAGCAAGGTCTTGGGTTGAAAAGAATCGTGCCAAATCACCGGAGAAACGGACTGAAAACCGAGACCCAGATAGTGAAACAGAAAATGAAATAGAAAAAGATATTGAAGAAGTCAAGGAAGTACAGTAGATAGCGATGATGATGAGGCAGAACCTGAGTTAACGCCGAAGCCATCGGCCAAGACAAAGTCTGTCACCCAAAAAGATAGTGACCGAGCGTTTACCCGCGAAGAAGTCACTAGACCAGCAGTTGATTTGCCGTTTCGTGATGTACCAGAAGTCGCTTTCGTTCCCCTTGGTAAAAATAAAAGACCCGACTGCGAGACCATCCCCGACGTTGATCGAAAGGGACCGGCGTTTCGCAGCAAGGCACCTATCGAAGAACAATCGAAGGGTGTCGCGGTCTCGGCAGTGCTCGAGACTCCGATCACGATTGCATTGGGTGATTTATTGAGGGCAGATAAAGTAGTACAAGAGGAATTGTGAAAGCTATTGACTAGGAAGAGAGTACCTGCGAACGTTCGAGCGTTGAACCTGCTAGATTCAATGGACGACAGCCAGTTGTCATATTGGAAAAAGTTTGCCCAAACAAACGAACTAGAAGATATAGTTAAAGTAGATGAATTGCCAGTGGCGTCGTTCATGATCATGGAACAGACTGTAAACAACCTACCTGTCGGTTCGGTGGTCGTCTCGGACCCCGTCTTACAGTATCTCGAGAGTTTGCCGCCTGGGACAGCACCTAAACCAGTATATGTCGCACAGGAATCACAGAGTCTCCGGACAGTAAGTGCCGTGGTGAATGGAATGATGGAAGAACAGTGTATTCTTGATGGAGGCTCCCAGATCGTCTCAATGTCGAAGGCTGCAGCCATCACGATGAGGCTTTCGTGGGATCCAGACATATGCATCCATATGCAAAGTGCCAATAAGCAAATTGAAAAGTTGCTGGGACTATCACGAAACGTGCCGTTCCGTTTTGATCACATTGTAGTCTATCTGCAGGTCCATATTATAAATGAGCCAGCCTATAGAGTGCTTTTGGGGCGACCTTTCGACGCGGTAACTTGTAGTAATTATCAAAATGATAGAGATGGAGGACAACTCCTGACCATCAAGTGTCCGAATACTAGTCAGAAGATCATGATCGCGACGTCGGAACGAGGAAAGGATCCTGATCTATTGAAGAGGAAATGGCCCACCACTGAAGCAGATGGTACAGGTTTTCAATCTTCGATGAACTGGTCGGCCACCAGGGAGAGATAATTATAAACATTGATTCTAGCGATATCGAGAGACCATATATAATGGCTTATGGCATTGCGGAGAATGGAAAATTTACGAGAGACGAAATTAGAGACCTGTATCTCGAAGCGTCGCGAGATAGTGTCGCGGACGAGAACGCACAGGTCCTTTTAGGGGCATATTGGGACGGAAAATCGAGGGAACATCCAGAATGGCTTTGCGATGACGAACAAGAAATATTAGACCAATATCATGGTGGGATTGTACAAGTGCTAGCAGGCAAAAAATATAAACCCATTGACAAAAAGGTGCAACCAGTATTGGGAGAGTTGTCCGAGACATTTCGCATAGTTTGCGAGATAAAAGGGGACCCCCTTGCGGAGTTACCAAAGTTGAACCCAAAACCACCGGGGTTTGCGCCCAAGGGTCGCTACACCCAGGAAAGGATGGAGCACATGGACAGTATACACGACCATGATTTTCTCTGGAAAGAAGAAATGAAACTAATACATCATTTATTGAGTGAACAGAATCAGGCTTTTGCATGGGATGATTCGGAGCATGGTAGCTTTCGCGAGGATTTCTTTCCTCCGGTACAGATACCCGTGGTACTGCACACTCCGTGGGTACTAAGAAATATTCCTATTCCGCCTGGGATACATGATGAAGTGTGTAAGATAATAAGGACGAAGATGGCCGCGGGCGTGTACGAACCGTCGAATTCCTCATACAGATCCCGGTGGTTCTGTGTATTGAAAAAGGATGGCAAGAGTCTCCGTATCGTACACAGTCTAGAACCGTTGAACCAAGTCACTATAGCACATTCAGGCCTTCCCCCGGCAACAGAGGAATTAGCCAACCATTTCGCGGGACGTGCTTGTGGTGGAATGTTCGATCTCTATGTGGGATATGACGAGCGCAAGTTAGCGGTCCAGTCTCGCGACTTGACTACATTTCAGATGCCATTCGGTGCTCAAAGATTAGTTACTTTACCAATGGGTTGGACAAATTCGGTACCGATCTTTCACGATGATGTTACACATATATTGCAGGACGAAATACCAGATGTTACTATTCCCTACATCAACGATGTGGCGGTTCGCAGCTCATCTATGCGATACGAGTTGCCTGATGGCAGATACGAAACTATAGAAGAAAATCCAGGCATTAGGAGATTTGTATGGGAACATGTACAGAATGTGAATAGAGTGTTACAGAGAATGCGGTTTTGTGGAGGAACATTCTCTGGGTATAAGTCGCTAGTATGCGCGAGCGAGATAGTGGTAGTTGGCCATCATTGCACGTACGAAGGACAGAGACCCGAGACAGATAGGTTCGGAGTTATAAGCCGCTGGGGACCTTGCAAAGATATACATGATGTGCGGTCGTTCCTTGGAACGGCTGGCACTTGTCAAAACTTTATTAGAGACTTCGCGAAGAAGGCGGAACCTCTAGTCAAGTTGACGCGAAGTCGTGAACTCTTTGTCTGGGGATCTGAACAGGAGAAGGCCATGCAAGACATAAAGGATGCTTTAGCGGCGTCCCCTGCAATCAATGTTATGCTTAACAAACCGTTCCAAGGTTCGGGCAGAGTATGCAGGAAGTGGAAAGGCGAAGAGCAAAGTGATTGCTAAATCTAAGGAATGTAGCTATGGTACATGGGGTTTATATAGTACTGACTACGAGCGGTAGCGAGTGAGTCAGTAGCTGCGGAAGGCAGTGCAGATGAGTCAGTAACTGCGGAAAGGCAGTGCGAAGTGAGTCAGACGACTGCGGACTGAGTAATCCCTACTGCGGAGTGTGAGTCAGCGCGGGAGCGAAGTATACTAAAGGAGAATGGTAGAGTAAAGGTAAATGAATAAGTGGTCCGATGAGTCAAAGAAATAATGAAGGTACTATGCAAGGGAAAAGTGCGTAGCATACAAACCGGTAAGTCCGTAACATGTTCCCCTCCTCAAGCTCTGTGTCCTCACAGAGTCATTGTCCCAATCCTCCGGCATCGTCGTTGTTTGTCCAGGAGCCATTCTCCTTGAGGCTCCAATCGTCTATTAGCTCTTCGTTGATGGCGATGGCAAGCTCGAGACTCCGGACGGCTAGTCGGATGCGCCGGTTTTCAACGACCAGCGTACAGGTGTAGTTCCCGAGGATTTGTTTCTCTTTGGGGGTTGGTGCGACGGGGAGGTCAGATAAAGAATGGAGGCGGATGTGCATCTGTCGATGCAGGATGTCGGCGAGCGAGGCTTCTAGCGCGTGGATCTGGTCTCTCATGGAGAGGGCTTCACCCATGAGGGCAGTGATGGCGGGGTTGGTTTCAGTGGATGTGGTGGTGGCGGTGGACATGGTGCGGAGGATGTTGGAGAGATAGAGGAAGAATGGAGTAGCTATATTGAAGACGGAGCGGAGAACTCGGTGGGTTTTTGACTGATGAGGTCGATGCTGTTGCTGATTTCAATGGGTGTCTTTTATTGTGGACGTGACGGGTTCTGCCGATGGAAATCACAGATCAAATCTTGAGCGTTCTGAACATTAGCTCGTGGTTCCCATGTGTTCTCTTCTGGGCCATATCCTTCCCACTGGACGAGGTACTGGATCTTTCCGCAGAACTTTTGAGAGTCCAGGATCGTAGACACATGGTACTCTTCTCGTCCTTCGACGATGATCGGATCAGGGGCTGGTTTCTTTTTCTGGATGGCGTACTTCGGAGTTTCATATGGTGACAACAGGGTCTCATTGAACACAGGGTGAATCATCTTCCAAGTCTTCGGAAGATCAAGAAGGTACGCGCTAGCTCCTTTCTTCTCTAGGACTTTGAATGGTCCATGTCGGAGTGCCTCAAGTTTCTTTGAGGGTCAATCGGTCCTGATGTTAGTCCCTTCCAGCCACACCTTGTCTCCGATGCGGTAGTCCCGAGACGGACTTCGCCGTGTGTCAACTGTCTTCTTCATCTGATCCTGTGCTTGTTTCAGCGCAGCATTGGCTTCTTCTCATGCTTGTTTGAGTTTTTTCAAGAAGTCGTTGGCAGCCAGATTGGTATCTTCTAACACGAGCTCTCCCTTCCATGGATGTAAACCGTAGTTGAGGTAGAATGGGGTGTGCTTCGTCGCCTGATGTTCTTTGTCATTGTACTGGAACTCTGCGATTGCGATCTATTCAGCCCAATCATCCTGTAGATGGTTGACAAAGTTTCGTAAGAACGCCTCTGTCTCCTGATGCGATCACTTGGCCTGTCCGTCAGTCTGTGGGTGGTATGCGGTGGACAGGTTCCTCTTGATCCCTAACATGCGGCAGAGTATCTCCATGAACTTCGCGGCGAACTGCGGTCCCCTATCGCTGATGATCTTCTTGGGGATCCCATGAAGCTTCCATATCTGATCCCGATAGATCTTGGCTAATCCTTCAGCCGATAGTTCCACAGTTGTCGGAATGAGGTGAAGCATCTTTGAACGTCTATCCGTGATGACCAGAATTGCGTTTTTTCCATCAGATTCTGGTATCGGTCCCACAACGTCGATTCCTATGTCTTCCCATGGGTGACTTGGTGCTGCATGGGGATGTAGCGGAGCATGTTGCTTTTGTCGGTTAATCTTGTTGCGTTGACAAGTGTCGCAACCCTTCACGTACTTCTTCACATCATGCAGTATGGTAGGCCACCAGTAGGTGCGAGTGAGGAGTTCATGTGTCCGGTACTGTCCTGGATGTCCAGCCACTGGTGCATTGTGTGATTCAAACATCAGTTCTTGACGCAGTTGTGGGTCTGGTGGAACATAGACTCGTTCACCTGCATATGTGATGCTGTTTTCCTGTTGATACCAATGAGGATTCTTCTTTAGACCCTGGGCTACTTCTGTCTCCATGTGGTTTGAACCCTTGATGTGTGCGATCCATGGATTTTCAATGGTTGTGACGTTTCCAATTTTGATGGAATCAGATGTTTCATCCCCTTCAAAGAATTGTTCCTCCGTGAACATCTCCATATGTACCACATCTTCTGATTCCAATCGTTTCAAGAATAGTCCCTCCTTGAGCATTTGGTCACTGTCTTGTGGTTCGAGTTCCGTTTCATACCAGGGTAAACACAATAGGATATCCGCTTTTGCATTTGTCTTGCCAGGCACATGCCGTAATTCGAAGTCATAGTCCTGTAACTTCTTCTTCCAGAGCCTTTGTCATTGATTTAGGTCCTGAGGACGGTGGAAATACTCCAGGTTCTTGTGATCGGTCAAGATTTCAAAACGTTCCTTGGCTTCGAGCAGATAGTGTCTCCAATCTTTCAATGCTTCCACGACTGCCAGAAGTTCCTTGTTGTATATCTCGTAATTCTGTTCGGCTGCGGACATGGTCCGCGACAAGAACGCGATGGGGTGCCATTTGTCGTCTTGCTTCTGAGAGAGTACTGCTCCAATTGCATAGCCCGATGCATCAGTTTCAACCCTGAACTGTCCCTCTGGTTTTGGTAATGCCAAAACCGGTGCCGATGTAATTGCCCATATAAGACCTTCAAAGGCTTGCTGCTCTGTTGGTCCCCAAGTAAATGCCATACCACCTGTGAGCGCAGTGAGAGGTTTCGCAATGTTTGAGTACCCTTCAATAAAACATCGATAGAAGTTGGCAAATCCAAGGAACTTCTGAACTTCCTTTTTTGATGTGGGTGCTCACCAGTTTCGGATCGTATCCACCTTTTCAGTTTCCATCTTGACACGTCCCTCACCAACCACATATCCCAATATAGGACATTTCATTACTTCCCATAAACACTTCTTCTCCTTTAGGAACAAATCATTGTCCAATAGGATCTGTAGGATTTCTTCAGTGTTTTGTGCGAGTTCTTCCTTGGTTTTACCGATAACCACGATGTCATCCATGTAGATCACGCAGATACGTCGGCGGATCTGGTCCCGGAATAGACTAGCCATCATTTGAGAGAATGTTCCCGGGGAGTTGCAAAGACCGAAAAACATGACCAATGGTTCGAACAATCCTCGACTGGTGAGAAAGGCAGCTTTCCATTCATCGCCCTCCTTAATCCGGACATTGTTATAGCCCCACATGATGTCCATTTTATTGAAGTAGACTGCATCTTTCAGTACGTTCAAGAGATCGGATATTCGTGGGAGTGGGAACTTGTCTTGACCGTGAATTTATTGACCATGCGGTAATCTTGTACCAATTGTTTGGAGCCATCCTTTTTGTTGATGAAGAAGCAAGGGGAGGCATAAGGGGATTTGGACGGGCGGATCTTTCCCATTGCTAGACCCTCGTCAATGAATGCGTCCAATTCTTCTTGTTCCTTTTGCGTCATAGGATATGTATTTCCCCCTAGTTCCTTTGGTGCGTCCGGTGTAAGTTCAATACCATGGTCCCATTCCCTCTCCTTTGGGATCTTGTCAAAGTTCTCTTTCTCGAAAAGATGAGCAAATCGTTCAACATATGAGGGTTGTTTGGTTGTGGGAGGTGGTGTGGGAGCGACAGCTTCCAAGATAGGGTCTCCAGGCTTCCATTTCTGATCCAACTTTTGGGTGCATCTTTGTCGCGCACCTCAACCATGCGAACTTGGGCGACCATTAAGGTTAATCCTGAAATCCGAGTGTTTGGTTCGACATGTTGTTGGGCACCAGTTAAATGTTACCGCGCCGGTTGTCCAATTGATTGTGGGGTTGTGGTGCACCAACCAGTCATGTCCCAAGAGCATGTCCATTCTCCCAATGTCCAGTACCATCGCTTCCATGGTTTCCTGATGTGCTCCCAAATCCAGTTTGACTTCGGCAAGCTGGCTCGCTTTCTGTTGTCGATTTGGTGATCGATCCGCATTTAAAATTGCTATGGGTGGTATTCCTCGCGTGGGGAGGTTCTGTTCGCGTACTATTCTGGGATGGATGCATGTGCGTTCACATCCACTGTCAACCTCAGGTCGGATGACCTTTGGTCCTCGTCGTGTTTTGAGCTGAGCTAACAGCCTGATTTCTCGTCTTTCGGCGGGTTATCTCCCTTTACAATCTTAGTCGACGCAGCGGCTCGCTTGGCGGGGATGACATAGGTTCTATTGTCTGCAGTCATACAAGGCAAGCAAGTCCGTTTAATAGATAAGGGTCGCGACTTAGCGTCGTTTAATCGGACCCTTCGGGAAAATCCTTCTCGTCGGCTTCTAAGATTGTGGTTTCATCATTCTCGGCATCTTCCTCAGACACCTTCCTAACCCTTCCAGAGTTCTTCTTTGGCTTGCGGCAGTTGTGCGCGATATGGCCTTCTTGGTCACAGTTGAAACACTTGCAACCATCTTTCTTCTTTGGAGTGCTACAGTCTTTAGCCAGATGACCGAATCGTTGACAGTTGTAGCAACGGGCTACTCCTGCTTTGTTGATCTCCATGGCCTTGCCCTGACCACCATAAGTGGTACCCGATCCGGTGCGCATGTTGCCACCACCTCGGATGACCAGTGCGTGTCCTTCCATCTGTCGTCCCTTGTTTCGGATCTCCTTTGCGTAATCGGTGTACGTCTTGCCATTGCTAGCCACTTGTTCAGAGATTCTGCAGTTGACGTTCTTTTCTAGGATGTATTTCCCAGTTTCTTCGCCAAGGTTTGACAGCTTCAAGAGTTCTTCGAATTCATCCAAGAATTCATCAACGGTACATTTCTCTTGTTTCAGGACTTCGAGTCTCGCTTTGGCAGCGACCGACTTGTTGGCGATGGAGAATCGTGTGGCGATATCATCGGAAAAACCTAGCCAGGTGATGTTCTCATTGTCAACAGCAAGAGCGTCTAACTTGTTACTGGCCCAGTGCCTGCCAGACCCTCCCATCATGCGGGATAGTACCGCAAGAATCTTCTGATCATCTGTGAGGCTCTTTTGGAACCTGATGTATAGTTTGGTGGCTTTCCACCATTTGTCAAAGGTGTATCTGTCCTTGAACATCCCAGGATCCTTGATGATCTTGGATGTATCCATTGTTTGTACAGCCGGAGCTTCTGCCATGTCTAGAGTCTGCGGAGGAGGAGAGGAGTCGGGTTGTTGGGATGAAGATGGGGTTCGGGATACAGGTAAGGATTGAAAATGAGTCCCTGTTCTAGGCATCTGTTCAATATCTGACTGTGCGGAGTCAAAAGTAAATTCGTCAGGGGACTCGTCGGCGGAATCGGTGGCAAAACACTTGGCATATTTCCTCTGTAGATCTCTAAGGAATCTCTGTTCCTGCGCGTCTGTTGGTCTCGAGAAGGGGTCAAGTCTCTCGCTTCGTGCCCAGCGGTTGTACTCGGTCTGTTGTTCTTCGGTGGTGAAGTGGGCGTAGATCTGCTGCTTCGAGTAAGACGTGATGATGTGGCTCTGGGACGTCTCGATGTGAGCGTCCTAATCAATCTTCTGATAACGGTTGTCTGGGCACCGATAAACTCTCTGATCTCTGTGATCCGACCTGTCTGAGGTCCTTCTTGAATGCAAAAGCTTTCGAGTTTGTTCTGTCAGGCGTTATAGCGCGCGATCTGGTGTTGCTGAGCAAGATGGATGCTCTCTGCTATCTCGACGTGGGGGCGATGCTCGTCGTTGTCTAGTTCTTCATCAAGCACCTGCTGTAGGATGCGACGGATCTCCGATTCGATGTACTGCTGGATGAGTGTAAAATCGATACTGTCTCGAGGACTTAGCTCCTCCTGTCGGGCTTCTGGCATGCTGAATGGGTTACTGGTGAAGTCTTCAAAGAAGCGCGACGTCTTGACTCGTCTGGTAGTTGCTCTCTTCGCTCTGGGCGAACCTAACGAGATTTAGCAACTTGTTATGCTTAACAAACCGTTCCAAGGTTCGGGCAGAGTATGCAGGAAGTGGAAAGGCGAAGAGCAAAGTGATTGCTAAATCTAAGGAATGTAGCTATGGTACATGGGGTTTATATAGTACTGACTACGAGTGGTAGCGAGTGAGTCAGTAGCTGCAGAAGGCAGTGCGGATGAGTCAGTAACTGCGGAAAGGCAGTGTGAAGTGAGTCAGACGACTGCGGACTGAGTAATCCCTACTGCGGAGTGCGAGTCAGCGCGGGAGCGAAGTATACTAAAGGAGAATGGTAGAGTAAAGGTAAATGAATAAGTGGTCCGATGAGTCAAAGAAATAACGAAGGTACAATGCAAGGGAAAAGTGCGTAGCATACAAACCGGTAAGTCCGTAACAATCAAGCCAATAGATTATCATGGTGGAGGTGCGGTGGTCCTTTGCATAGACTCCTCGTGGCGGGCGGTTGGATTCTATATCTGTCAAGAGGAGGAGGGTGATTCTAAGAAGAGGACGTATGCGAAGTTCACATCGATAACACTAAACGAGTGTGAGGCGAGATATTCGCAACCAAAGCGAGAATTGTATGGTTTATTTCGCGCATTGAAGGAGGCGAAGTTTTGGCTCTTGGGCTGTCGGAACCTGGTTATAGAGACCGATGCAAAGTATATCAAGGGGATGCTCAATAATCCTGGTCTTGGACCGAACGCTGCTATAAATCGGTGGATTGATTACATTTTGATGTTCCACTTCACACTAAGGCATGTGCCAGGCAAGACCTTCGCACCCGATGGTCTATCAAGGCGAGAAGCGCAACCGGGGGATGAAACCTACCATATCGAGGAGGACTGGGTAGATGAACCAGACGGACCGCCACGGTACGAGTATCCCGATAAGGAAAATGGTATCCCTAATGTGGAAAAGAATGACCCATTAGAGTTCGATGAGTTTAAAACAAAGATAGACACACGCGGTGGTTATCTTTGGGCTACGTCGGTTAAAGACTTCCAGGGAGAGCTTGCTGACACTCGCGAGAGATCGAATATTGAACGATTATATCTTGAGCGAGTGTGTAAGGCCGGGCCGCTCTCGCAATTCGTGGGGGAACCGGCGTTGCCCGACGACTCTTTGAAATGGGATGAATCAATGTGAGAACCTTATGATGAAGATCATCGCACAATGACCGTGAAGTTGCAGGATGACCGCATTCCTGACATCAAGATTTGGCTCGAGGATCCTTTTGTGAGACCAAACGGCCTGAATAACCGACAGTATAAACAGTTTGTGCAGCGGGTGAGACAATTCTTTGTCGCTGATGATGGCCGGCTCTATAGAAGAGGTAGCGTGGGAAAGCACAAACTAGTGGTCAAAAAGGGGCATTGCATGTACATGATGAGGGCGTCCCATGATAGCCTTGCACACCACGGCTTCTATGCAACAAAAGAGCTTATTGCGCAAAGATTCTGGTGGCCGGAATATGAACGCGATGTTCGCCTATATGTCCAGACTTGTCATATATGTCAGCTGAGACAGAAGACATTGGTTCGCATTCCTCCTACGGTAACCCATACGCCGGGTCTGTTTCAGGTCCTACATGCTGATACGCTACACATGACGCCAGCATCGAACGGTTGTAAATACATTGTTCACAGCCGCTGTGCACTATCGACATGGATGGAAGGGCGGCCGCTAAGGCAAGAAACGGGTCGGACTGTTGGGCACTGGCTCTTCGAAGACATACTATGTAGGTGGGGCGGTATGGTAATGATTGTGACCAATAACGCGGGGCCATTCAAGAAAGCTTTGGCCTGGATAGAACAGAAGTATGGAATTAAGGGGATTATGATATCGGCTTATAATTCTAGAGCAAATGGACGGATCGAGAGGCCGCATTGGGACGTTTGTCAGGCTTTGTTTAAGGCCACAGGCGGTGATATCAGCAAGTGGTTCTGGTTCTTCCACCATATGATGTGGGCAGATAGGATCACGATTCAGAAGGGTTTGGGATGCTCGCCATATTTCGTGTGTACAGGGGCGCATCCCATCCTTCCCCTAGATGTTGAAGTTCCACCTGGGCGCTAGCCACAGGTGTACTGAGCAACATAGCTACAGTGGAAGTACTCTACAATACCGCTATGGTCACTTACATGGTTTGGAGGGAGTAAGGCTAGTGAGAGCGGTTGAGGCTGGTGAGAGTGATGGAGCTGGTTAAGAGTCAAGAGACAACTTGTTGATATTGACAGTTTCCTGGTCTTATATACCGTACTACTGTTTGTACCAACCAAACAAGTATGTAATGAAGATATGTAAAGGTCACATGATGTAATCTAATCTAATCTAATCTACGTGATGGGAAAAGTTTCAACACCCCCCCATATTTAGTATATACTTCTAAATACATCTTACTTTTTCCCACATATATGTATAGGTACTCTGTTTCGACTAGTTTTTTATCAATCCGAAGTACGGGATAAACTTGGAAAAGAGGATTTTTCCCAGATTCTTAGTTAAAAGGTCTGCAGGGTTGTTCACTCCTTCAATGAATTTGACCGTAATTATCTCTTCGGAGACTTTTTCTCTGATGAAATGAAATTGCACGTCAATGTGCTTGGATCGCTTCTCAGTTACAGGGTTGGATGCGATAAAGACGGAGCCGTTGTTATCTCCGTAGATCGATACTGATCCGATCTGCATTCCAAGCTCGGCAAGCATGCTTCTAAGCCATGTCACTGCGCGACTGCAATCTGATAGCGCCATGTATTCTGCTTCCGTGGAAGAGAGGGCAATGGTTTTTTGCGCCGATGAAACCCAGGTTACTGCTCCAGATGCCAGCGATACGAAGTAACCAGTGGTGGACTTCCTGGTGTTTTCGTCTGACGCCCAATCGGAGTCTGTGAATGCGTAGATGCCTTTCCCAGAATCACCATCGTACATGATCGCGTAATTTTTTGTTGCCTTCAAATACCTGCAAATATCCCTTGCCACTTCTAAATGGCGTTTGGCAGGGTTTGCGGAAAATTGGGACATTTTGATTACGGCGAAACAAATGTCGGGTCTTGTCCCGATCATTAAGTACAATAATGATCCGATGACGGATTGGTACTTGGATCTGAGTTCCGCATTGGGTTCATCTTCAGATTTCATGGGTTTGTAGCCCGTTGGGAGTGGGGTATGGGTGGCATTAGATTCGCTCATCCCCATGCGTGCGAGAATTTTCTCAAGGTAGGGTACTTGATCAATGAAGATCCTCTTCCCACGTTGCCTTATTTGGATAGAGAGAAATTCTTTTGGTTCCCCATCAGGGACTAGGTGACCTAGGTCCCTACATTCCCATGTTGTCATGAAGGCCTTCTTCTTTTCCAGCGTGTATTCCCGGTTTGTGCCGAGAAAAGCAGAGTCATCAACATAAATGACGGCGATCACAGTTTCCCCTTTGGTACTTGTGTGAATGAAAACTCCCGCATCGGAGTGAAGCCAGACAAAGCCGAGCTTTTTCATGGAGGAATCGAGTTCCCTCCACCAGGCTAATGCGGCCTGCTTGAGTCCGTATAGGGCTTTGTATAGTCGGTACACGAGGTTTTCTTTCCCTTTTACTATGTAGCCCTCAGGCTGTCGCATGTAAATTACCTCACGGAGTGTTCCATAGAGGAAGGCTGCTGAGACGTCCAAGAGTGTCATGAACCACCCTTCAAGGGCTGTCAATGCCAGAATTAATCGGACGGTCTCGTATCTCACTACTGGTGAGAAGATCTGATCGAAGTCAATCCCTTCTACCTGTGAGAAACCTTTTGCGACAAGGCGCGCTTTCAAACGCCCATCGGATTTTTTGTTGTAAACCCATTTGTTCCTTAGTGCTTTCCTCCCTGTAGGTAGGGGTACTAACTCCGTGATCACCCCGCGGCTTTTGAGCATGTCTAGCTCTTTTCGTTCTGCCGCATACCAATCTTCTTTGTTCGGAAGAGAGTATATGTCTTTGTGTGACATTTCGATGATGCCTACTCGGATGGAGATTGCCTCCATCAGGAGATCGTTCATCCATGCCGTTTGACCGCCCAATCTACGTCTTCGATCCATTTTTTCAAGATCAGAAGCAGGGGTGTCTTCCCCATAGATGCTGTCTGGCATTCTCCGAACTCGTCGTTCCCTGATCGGTCGATCTGGTACTTGCTCGGGCTCTGGAGTGGGTACTCGTGGCTCGTCATCGGGCTCGCTACGTGGCAAATCATCGTCTGATTCAGGGTGATCCTGTCCAGTGGGAACAGGGTTGTGTGGTTTTTCGTAATGACTGTCATTGTCATCGTTTCTGGGGATGAGGTCCTCAAACTCATCAGCCGGTTCTGGGTTTTCCATTTCTGGATGGTTCTCTGGCAAAGGGTCGATGTGGCATCTAGGGTACTTGCTTTCATCAAAGATAGCTTTCCCACCCATGAAAATTGTATTAGTCTCAGGATCCATGAAACGGTATCCTTTGACCCCTGGCTTTGATCCGAGATAAATCATCAATCGAGATCTAGACTCCAGGGAATTTCTACGTTTTTCTTTTGGGATATACACATATGCCTGACATCCGAAGACTCTGATGCTTGACATATCGGGGATCTCATTGGTCACCCTGAAGTAAGGGGTATTCCATTCGAGACGCTGCATGGGGGTTCTGTTGTAGAGAAAAGCTGCATGTTCCAAACAGAATTCCCACCACATAGGTGGTAAGCACGCGTCGAAGCGCAAGGCCTGAGATTTCTCCCACAGGGTTCGATTTATCCATTCTGCTCGACCGTTCTGCTGGTGCTGATACGGGAGCGTGACGTCGATCAGAATTCCATGATCGGCAAGTACATCCTTGTATTCGTTAAATTCTCCACCTCCATCAACTCGCCATTTCTTAGGAGTGGCGGCGAATTGATTCTGGATCATCGCAAGGAATTGTCGTAGTGCCATGACAGCATCCGACTTCTTCCTAAGCAAGACGACCCAGACGTGGGATGAAAAATCGTCCAAAAACGTAAGGAAATATTTATATTTGTGGTATGATGCCGTGGATATTTGTTTGAGATCGGAATGGATCAGATCAAAGGTTTTTGTTGCCCTTGTTATCGAACTGGGATATGACTGATTTGGCATTTTCCCTTTGAGGCAACCTGTGCAACTTTCCTGTGATTTCTCATGTACTAGTGTTTCAGGTACCCCTTTGGTACTGGTGGGAATCTTTCGGAGTGCTTGATCATTTGGGTGACCAAGGCGCTTGTGCCATGTTTCAACAGTGATTTCGCTTGAGATCGCATGGATCTGGTCATAGCGTATTTCAGTGTCTAACCAGTAAATGGTTTGACCAAGGATGTGGGGCGAAAACTGGATTTTGCTCAGCCCTTTGGAGATGTTAATTTCTCCACAAGTCCCGTCTACTTTGTAACCATGGTTAAGGAAGACGCCTAGGGACAATAGGCATGTGTCCATGTCCGGGATGTAGAACACCGGTCTGAGAAGATGGGTTTTAACTTCCCCATTTAGGGTGTGCCGTACTGGAACGGCCCCAACTCCAAGAATTTACAGTTTCTTCCCTTTGGCTGCAGTTTGGACGAATCGCTTGACCGTGAGAGGTCTATAATATGCGAAGTCCTTAAACTCATAGGTGAAGTGTAAAGAGGCGCCGGAATCTAATATCCATTGCGCGCGTTCTTTTTCCTTACAATGTGTACAAGAAGCAAAATGTTGAATATATTTTTTATGTAAATCACTGCTAAAGTGATCTACGCATTCTGTACTGGTACTGGCTATTATGTCATATGTCTGTTGAGAGGTATTGTTAGCTTTCTGCAATTGGTAAGGTTTAAGAAAAGGTTTTGACGAACTGTCAAGTTCTATCTCGTCCTCAAATACATCCGGCCCCATCCGTTCCTGATCGATGTCCATCATTTTCAGTGATTCTTCTATCGACGGGGCTACGCGACGCTGTTTAGCCGGCCTTTCGTTGATGTCAGGAATGATGGTATCTAAGATACGGAGGTTTGACCCAGAGGGTTGAGCACCGATTTCTCGGGCGAGTCTTCGCACCCTCTCGTTCTTTTTCCACACAGATGGCTTTCCAGAAGGAAGCCCGGTGTACTGGGAAGGAGGAGGGTTCATGCGTTGCAGGAGCGACTGCATTTTCTCCGATTCAGGCTGCGCGGTACTCATAGTTTTCCCGCGGCCCGTTATAGTGGTGAAGGCAGGTGCATGATGAGGAGGGAGAGGGCAAGGAGCAGGACGACGAAGGGGTTGCTCAATGGCTGGTGCAATAAACTCGACCATTTCCTCAGCTTGGTCGGAGTCGTTTTCTGCGTTGTTGGCGCGCTTCTTCTGGTTGCGCCAGCGTCCCTTTCCCTTCTTCTTTTCAGAAGCGGTACTCGGGTCGGTCGAGTTAGGCTGCTCGTCAGCATTGTTACGCGAGGTACTCGGCACTGTTTGCTTTTCCCATTTGGGGTCTTGCCCCTTGCGCTTAGTCCCGGAGATTTTCCGGGCCTGCTCGTTGGACGCCCGAGTAGACCCAATCACATACTTGCGCCTGTACTCCGATACGATGCTGTCGGCGACGGCCTGCCATGTGAAGTCATCGGCGTCGTAGACCTGGAAGAGGGCGGTGGAGAGAGACGACCAAGCGTCAGGGATGGCACTTGCCAGGATCATAGCCTGCATCAGGTCAGGCACGATGAACTTCGCGTCGCTGAGGCGAGCGAAGAGTGATCCGAGGCGCTCAATTTCTGGTACGGGGTCGCGACCCGAGAGCTTGAAGGAGGCAGCAGCCTTGAAGTCGCCAAAAATGGTGGCGGGGGAGACCTTCGAATATGCATCTTTCAACGATGTCCAAGCTTCGTTTGAGGTTGAGGCGTCCTTGATGTGCCTCCTGATTGCTTCGGAGACTTTGAGACGGATGGAACCCAGAGCCATGTCGTCGTCTCTAATCCAGGCCTTCTTTTCCTTGGCGAAGGCGGGATGGTCGACAGTGATAGTGACAGCCGGAGGTTGAGTCGCAGGTGTCGCAGATGTCGAGGTGGCGGAGGCAGGGGTGGAGACCGTGACCGTAAAGTCCTTGATGTCGGGGCGCTCAATGTCGCCGGATACGAGGCGCCAGACTCCTTGATGGAGAAGGTAGGACTTCATCTTCTCGGCCCAACTTTGATAGTCGATGCCGTCGAAGATGGCGATGGAGTCGAGGGCGGAGCGAGAGGTAGACATTTTAATGAATCTAAAAGGAGTTTTTCCCAATCAGTGATGTTTTTGTTATGAATTTGATTTTTAGAGAAAACAAATAAATGCTTCCTCATAACATATTCCCTTTAGGAATAGCGGTTTGTGGGAAAAACCCTTTTTGTCAGAAGTGTGTGAGGTACGATCAACGTTTCCACATAATGTGTACTAAGTCAATCCCCTTAGGGACGCTTCATGACAGGTACTTGTCGTAATGACGTTCCAGGTTCATGTGTGAAGAAGTAAGACTCAGAACCTAGATCTTTCGATCGGTTCTTTGCCAACCAGGGTAGAGTGGGCAGGTACTTGCTGTTGCCAGCGTTCCCAGGTCCCTCTGCTATCCGGGGCCCATAACCTGTTGAAGTTCCACCTGGGCGCTAGCCGCAGGTGTACTGAGCAACACAGCTACAGTGGAAGTACTCTACGATACCGCTATGGTCACTTACATGGTTTGGAGGGGGTAAGGCTAGTGAGAGCGGTTGAGGCTGGTGAGAGCGATGGAGCTGGTTAAGAGTCAAGAGACAACTTTTTGATATTGACAGTTTCCTGGTCTTATATACCGTACTACTGTTTGTACCAACCAAACAAGTATGTAATGAAGATATGTAAAGGTCACATGATGTAATCTAATCTAATCTAATCTACGTGATGGGAAAAGTTTCAACACTAGATATTGTTGAGGCGACGTGGCTAGTGAAACTTCCAGATGGGCCGCTGTCAACGGCGGACCTGATTGGATTTAGGGCTCGTGCGCTCGCGAAGCACAAAGTGCACGTCGATGAGATGCGTAAGCGGGTTACGTGTGCCAAGATGACGGCGGTACTTCGTTATGAGCAAGAGCACCGGCATAAAATCAGAGATTATGACTTTAGAGAGAGAGATCTAGTGTTAGTCCGCAATACAGCGGTTGAAAATAGTCTCGACAAGAAAATGAAGCCCAGGTACTTCGGTCCTATGGTGGTCGTCGCGAGGAATAAAGGTGGAGCATACATCATCGCGGAACTGGATGGGTCGGTATGGCATGAGAAGGTTGCAGCATTTAGGCTCGTTCCCTACCATGCGAGACGTGTCATTGCAGTCCCTAAAGGGGTGTTAGACTTCATCGATATTACAAAAGCGACATTGGAAGGATTGAAAAATTCGACCGAGACTGCTAATGACAGCGGTGAGGACCTGTGGTTCGACGGAACGAGGCTGGACATAGATAAGAATGACAGGTTTGAGGATACGCCTCGCGAGGTTACCGTAGATGATGCGGGGGCAGTCTCGGACGAGGATTCCAGCTTGGATGATGAATGACCGGGCTCGCGGGACTTACTTTGAAGGAAATCACCACTGGTATGATCTCGCAAGGCCTAGGGCCGTGTTGGAATGACTTAGCGATCATATCGAACGCCTATGTGCCAGCAGAGGAAGACCTGTATTACGGACTATACAGTAAAAACCTCTACAAGGGGACATGTGGCTTTTGCTGTGGCAGGAAAGGTGAAGGGCAGTCTACTCATACTGCTCCTTCAATTCGGAGAGGAGAAGGTTGTGTCGCTGCTTAAGGTATTGTGCATACTTTAAGTTGTAATCAAGAGAAGAAATTGTAGTGAGAAATTGGGATCGGACAAGGGCCTCGGTGTCACGAAGGGACTTCTCGGTGTGTGTCAAGGGCGTCTCCAGGATCGACCCAGTCTCTGAGAGGATCTTGTTTGCGAGAGGATTTTCCATCGCGAAGCGAGCGGCTGCGGGGTGACATATTAGCTTGGATAAAGAAGGCGGATACGTTTAGTACGGTACCTTCTTTGTGGAAATTGCCTCGCTGCTCCACTTGTGCTGGTCCCACCGGCGCTGTGTCCTTGAACGGGGCTTCTTTGGTCTCCAGCCGCGGTTTCTTGTTGGATTTGGGACCCGGGGCCGATTTGCCCTTCCACCCAGACCCTTTCTGTGATATGGGGAAAATTAGCGGAGATTGTCGGGGGCAGTATGTCGACGTACCGTGCCGGACGATGATTTCTCCGTCGAGGGAGCTGTAACGGACTTCTTGGCAGACCCATCGTCCGCAGTAATGGGATGGAGGGTCTCGGGGTCGACGTCCATCTTCTTGCACAGTAGCGAGAAGCGGCTTCAATACCATTGGAAGTTGGAAGGTAGTATACAAATAATGACAGACCTCATGATCAGATTCATCATCTCGCGATCGCTTACGAGGTTCGGCGGGGTGCTCGGCGTTTCCGTCGCTGTCGTCACTGTCCCCGACTGGGTTAGTTCGGGTTCCGCGGCGGCGGACGGGCTGTTTGCATCCGGGATATTAGAGACGTCGAGATTGAGATCGGCATCGGGATCAGTTACCTTGGCCTGGTCGAGCCATTCAATTAGTGCGGGGGACGGACTCCAGCTCTCGCGTCGACTCACTTCAGGTTTCTCGCTGTTGGCCGGAGGATCACTTGCAGGTGGAGGCGCGGTCTCCTCGGTGGCTGTAGGTCCTTGACGCAGGTATCGTATGTACGCGACCATGTCCTTGAGGGTAAAGAACATGGGCGGGAGTCTCCAAGACTTGTTCTTGTCATGGAACGCCTGTAGGCCGTTCCTAGCTATGAAAACATGGTCCGCGAGTTGTGCGTCCTTGAGGTACTCATTGGAAATATGTGCATGACGGAGATTTAGAGGCTGACGGAATAGTTGGAATGGTCAAACAAGGTTCGGTGCGCTGTCGCGACGTACTTTGAGGTCGTCATACGCGTACCGACAGATGAGGTATGCTTTGGAGCAGGTTGGCAGTTTCTTGGGGGGTGCCTGAGGATCGTCCGGGAATGAACCGATGAGCGAGGCTAAGACCTTTTTCACGGCCTGGGTTTCGTCTTCGTTAGACATCTCTTTTAGAGGCGGTGTGTGACCCGAGGGCAAGTTTGTCTAGCGGTGTTGATTTGTGCTAGGGTGAGGGTAGAGTTGACTCTTCGAGTGGTCGCGGGCTTTTATAGCTTCCCTGGCGACTTAGTAACGAAAGTTTTTTTTTGAGGCCGTGCTATACCGGATGGTAGTGGCGCCCGGGATTGCGTGGTTGGGCACGGCAGTTCCCTCTATGAGGGGATAGTCAGTCCTTGTGATAGTCAACAGGGGTACCTTCGCGATGCTAGTCTTGCCTTCACGGAATAGAGCGATGTCCAACTCGGAGAGTTGTATTCTTTAGTGTGGGGGAGTGGGGGGTTGCGAGCCTGTTCCAGTACAATTGCGAACCTCAAATCGCCATAAATGAAACAGAACATGAAAGAGCGGAATCTCGGAAGGAGATATCAGAAAGACATAATCACTCTCAAATAGATATACCGAACCCCTGAGTACCAAACAGCATAACGATCAAAGTAAAATGAGACTTCATCCAACGTCTTCGTGATAGACTTAGAAATACTGTAGTTCTGAACAGGAGGCCCTTAATGGACTTAATCAAAGAACGAAGAAAAGCAATATATTTGGGCGTAAGCCCGCAGCGAGTGTATACAGAGAAAATATAAGGGCATATAGCCCGCGACATGTGCAAATATAAAAATAAATAAAAAAAGGCCCGCAGTACCTAGGTGACATCGCGAGACGACCCCTGAACGAACAGATCCTTCGCGACTTCATCGGCCTCTTCCTCCACAGGGGAGTCCTCGTCAGAAGCCGAGTCTGATTCATGGACAGGCGAAACCTTCTTGACAAAGATGGGATTCTCGTGGGAGGACTGTTGACCAGCGGGAGGGTCGAATCGAGCGAGGCCAAAGACTTCGAAGAGCTCCTGGTGAGCCCCCTCATCAGCTACCAGGCCCTGAGGAAAGTCGCCCTCGCGACGATACAGCTGAGCCAGCTGGTGAAGGAAGTGGGTAATGGACCGCTTTCGACGAGCGGCGATGGCCGACAAGGCTTCCGAGAGGTGGAAGTGGAGAGCAGTCGAGGCCTGGATGTCGACAAGAGTCTCATGGATGGCTGGAAATAAATTGTCAGTGGCTAGAAAGAGGGCAGATGGTAGAACGCACCAGCCGTGCTCGATTGACCGAAGGCGTGGGCCATGGTCGCAAGGAGTTCCGCACGTTCACCACTCACCTCAAAAGAGCACCCTACCCGGCTACCGCTCTGGCAGTTGGAGCACTTCTTGCCCCAACCTTGGAAACGGCAGGATTAGATTAGATTACATCACGTGACCTTTACATATCTTCATTACATACTTGTTTGGTTGGTACAAACAGTAGTACGGTATATAAGACCAGGAAACTGTCAATATCAACAAGTTGTCTCTTGACTCTTAACCAGCTCCATCGCTCTCACCAGCCTCAACCGCTCTCACCAGCCTTACCCCCCTCCAAACCATGTAAGTGACTATAGCGGTATCGTAGAGTACTTCCACTGTAGCCGTGTTGCTCAGTACACCTGTGGCTAGCGCCCAGGTGGAACTTCAACAGGTTATGGGCCCCGGATAGCAGAGGGACCTGGGAAACGCTGGCAACAGCGAGTACCTGCCCACTCTACCCTGGTTGGCAAAGAACCGATCGAAAGATCTAGGTTCTGAGTCTTACTTCTTCACATATGAACCTGGGAAAGTCATTACGACAAGTACCTGTCATGAGACGTCCCTAAGGGGATTGACCTAGTACACTCCATGTGGAAACGTTGATCGCACCTTATACGATTCTGACATATAAAGGGTTTTCCCATGACCGCTATTCCTGAAGGGAATAAGTCATAAGGAATCATTCAATTGTTTTCTCGAATCATATTCATAACATATCACTGATTGAGAACCCTTTTTTAGATTCATCTACAATGTCTACCTCTCGCTCTGCTCTTGACACCATCGCCCCCTTTGACGGCATTGACTACCAAAGCTGGGCCGAAAAAATGAAGTCCTACCTCCTCCATCAAGGAGTCTGGCGCATCGTCTCTGGCGATATCCCCTGTCCCGAGATCGCCGACTTCACCACTACGGTCTCCACTCCTGGTCCCACCGCCGCTGCTCCCCCTGTGCTGACTACCACGGTCGACCAGCCCGGCTTCCGCAAGGAAGAAAAAGCCTGGATCAGGGACGACGACGTAGCTCTCGGGGCGATACGCCTGAAAATCTCTGAGGCGATCAGACGTCACATCAAAGACAGTACCTCGGCGCTTGGCGCATGGAAAACGTTGAAAGACGCCTACTCCAAGATATCCCCGGCGGTCATCTTCGGCGACTTTAAAGCCGCCGCCACCTACAAACTGTCTGGACGCGACCCCGTCCCTGAAATCGAACGCCTGGGCTCTCTCTTCGCCCGTCTCGCCGATTCAAATTTTGTCGTCCCCGATCTGATGCAGGCAATGATCTTGGCCAATGCGATTCCCGACGCCTGGTCATCACTCTCCACCGCTCTCTTCCAGGTATACGACGCCGATGACTTCACATGGCAGGCCGTCGCCGACAGCGTCATCTCGGAATACAGGCGCAAGTATTCGGTCGGGTCTACTCATACGTCCAATGAGCAGGCCAAGAAAATTTCTGGGACAAAGCGAAAGGGGCAGGACCCCAAATGGGAAAGGCAGCAAAATGACGCTGACGAGCAGCCTAACTCGGGCGACCCAAGTACCGCTTCTGAAAAGAAGAAGGGAAAGGGACGCTGGCACAATCAGAAGAAAAGCGCTAACACTGCGGACAACACGTCCGACCATGTGGAAGAAACGGTTGAGTTTGTTGCTCCCGCCATCCACTTCCCTCCTCTCCCGCCACCATCCTTCACTACCGTCACCGGGCGCGGGAAAACAATGAGCACCGCCCAGCCAGACTCTCAGCGGATGCAGTCGCTCCTTCAGCGAATGAACCCGCCTCCATCCCAGTACACCGGGCTTCCTTCGGGCAAGCCGTCTGTGTGGAAGAAAAACGACCATGTTCGCAAACTCGCGCGCGGCATTGGTGCCCGCCCCTCAGGGTCAAACCTTCGCATTCTGGATACGATTATCCCAGAAGAAGACGAAAGACCGTCCAAGCAGCGTCGAGTTACTCCGCCGCTGGACCAAACCCTTAGGATGATGGACATAGACCATCAAAGCGAGCGGATGGGGCCGGACCAATTCGAAGATGGGCTCATTGAACTTGACGGTTCGTCATCTTCCTCTCCTGAATCTGACCAATTAAGGAAAACTAATAACACCTCCTTGCAGACGTGTAAAATATTAGCTAGTACTAGTGCAGAATGTATGGATCATATTGACAACGATCTATATAAAAAATATACAAAGCACTTTGCGTCATGTACACACTGTAAGGAGAAAGAACGTGCACAATGGATCTTAGACTCCGGTGCCTCGTTACACTTTACCCATGAGTTCAAGGACTTCGCGTACTACAGGCCTCTTAAGGCTAAGCGATTTGTCCAAACAGCTGAAAAGGGAAAGAAACTGGAAATTCTCGGAGTTGGGGCCGTTCCAGTACGGCATACCCTAAATGGGGAAGTAAAAACCCACCTTCTCCGACCTGTATTCTACATTCCGGACATGGACACGCGCCTATTGTCCCTAGGCGTCTTCCTTAATCACAGTTACAAAGTAGACAGAATGCGTGGAGAAATCAACATCTCCAAAGGACAGAACAAAATACAGTTCTCGCCTCACATTCTCGGACAAACCATTTATTGGTTAGACACTGAAATACGCTATGACCAAATCCACGCGATCTCTAGCGAAATCACTGTCGAAACCTGGCATAAACGCCTTGGCCACCCAAATGACCAAGCGCTCAATAAGATTCCCACTAGTACCAAAGGAGTACCCAAAACGTTAGTACGTGAGAAATCACAGGAAAGCTGCACGGGGTGTCTAAAAGGGAAAATGCCAAATCAATCTTATCCTAACTCGATGACAAGGGCTGTCAAACCCTTTGATTTGATCCATTCGGATTTGAAGCAGATATCCACGGCATCGTACCATAAGTACAAATATTTCCTTACCTTTTTGGACGATTTTTCATCCCATGTCTGGGTTGTCTTGCTTAGGAAGAAGTCAGGCGCCATCACGGCGCTGAAACAATTCCTTGCGATGATCCAGAATCAATTTGCTGCTACCCCTAAAAAGTGGCGGGTTGATGGAGGTGGAGAATTTGACGAATACAAGGATGTACTTGCCGATCATGGAATTCTGATCGACGTCACACTCCCATATCAGCACCAGCAGAATGGTAGAGCAGAAAGGATCAATCGAACACTATGGGAAAAATCTCAGGCATTGCGCTTCGATGCATGCTTACCGCCCATGTGGTGGGAATTCTATTTGGAACACGCAGCATTTCTCTACAACAGAACCCCCATGCAGCGTCTTGAATGGAAAACCCCTTACTTCAGGGTGACCAATGAGATCCCCGACATGTCTAGTGTCAGAGTATTCGGATGTCAGGCATATGTATATATCCCAAAGGAGAAACGTAGGAACTCCCTGGAATCAAGATCCCGATTGATGATTTATCTCGGATCGAAACCAGGGGTCAAAGGATACCGCTTCATGGATCCCGAGACCAACACAATTTTCATGGGCGGGAAAGCTATCTTTGATGAAAGCAAGTACCCTAGATGCCACATTGACCCGTTGCCAGAAAACCACCCAGAAATGGAAAACCCAGAGCCGGCTGATGAGTTTGAGGATCTCATTCCCGGCAGCAATGATGATGATAGTCACAACGAAACACCTCATATCCCAGTTCCCATTGAACAGGATCAACCTGAATCAGACAACGAACTGCCTGCCAGTGAGCCTGATGACGAACCGCGAGTACCCACTCCGGAACCCGAGCAAGTACCAAATCGACCGATCAGGGAACGACGAGTTCGGAAGATGCCAGGAAGCATCTATGGGGAAGACACTCCAGCGTCTGATCTTGAAAAATTAGATCGAAGACGGAGATTGGGCGGTCAAACGGCATGGATGAATGACCTCCTGATGGAGGCAATATCAGTCCAAGTTGGCATCGTTGAAATGTCTCATAAAGACATATACCCTCTTCCAAATAAAGAAGACTGGTATGCGGCTGAACGTAAAGAGCTAGACATGCTCAAACGCCGCGGGGTGATCACGGAGCTAGTACCCCTGCCTGCAGGGAGGAAAGCTCTAAGGAACAAATGGGTTTACAACGAAAAGTCCGACGGGCGTCTGAAAGCGCGCCTCGTCGCAAAAGGCTTCTCACAGGTAGAAGGGATCAACTTTGATCAGATCTTCTCACCAGTCGTAAGATATGAAACCGTCCGATTAATACTGGCATTGACAGCCCTTGAAGGGTGGTTCATGACTCTTTTGGACGTCTCATCAGCCTTCCTCTATGGAACGCTCTGAGAAGTCATTTACATGCGACAGCCTGAGGGCTACATAGTAAAAGGGAAAGAACACCTCGTGTACCAACTATTCAAAGCTCTATATGGACTTAAGCAGGCCGCATTAGCCTGGTGGAGGGAACTTGATTCCTCCATGAAAAAGCTCGGCTTTGTCCGGCTTCACTCCGATGCGGGAGTGTTCATTCACAAAAGTACCAACGGGGAAATTGTAATTGCCGTCATCTATGTCGACGACTCTGCTTTTCTCGGCACAAACCGGGAATATACGCTAGAAAAGAAGAAGGCCTTCATGACAACATGGGAATGCAGGGACCTAGGTCACCTAGTGCCCGATGGGGAACCAAAGGAATTTCTCTCAATCCAAATAAGGCAACGTGGGAAGAAGATCTTTATTGATCAAGTACCTTACCTTGAGAAAATTCTGGCACGCATGGGGATGAGCGAATCTAACGCCACCCATACCCCACTCCCTACGGGCTACAAACCCATGGCGTCCGAAGATGAACCCAATGCGGAACTCCGATCCAAGTACCAATCCGTCATCGGATCACTCCTATATCTGATGATTGGAACGAGGCCTGACATCTGCTTTGCTGTAATCAAAATGTCCCAATTTTCCGCAAATCCCACCAAACGCCATTTAGAGGTGGCTAGGGATATTTGCAGATATTTGAAGGCAACGAAAAATTACGCGATCATGTATGATGGAGACTCAGGGAAAGGGATCTATGCATTCACAGACTCCGACTGGGCGTCAGATGAAAACACGAGGAGGTCTACCACCGGCTTCTTCATATCACTGGCGTCTGGAACGATAACATGGGTATCATCGGCGCAAAAGACCATCGCCCTCTCTTCTACAGAAGCAGAGTATATGGCGCTATCAGATTGCAGTCGCGCAGCAACATGGCTGAGAAGCATGCTTGCCGAACTTGGAATGCAGATCGGATCAGTACCGATCTACGGAGATAACAACGGCTCTGTCTTTATCGCATCCAACCCTGTGACTGAGAAGCGATCCAAGCACATTGACGTGCGATTCCACTTCGTCAGAGAAAAAGTCTCCGAAGGAATAATTACGGTCGAATTCATTGAAGGAGTGAACAACCCCGCAGACCTTTTAACTAAGAATCTGGGAAAAATCCTCTTTTCCAAGTTTATCCCGTACTTCGGATTGATAAAAAACTAGGCGAAACAGAGTACCTATATATATATATGTGGGAAAAAGTAAGATGTATTTAGAAGTATGTACTAAATATGGGGGGGTGTTGAAACTTTTCCCATCACGTAGATTAGATTAGATTAGATTACATCACGTGACCTTTACATATCTTCATTACATACTTGTTTGGTTGGTACAAACAGTAGTACGGTATATAAGACCAGGAAACTGTCAATATCAACAAGTTGTCTCTTGACTCTTAACCAGCTCCATCGCTCTCACCAGCCTCAACCGCTCTTACCAGCCTTACCCCCCCTCCAAACCATGTAAGTGACTATAGCGGTATCGTAGAGTACTTCCACTGTAGCCGTGTTGCTCAGTACACCTGCGGCTAGCGCCCAGGTGGAACTTCAACATAGAGTCTGCGGAGGAGGAGAGGAGTCGGGTTGTTGGGATGAAGATGGGGTTCGGGATACAGGTAAGGATTGAAAATGAGTCCCTGTTCTAGGCATCTGTTCAATATCTGACTGTGCGGAGTCAAAAGTAAATTCGTCAGGGGACTCGTCGGCGGAATCGGTGGCAAAACACTTGGCATATTTCCTCTGTAGATCTCTAAGGAATCTCTGTTCCTGCGCGTCTGTTGGTCTCGAGAAGGGGTCAAGTCTCTCGTTTCGTGCCCAGTGGTTGTACTCGGTCTGTTGTTCTTCGGTGGTGAAGTGGGCGTAGATCTGCTGCTTCGAGTAAGACGTGATGATGTGGCTCTGGGACGTCTCGATGTGAGCGTCCTAATCAATCTTCTGATAACGGTTGTCTGGACACCGATAAACTCTCTGATCTCTGTGATCCGACCTGTCTGAGGTCCTTCTTGAATGCGAAAGCTTTCGAGTTTGTTCTGGCGGGCGTTATAGCGTGTGATCTGGTGTTGCCAAGCAAGATGGATGCTCTCTGCTATCTCGCCATAGGGGCAATGCTCATCGTTGTCTAGTTCTTCGTCAAGCACCTGCTGTAGGATGCGACGGATCTCCGATTTGATGTACTGCTGGATGAGCATAAAATCGATACTGTCTCGAGGACTTAGCTCCTCCTGTCGGGCTTCTGGCGTGCTGAATGGGTTACTTGTCTTGACTCGTCTGGTAGTTGCTCTCTTCGCTCTGGGTGAAACTAATGAGATTTAGCAACTTGTTATGCTTAACAAACCGTTCCAAGGTTTGGGCAGAGTATGCAGGAAGTGGAAAGGTGAAGAGCAATGTGATTGCTAAATCTAAGGAATCTAATACAGTACAAGAGGTTTATATAGGTACTGACTATAGGCAGTAGCGGATGAGTCAGTACTGCGGAAGGCAGTGTGCATGAGTAAGGTGACTGCGGAAAGTGAGTCAGTGTGGGAGCGAAGTATACTAAAGGGGATGATGAAGTAATGTAGTGAGTCAGACTGGGAATCAAAGGTTGCGAAAGTAGACATTAGACATAGTAAGTTTGTAAGAGGGCACCGAGCCGGGCCGATAAGTAAAAATGATGATGTCGTCTGCATACCGTAGAGTCCGTAACATGCTGCACGCGTGCATCGTACTCCCTCAATTGGTCCTCCGTGGGCTCAGCCCAGCCCCATGTGCTGTGGGGCATGACGCGACACCGTTGGGTGTGAAAGGGGGCCGTTGGGCATGTGTCATGGCAGGTGCGCGGTGCTGTATGGCGCGAAGGGAGGCCGTTGCGCGCGAAGGAAGGGTGCTGGGTGTGAGTCGATGGCGTTGAGGATGTGAGGCGGCCGTTGGGCATTAGAGGGGCTGTTGGGCATTAGAGGGGCCGTGGGGCACTAGTCGGGGCAGTTGGGCAAGAGGGGCGGCCGTTGGGGACATGAGGCAGCCGTTGGGCATGAAAGGCGGCCATTATGTGTGGGTTGATGGCATTGAGGGCAAAGTGACGGTGTTGGGGGCAAAGGGATGGCATGGCGTGGGTCAATGGCGGGCGCAAGTTGGGACCGTTGGGCGTGAAAGGCGGCCATTGGGTGTGGGTCGACGGCGTTGGGGGCAAAGGAATGGCGTTGAGGGCGAAAGGACAGTGTTGGACGTGGGTTGACGTGTTGAGAGCGAAGGGATGCCGTTGGGCATGAATCGGGACAATTGGGCACAAAGGGACGCCGTTGGGCACAAAGGGACACCATTGGGTGCAAAGGGACACCATTGGGCGGAAGAGAGGGCCGTTTGGCATGAGTGGTGGCTGTTATGAGCAAGTAGTGGCCCTTGGGCGGATGTGGTGGCCGGGTGGAGTGGTGGTGGGAGATAAAAAAAAGGTGGGAAGGTTTTGCTGGCAGTTATGGTTCGACTTTCAGTGATTGCCAAGCATGCTTGGCATCAATGCCGAGCCATGCATGTTGTTGAAAATCGTGCCCTCAATGCCCAAACTGTGGCACCAAAACTCACAAAAATAATTCTTACCTTATGTAGACATATCTAGCAACTCATAGGAAGTATATATAGAGTTATATACATGAGCTATGGATGGTAGAAAGTTGGTGCTCCAAATTGATGCATCAAAACACAATGTAAATCGTGATGAACAGTGTGGCATGGTGTTTTCAAACACAAAAAACAACATTTTCTAGCTTCCTCCTTTGCACAACATTTGTACTCTAAATATACTATACATATGCTATTGAAACAGTGTATGTAAACCTATTCAGACCCTTCAAATAAAATTAAAGGACTTGATGAGGTGAATATGAGCAAAATAGGTCGAAAATTTGACCAAACTTTTTTGTTTCAGCTTTGGATTCTTCTCATTCAGGAGATCTCACAGCACATATGTTTTTCAAATTTGGCTCATTCATTAGGGAGATATAACACTTTTACTGAAATCTGCACATTTCATTATTTCTATCTTTTCTGGACTTCTAAAAAGTATACAAAGTGCTTCAGAAGGTGAATACATATCTATTTATAAGCTCTATCACTTCCAACTATTATTAGACCATGAGGAAGGCACTGCGCGTGCCTGCACGATGCATTTTGTGCATTGTTTACTATTATTTGGTGTAGAGCATGGCACCTCTATGACTTAAAATCTGTGGCATCATTCCATAAAATCAACACATATTTATTGACATATGATACTCTGCTACATAATTGATATAGTCTGTAAGCTGACTTCCTCCTGTGTAGCCATATTAAGGAGAAATGCGATGTTTTTTGAGTTTGTTTACATATATTTGACACATTTGATGTGCGTGTGATGCGCGTCATCCAACGTCGAAACGATACATCCACCCATTGCTGACTCTGCAATGAGGGGCACAGATGCTGAAAAGGCCAGAATATATTTATAGATTTTATTTATAATCTGTCTACTTGTGATCGAGGCAGGAGGGAGCACGCACACACACCTTTTGTGTTTTTTTTTAGGTGTGCCTATTTGGGAAGTGGGAAAGTTGTGATGTAGAATGAGTGTGATGCACCAGATATAATGGACTGGTGGCTCAGTTGGTTAGATAGAGAGAGGACTGAAATAATGTTCTGTACTATAGAGGTTGTGAGTTCAATTCTTGCAAATGGCACAAATTTTGCACTTTGCCATTTCGTGATCTTGATTTCTGTTCCTCGGATTGTTCTGTGGAAAATACTGGTTTAAACCGGTCTTTGGCCGGTCTTTCAAATTCTAAAGTTTCGAGTGAACCGAAGACCGGCCATGATCCGAAACCTTAAAAACCGAGACCGGCAGTCCAGTCTCTCACCGGTTCGGTCCCGTCCAGTCTCGGTCTGAAATCAATGAAGGTAAACTGGACCTTGAAACACTATTTTCACGCTGTTCGGTAATTGTTACCAAAAATGACTGGTGTCGCCCTATATCTCTATTTAACCAAATCAATCTGGTTAACCATTCTATCATAACCAAGGGGTCTCTTGTCTCCTCCATGGTTGACGACGACCACATCTTTGGTCATTCTCATCATGGATGACTCAAGAGTCATCCTTGGTGCAGGTTCTTTCAAACCTACTTGGTTTTGTGGCACATTTTCTTCAAACGTGCAAGGTGTATTGACACCTTGTATATTACAAAGTGATGCTGTTGTACCACCTGTCGTTTTACGACTATTGTGGGAATGACACCTTTCGTTCCCACTGGTTCTCATGTTTCACGGTCATCTCTGTCCATGCAGGTTCATTTAAACCTGCTTGTTCCGTTTTTGGGGTGGATTCATGGGACAACTATGTTCCCATTTCCTCTCCTTCTTGCTTCGTACCACAACGAAGTACTTCAGAGTTCCTGTGAGGCAAATTCCCTCACTCGTCTTCTGGGGATAATTTATCCCTCGTCGTTTGCAATGACCTTTTCTATTCTTCCATATGATGGTATCTCTGTATGCCATCTTTATATTCGGGGCTTATATTCCCCAAGTTGTGGTCCACGACTTTTCATTCAACAAACAACATATGTTCATTTTATATTGGCCAGACTTTTGCCAAGTATATTATCTTTGGCAAGCTTAACTCGCCATGTTGTTTATTCATTTCTGGGGTTCGCAAGAATCCCCATGTTCACATGAACCTATCATAAATGACATGTTCTCATTTCTATCTTCCTTCAGCATGAACATCTTTTGTGCCTTTCATATGATGGTATCTCTGTATGCCATCTATGTACATGTTGTATGGGGACATATAATCCCCATGTCCCGGTTCACGACTCTTAGTTCAATGAACTATAGGCATTTTTGTTGGCAAGATCTTTTGCCACCTATACTTTCTTCGGTGAGCTTAGCTCGCTGTATTGTCAGTTCACTTTTGGGGTTCATGTTGATCCCCATGTCGTTCACATGAATGACAACTATACCAGTCTTTGTTACTGGTACTATATGAGATGACAACCCATTGTTATCATCAACTTCATTTTCTTAAATGACATATTGTCATTTTCGTATCATAAACGACACATTGTTGTTTCTACTTTACTTACGACGGTGTTGGTTCTTCAACTTCACGCCGTCCTTTCTATTTTATTGCCAGAAGGTGCATGGTACCTTCCTCATGTATTGTAGATGGCGCTATCGCCATCTATAGTCTCTTCGTGACTATTTCATAGTACGGCCTTTAAGACCATAAGTTGGGAAGGGAAAAATCTTGTGTTGCAGGATTATGTGGTATGATATAGGTGCTGTTGTCACCTATTTGTCAGGGGAGGTGTCCCCTCCTCTGCCCCCTTCCAAAATGTTCCGCAGGTTTCTTGGAATCCCCCTTTCCCCCCTTCTTGCCTTGTTCACAATGAAACAAATTATTGTGGGGAGGTTGAGTTTTTGAGACACTACAATTGTCTCAGAGGACAATTTCTATCCTCCATGGAATGTGGAAATGACAGACTTGGTGTCCATCTATTCTGTCAGATGGGTCTCTATGAGTCTCCATCCATTACGAATTATATGGAGGACACTTGTGGTCCTCCCTCTCCTTTGGCAGGACTTTTCAGTGCCCTGCATGTCGCCAACTGTATACTTGGCGAAATTCGACCTCTCAAGGCAACATAGTCACCTCAGGTTTTATGGAGGACACTTTTGTCCTTCCTTTTGTCATTTCGTGGCGACCACTTTTAGTGGGCTGCCTGTCGCCGACTTTATGTTCGGCGCAATCTGATTCCAATGTGGTGTCTGTCACCACAGCTTTTGACGAACCATCGCAGATGACAATAACCTTGTCATCTACTTTTGCAACCTTAGCGACTTTTGTCGCTACAGTTTCGGCATCTATTGCCATAACTTTAGTTTCTCCATGGACGATCTTTATATCATCCATTTCATCACTTGCAACAACAATTGTTGTTGCTGTAGCAGCTACTGTAGCTGCTGGTTCTCAACATTCGCAGATGACATTCTTGTCATCTATTGTTGATTTATTGCAGACGACAACTTTGTCGTCTTCCTTTGCAACCTCAGTGACATTTGTCGCTGCTATCTCAGCACTTTTCGCTGTAATTATATTATTTCCATGGACGACTTTCACGCCATCCACTTCGTCATTTGCGACAACTATATTTGCTGCAGCAGCTACTAAAGCTGCCAGATCTTCTCTATTGCAGACAACATCTTTGTCGTCTATTTTCTGACCTTTAATGACATTTTCTGTCATTGTTGCGGCACATGTTGCCGCAGAGTTTGTACTCTTGGACAACATTCCTTTCGTCCAGACTCTTGTGTTTATGATGTTCCGACCTGCGGACATCTTGTTTTTCAGATGCGACTATTTGAAGCACCAAACAAACTTCACAAGTTTGTTGGTCATGGCTTGACCACTCTGCTTCAATCTCAAGCAGACAATCTTTTCATTACACATAGAGCACAATTTTGTGCTCTTGTCATCAGTCGACACATGTTGTCGACTTTCGCTATTCTTGCGATGTTGATGGCAGCATTTTCATCGCCGTCTCTTCTTCTCTACTGTGACAGCATCTTCTGTACTCTGTCTCTCTTTCTCATCATCTCTTTGACGGTGAATATATCGCCGTTGAGTATCATTCTTGCCTGGGTTATGTTGACCCAGATGTTCACGTTTATTTTGACAATCTTGTTTTTGTCGATAACGAACCTGTTGTTTGTTACTCGCAGTCTGATGTGGTCTATTTGACCCATCATTTCTGGGCAATGAGATCTTTTCATCTCGAGGGTTATTAGAACCCTCTTGGCTACAATTTTTGTGTGGGCGACAATTTTGTCGCCACGGCTTTTGTGAACTTTGAAAGTTCAGAGAACTTCCAGGCCATTTTGGACTCTCGCCGTGCATCCGCAGTTGACGGCGTCTTTCAGACCACAAATGTGGTGCCGATTCTTCTGTTGAGGGTAAAAGTACCCTCAGAAATCTTGTTTCCATTGTTGGTGGTTGCGTTCCATGGGTTGGTTGGGATTTCACAACCCATTCCGACCGCCACGAAGGCTGTTGATCTGCCTTCGATAAAGGTCTTTGAATTTCAAGACCTTCTTCTGAAGTTGACAGAACTTGTGTTCCGTTGAGACTGTCTACGTCTCTTTTGCAAACAAGATTACTCCATATTTCAAGACAACTGTTGTTGTCTTCCTTCGCCATTTTCAATTCGGCAATGATTTCTGGAGTCTCTTCATTGACTCTAGAGGAGGTTATTTTAACCTCCGTTTCTTGGTTCATATTAACGGAAATGTTTCCGTTCGCTTCTCTAGACTCTATGAGAGAATTGGAAGTCTTATAAGTCTTCCGTTCTAGTCCGTCGACTACATGTTGTGGACTTTTTGAACTTTCAATTGAAGACTTCATAGTCTTCAGATCTTCACAATCCACTTTGGAGTGGTGGTCAACACCATCTCCATGGTTCATTTGTGTTCGTTTTGGAAGACTTCGCAGCCTTCCTTTTCATCTTAAAGACATGCTCGACATGTCGGACCACTTCTCCATAGAGGTCCTTGTAATATGCTAGAGGTTTACGAGCCTCTATAGGTGCATATGGCTTTGTGCACCTTTCCAACTCCATACCTTTGACCACTTGAAGTGGTCAATATACTCTCTATTGTCGCATAGTGTATCGCGACCATACACCTCATTCCACCCTAGTAGACTTTGCTACATGTAATGTAGTACTTGCAGAATATGCAGATGAGGTCTCCAGTTTGCGACAACTGGACCTCAAGTCTTTCGAGAGGCTTCTCAATGTGTTCGACACAATGGAATGGCTCGGAAATGAGCCATTTCCATATAAGGAAATGCCAGCTGGCAGCAAAGGTGCCAGCTCATCCCGAAAAAGGGAGCTCTGAGTGAACTCCTGGGGGCCAGACAACTCAAAGGAGGCCATAAGCTGTGTGTAGGTGACACAGCTAGGCACTAAGCAACAGAGGAGGCTTCTAAGTGAAGCCTCTGGGCCAGATGGGGTTGGTGCAGCTAGAGAGCTGATAGCAATGGGGGTGTTCCCCTGTAGCAGTTGATAGCAGTTAAGGATAGCTTAAAAAATGTAACAAGAGTTACAGGAAAAGCCCTCAATCTCACAGAACAAGGTAAGCTTGACCGAAATCTGGTATTGGCTGTGCAATGTCGTGCGAGGTAAAAGGCTTTCTTTACATAAGTGGCGGTGCTCAGCCTAATACGGTAACTCCAATGACCAACTGATGACCATGCCAATCCCACTCGTTACAAGAGGCGACGTACCTTACAGGAGCATTAGACAAGAAGCTCTGACAACGGCCAGAACTAATTTACACAATACAGAGTCTTTTTTTTTCTTTTTTTTTTTTGTGTCAACAATTTATATACCGGTACCCTGAGGGCAGTCCGGTCGCCTACTACTACAAGTCGGCAGTAAAGAATTTTAACGTGCATGTGGGCTAGCACAGAAATGTCCAGAAAATAGAAAAGATGGTACAGTGATAAGATGCAATCAAAGGAATACAGAGGAGAGCATACACCAAAAGTAACACGATATGTAGAGAGAGACGACATACATGTAGCTGGATACTCCTTGAGGGGAGTATGACTTTAAGCATCCCCATGACCAGTTCACACCTCCCCATCATCGCGGCCGGGGGCAGGGGCTTTCCGACGAGTACCGGTTTCCCCGGTCAAGGGACATACATGGAGGTCGAGCCCAGATGGCTCACCTCTCGAATATCGGGCCATGATCCAGCCCCAGTCAAAACGGTGCTGCCAAAACTGACAGCGTGGAGAGTTGGCAGCGTGGGGTTTGCTGCAGTTCTTGCAATGAGCGTTGTGAGGACAAGGAGTCCCCTCGGCGGTGGGAGGAACAGGAGGGTTCACATCAGGGCATCCCTTGCAGAAGGTGGCAAGAGAGCGATGGTTTTCTTCGTGGTGAGGACCCCTACAAATGGGGCAGAATACGTGCGTGGAGTTGCAGAAGTTTGTGTTATGTCCCCACGAACAGCAGCGGGTGCAGAGAGGTATACCAATCTTCATGGAGGCCTTTCGGAAGAAGCAGACCATCGTCCCCAAGTTTAGGGAGCGGTTGATGAATGTCTTCATCCAGGAGCCAGTTTGGGAGTCCCAGATGTCGAAATAGATGGTGCATGTGTCGGCACGCCTGGAATCATGAACGATCCGGGGTGGAGCCGCAAGGCGGATGCTGTCTTTGAAGACAGAAGAGTGGAGGGCGCTTTCAGCGTCCTTGGAGGTGATAGGTCTGTCACCGCGGTAAAATGGGACACCTACAAGTTTACAGAATGAGCGGGATGAAGGCACCTCACATTGGACTGTGGATCCTTTGGGAACGACGGAGCGTATGAAGGTTTCCAACCTGGAGAGGTTGGAGGGGGAAGGGACTGTTGAACGAGTTCCGCTTCCATTAGACGCGCCATGTGCTCAACCCCATGACGTACAAATAGTGTACCAATAAGTAGACTAGTATATAAGACTGTCCTTATTCTCTGTGCAATATAATGCTCTTACTGAGTAACCCCCACCTGCAAACACCTCTCAAGGTTAGTAGTAGGATTCTCTCTCTATCGTAGATACACAATCCGTAGCGTGTAGCATAGAGTACACTAGGACTGCAAGACGACACACCCACCGTGATTACCTCCAGTGTTGATGTGATCGTATGCTGTTCCAACAGGTTATGAGCCCTGAGACTCGCCATTGCGCTCGTCACTGGCAGTCTTAGTAGACTCAATGCCGCTACATCGCGAACACAATAGATCAAGTGCACCTCGATCTGTACATACAACATTAATGATTATGTGGATGTTTAATCCCACATCATCGTGTAGCGTGATGAGCTAGCAGATCCGGGCGATAATACCCCGATGATCGTGATGCCCATCCGCCTCCATACATGTGTCTACCAGTTAACTCTGTGTACAACGTTAAACATGGAATAGGGGTCTGATGGACCCTAGTGGAGTAAAACACATGTTGCTGTGTCCCTGTTTCATCTAAGATCCAGCGATTTGACATGTGACTGACACATTCTATTTCCAGTCTTTTGCGCTCTCACCCTTCGCATCAAAACATGTCTTCTTTTGATTACAAATCCACTGTCGTCAAGATGACCAGCTCTAACTGGAAGGAGTGGAGCAATAAGATGACAGGGCTTTTACAGTTTGAAGGGACCTGGATGCTCGTATCCAGGGGCTGGTTACAGCCAACCTCCCTGACAGCCGCTTCGACATCTGAACAACGAAAGGAGTTCCGTGAGTGGAAGGAGAAAGACTTGAAAGCATGTGGTGCGATCGTCTTGTCTCTGGTGAAATCTGTAAAACATGAGGTTACAGCATTCCAGACTTCGAAAGAGGTTTGGGATCAGCTGAAAACTCTCTTTGAGAACAAAGGCCCCGACGAGATGTTCAAGGACTTCGCCTTGACTCTTGATTGGCACCTGACTGGTGGTGACCCCCGCCCGGAATTCTCTCAATTCCATGATCTCTTGGTACGCCTCAATGGGCACAAGATCCCCTTCACTCCTAAATTGCAAGGGATGCTTGCTGTGCACCGTCTACCTCCCAAGTGGAAACATCTTGGTTCGCATCTGGCCAAAGAATGGAAGTTGGACACTTTCAAACTTACAGATGTTGAAGAGATTGTAACCGCAGAGCATATGCATGTACAAGCCAAAGCACAACTTCCGGCTGCCAACAAGATCTCCGCTGTCAAGCAGAAAGGACAGGAACCCCACTGGCGCAATGGTCCGGGACCTGCTGATGCTTCTGGGTCAAACCAGAATTCCGGCAAACCTCATCAACAGAATAAAGGAAAAGGAAAGGCAAAGGAGACACCATCGAACAATTCCGGTGATCAAAACAAAAAGCAGCCATTCGTACCCAAAAAGGAAGGGTTGTGGAGTTGGAAAAAGGCCCAGCGCGCCCATCTCATGTTGCCTCGTTGGCAATGACTATGAATCTGCCAACACCTCCCTTCACCACTGTCACAGGCTCGGAACGCTTCATTTTCCCCCAACAATCTTTACTCCAATGACTGACCCCCGTCATCGTCCTCCTCTCAAATCGTGGTTGACATCTAGTCCCGCTGAACATATCATGACTGCTGGTGCAAGAGAACTCCTTGATCGCATGACAAACACATCCGCGCAACACTTCACAGGTGCTCCGGTTAATCAACCGTCGATGTACCCTGAGATGCAGGCAGCGCACGACGTTGTCACATCTCTTGGCATTGTGGGAACATCCCAGACCCTCCAAAACGTCAATAACGTCATATACCCTGAAGATATTCTGGGGATATATTCGACCCCTGACAATGATGTAATGGACGAGGCTTCCCTGTTCCTGATGGAATGCCAAGATTATGATGCCGATACCGTGATGGACTTTGATGAGGAATATGAGTATGACGATGATGAACCTGGACCGTCCAAGCGGACACGTTTCAATTGGGCGGATGAAGTCGACGACGAGCTTTTCGGAGGATCGTCATGCGATGACCCGAGGTACGTTCTTTCACAAGTTTCACATGAGCACACAATGACAGAAGAACACACCCAGATTCATGATGAGTCACTAGAACTGGGTCATAGTTATGTAAACACACCTGTTGTTGCTGCCTCCTTCATGGAGGAAATATATGATCATTTTGCCTCATGTTCAAAATGTAAGAACAAATCCAAAGATACTAATGATGCCAAGTGGATCATGGATTCCGGCGCTAGTATGCACTTCACCACAGAGATGAGTGACTTTGCAATGTATGAAGAAGAGAAATCTGTCCGTACTGCCCAGACTGCGGGCAAAGCAAAGATCTCTATAAAAGAAAGAGGGACCGTGTTTATCGTCATATCTGATGCTGGAATCTTTGTTTTCTATTCCCCAAACGGAACCATCATACTAGCAATAATCTATGTCGATGATGCAATGTTCATGGGACCAGACGCTAAGCTTACAACTGTTAAAAGAGCTGAATTCATGGCTATTTGGGAATCTCATGATCTAGGTGAACCCACTGAATTCTTGAGAATGCGCATCACGCGTACCAAGAATACGATCATGATCGATCAATGTGCCTATTTACAAAAAGTAGTAGAGAGATTCAGCATGACAAATGCAACAATCGCCAAGACTCCTCTACCTACTGGATACAAGCCGACAGCAAATGCTGGCACTGCCACTGCTGCACTTCGATCACAATTTCAGCAGATCATAGGGTCTCTGCTATATTTAATGATTGGTACACAACCCGACATTGCCTTTGCCATGATTACGTTATCACAGTTCTTGGCAAATCCTACCCAGGAACACGTTGATAAAGCAAAGTATATAATCCGCTATCTTGTGGGCACTTCTGATTACCGACTGACGTATTCCGGTGATCAAAATGTGGGCTTACATGCCTACACAGATTCTGACTGGGCATCTGATGAAATTAAGCATCGAAGCTGCACCGGCTTTTTCCTGAAGCTTGCAGGTGCTTCTGTAGGCTGGACTTGTCGTCTACAAAAAACCATTGCTCATTCATCTACTGAAGCAGAGTACATGGCGATGTCTGATTGTGGCCGGCAAGTAAAATGGGTAATCCAACTCTTCCAGGAGATTGGCTTCCTAATGCGGAATGTCCCGATCTATGCCGACAATCATGGCTCAATCTTTATTGGGAACAACCCTGTACAGGAACGCCGTACTAAACATATCGATCTTAGATATCACGTCATCTGAGAGTACATCTCTTGTGGATTGATCACTGTAGAGTACATTGAAGGCACATTCAATCCCGCAGATATGCTAACTAAAAATCTTAGTCGGGAACTCTTTGAAAGATGTCGCCAACATCTAGGCTTGACATTTTCATAATCCGATGTATACACATCGAGGGGGAGTGTTGAACGAGTTCCGCTTCCATTAGACGCGCCATGTGCTCAACCCCATGACGTACAAATAGTGTACAAATAAGTAGACTAGTATATAAGACTGTCCTTATTCTCTGTGCAATATAACGCTGTTACTGAGTAACCCCCACCTGCAAACACCTCTCAAGGTTAGTAGTAGGATTCTCTCTCTATCGTAGATACACGATCCGTAGTGTGTAGCATAGAGTACACTAGGACTGCAAGACGACACACCCACCATGATTACCTCCAGTGTTGATGTGATCGTATGCTGCTCCAACAGGGACGCTGGTTGTGGTGAGGCAGAGCCCACCGTAAGCCAGGCGGAAGGATTCAACCATGATTAAGCTCTGGAATGAGTTGACATGGCGAGAGATGAGTGTGGCCAGTGGGAGAAGGTCTACCGTAGTATCCTTCGCATCCACAACAACAACAATGGAGCAGCGTGAGGGGCCGTTGGATGTGTTGTAAGGGTGACGCCTAGCAACAGGAGGTGTGTTCCGCCCAGGTTGGGGGTTCACAGGGGGAGGAGGCGGGGGGCCACTAGGTGCCTGAGCAGCATGAGGCAGCCTCTTGCAACCGGAGGGGGGAGGTCCAGGGGGTTCCACGTCCAGGTCCATGGCACCACCACCTGTAGCAGCACCAGCAGCCGGATTAACCGGTGCCGCCGCAGGGGCAGTGGGGGGAGGAGATCGAGGAGGAGGGGGTCGGGGGGGCTGACATGTCAGAGGAGGGGGAGGGGGAGGCAAAGCAGCCACAGCTTCCGCTGGGATATAAAGGCCAATGTCGTTAAACTTCATCGCCATGTGTTGGTAGACAGGACCAAAAAGGTCCTTCGCACCTGGATTGTCACAAAAATGTTGGAGAGTCTCGGGTTTACTCACCCACTCTACCAGATAGCCAAAGACCTGGGTGGCCGCTTCAATGTCGACGCTGTTGGGAACCGCCCCAGCGCCAGAGGAGTTATTCAGAAGAAATTGATCCAGGCCTTCAACCACGGATCCTAGGAGGGGCGAGAGGGCGGTAACTCACTCGAGAGAGAACAGAGGAGAAGGAGAGGGAGAGGGGGAGCCAGGGCTCGACCCCTGTCGGGCCTTCTTTTGGACTTGAGGGGACACACTTGCGGATGGTGGAGTGCGAGCACGAGCTTCAGCTTGGGAGCGAGCATTATGTTTGGTGGAGGTTTCGTAGCGCCAGTTGGTCATGCTAGAGAGAGCGGACGGCTCCTGGGGGAGTTCACTCCACATGGATTTGTCCTGTTGCAAAAGGCTGGGAGTTGGAGCACGAGAGGGAGCAGGTGCTCCCCCCCAACCCCCCCGACCTCTGGATCGGCCTGATCTCGATGCCATTGTATAAATGATGACAGGGAGGAGGCCTGGAGTGTTTTGATACCGATCAGAGTGCTGGATGTCGCGTGATGTGGCGATAAAGCGAGGTGTTGGCTCCACTGGGGGCTGTGCACATGGTGGTAGCGGATCAAGAAGCGGTTGACACAATACAGAGTCAAATTCACAACCTCCCCCACCTCACTCCACTGCTCGTGAGGTTCTTTGAGGGTGCACTTGAGACATGGTGTAGGTTCTCCGCCAAATTTGCAGATGGAGGTGTAATCACAGAGGCATCAGCCAGTGAGCATCGGCAAGCATGGATGAAGCCGACAAATGACGACAACGAGGGAGGGCTTGGGGCATATCGGGTCTCGCAGCGCCAGAACCCAAGCATGACTATGGAAATGTATAATGCATGGACAACATTCAAGAGAAATCAAACTCGGGCTTACATTGAGACTATGCCTGCTGATGCTCACCAGATCCTTTGAGAAAAGGCACGCGAGGTTGATGGGAGCAGACATGAGAAGAAACGACGTCAGGTTCAGGTGCAGTATGATCAGGTGATTGTTGAAAAGAAGCGGGACATGGACAAGGTCTGGCAGAAGAAGCGAGATGAGAAGGCTGAGATCTTGAGGAGTGTGGTGCCGTGCTTGGATATCAAGGAGCTGGAAACAGGCAAGTGGACAGCATCTAATATTGGGTTACAGCTAGAATGGCACCGACAATGGAACAAAGACATACCAATCAAGTTGAAACTCTCCAACAAAGCCCTGAAACTCAGGGCTCTCCTTGAATCTGTACAGAGGTTCAATGCATCTGGGAGGACACTCGCGTCTAGCAAAAATGCACCGATCACGACCAATGTTGTTGAGGATGAATCGCAGCAGGATGAAGATGACAGTGATGATGACATGCTACTTTACAATTAAGTTATTCATCAAGATATATTAGAATTAACAATCACTTTATTGTCCTGGGTTATTTGGACTCATTTCAAGTGTCAGGGCATTGTTGGAGGGCTAACGAGTGTCGAGGATTAGTTGAAGAGCAAGAGGTACAAGGATTTGCCACTTTGAAACGGGAAATGTCATTATGTAATCTGACACATTTCTAATTGACATTGCGCATCCCCACCTTAAGATAGGGGACATCCATTCTCCACCAACATCACATGACACAGTGTGACAATGCCAAATATGGAACACTCTCTTCAAAAATTTATGATCACCTAGTTTACTCTCCAAATTCATTGTTTTGAGTCAATCGGCTCCCAACAGATTCTTTAAAATGGGCCAAAGGTGTCTGATCCAAGGTATGAAGAAGTAATATTGAGAACTGCATGTGTAAGTAATATCCAAAATTGTCCTGACAACAATTATTCTCCTCCAAGACACACACACCACACTTGTCAAAATGGGCCAGATGCCCAAATGGACACGTAAACTCCTTCTTTAAGGGGGGGATTAAGAAGTGTTTTAAGAGGAACAGGGATGATGAGGAAACAGAAAACAGAAATGTGAGTTTAACTTCAAGACCCACCTTCATTTCAATGTGATTGGAGACAAGGCAGCAGGTTCCCAAACATGTGAGAGGTCAAAATAAATGAGGCCTGCAGGCAAGCCAGTCGAAAAATACACACGAATGAGTCAAGGAAGCAGAAGACTCATGAGAATTGGCATCAACAGGGCAAGCTCACCCTGGAATGAACTTCTTCCAATGTTTTGCCCCAGACTCAATCAAATTCATTTGACCCATCAAGCACACCACAGTTCACTTACCAGGCATTTCGGATTGATTTTTTTTCAGTTAATCTTCACCTACCTGTCCCACCAAACCTATTCATCTCATGACAGACCCTGTATTCAACGATCTTGACACAATCTCGGATGTGGCCTCAATGAATCAAACACAGATACCATCAAGGACATTAACATTGATGGCAAGGATCACAACGATGGCCCTGGCATTGACAGAGGATCCAGGACTGGGGCGGGAACAGAATTCAATGTGTCAAACATGGCATCCAATACAACAGCATGGGAAACTCTGGATGGGAAACGACATGAAGCTCCAACTCAGCCAGTTGTGAAAGACACATTGAAGGACTTACAGAACAAACTTCACCCACCACACAAAAAGAGACCTGGCTACAAGGACCCTGAGCTTGATATTTTTGTCCGAACATGGATGGAAGCAATGCAGACCATGCTGAACTTCTATACAAACCCAAAATCCTTGACATTTGACAAATGGGGTGCATCTTCTTGCCAAACTGCAATTTTGTTAGAGCGTGGGATCTATTGTGCATGTCAGCTGGGGAGATTAAACCGTCGATTTATAGAAGATCAAAAACTACTCCCCGTCAATCCATTTGGGGATTGGAATGAGTCAATGCTTGTTGACGAAGACCTCATAAACAGCATCAACCTCTATCTTCAGGGACTTACACAGAAGATCATTGAGTTTCTGGCACATGATGATATCTGGGAGAAGCATGGCATTTCAAAAATGATTTCCAAGTGAACGGCACAGCATTATTTGAAGGTGCTTGGTTACCGCTGGTCATTGCCCAAGAAGGGACAATATGCTGATTAGGCAATGGCACAGGTACTCCTGCGGGTACGACCCATCGACCCGCAGGTAGATGCAGCGCGGGTACCGATGGGTTCGGGTTCCCACGTGGGTGTTTGCAGTAGAAAAAACATGTATTTAAACTACCAAAAAAAAAACTACAAGATGTGTGCGGCATGCACATGTCATACTACACCCTGCTGGGAACTTGTTGTCCCCAGCCCCATCCTCCCAGCCCCACTCTTCTCCTCCAGGTGCGAGTGGGGCATGATGCATGGCCATTCAGGGCGGTGGGGGCAAGTGGTGGCCAGTGGGCACAAGAGGTGCCCATTGGGGCGAGTGGCAGCCGTTGGGCATGTGTGGCAGCCATTGGGCATGTGTGGGGGCGGTTGGGCGCTAGAGGTGTTTGTTGGGGTGCTAGACGGCCATTAGGCAGTGTTGGCGGGCGAGACACAGCCGTTCAGGACGGTGGGCGCGAGTGGCGGCCATTGGGCGCATGTGGGGACCGTTGGGCACGAGAGGTGCCCATTGGGTGGTGAGAGATGGCCGTTGGGCGGCGGTGGGGGCAAGACATGACCATTGATAGGTTAGAAGGTTCTTTCGGGAAACCTTTCTTGTCTAGGTTTGTTCCTTTGTTGTGAGTCTCAATCTTTCCTTCAGCCTTGTCAATAGCCAGGAACTGACAATCGGCAATGAAGTGTCCGACGGCCCAACAATAATAGCATCTATGCCAGGATGGTGGGCTCAATGGGATGGTCATATTCTCTTCGCCTTTGCGGGGCGACGAACTCAACAACAACGTAGTCATCTTTTCTAACGATTTTGTCATTTTGTCATGACGCTGACTGTCTTCTTTAGCCATATTGACAAGTATGTCCGTATTCGTGGCCATCAACTGGTTCAAGTCCTCAAGGAGGCGTACCATATGGTCAGACGAGGTAGTGGGTTCCATAGGTCTTTGAGCAATCATATGCTGACTTCTATTGGTAGATCTAATGGTCATGTCAGATGTACCAGTGGTCGTAACCGTGTTATAGCTATCAGCCGATTGCACCAAGTCCTCCGACACTTTGAGCAGAGTCTCGAATTCAATGGGATCGGTGTGGTGATGTGCTTTCTTTTCTCCCTCGTCAGACGGGCGAGCGCCATTCAAAGACAGTTGAGAAACTTGCCAAACCACAGTGCTCTTCAATTCGGGGTCAAGGCAATTCAGGAACTTAGCAGTGATCTCACGATTTGAGATACAGCCACCACGTAAGAGTCTTCATCCTTCGAATTTAAAAGATCTGATAAATTCTAAAACTACTGACAGGTACTCATTTGTCAAAGGTGTCGACTTGGCACACAATTTGTCCAGGCGCACAATCGACCCTTCAAGACTATCTGTAGCCTCGGGGTAGTGGCTAACGAGCTCCTCTATGAACCCTTCGAAAGAACCGCCTTCCGGTAGGTAAGTCTCTGAAACGGTCCATTCATCTGCAGTACGCTGATTGGCATAATATCTTAGCCAATCTTTCATTTCTTGGTCACTTGAGACACTGGTCTGTACCAACTCTTTCATGATATCCTCAATATAACGGAGTAATTCTTCAGGCCTATTCCTGTCATAGAACGGGGCCTTGTTGTCGCGTCTATTGGGCATGCCTTTTGTGGGTGATTCAGAAGCCATTTTGGTAGCTTCTGACTCTGGGTTGGGGTCTTGTTTGGATGTCTCAGGTAGGGGCTCAAAAATTGCGGATTTTGGCCCAAGTTTTGATGACAAACTTTCACCAAGTTTCCAAGGCGGCGGTTCGGGTGCAATGGGGTTGCTGGGTTTATCAATGCGGCGTGGTCTGGTCATACGTCGATGGGGTTTTTGTTTCAGAGTCCGCGGAACAGACTCAAAAGGGTCTTTTGGATTTTTATTGTGATCGAACGGGAAATTGGTTTGACGGCGTGGGTTTGGAATATTCCAGATATTCCTAAGTCTCGTCAAGTGTATGTTGTCTTTTCATCCAGGCGAGACAAACAGTCAAGTAATCAACTACACGGCACTTCACGTCTCAAACGACAAAGTGTGATGGTATGGGACGGGGTGAACAATCTCCACGGAGGAAATTGGAAGGCAAACGGGTCAACTACTGAAACCACCCCTCGCGGTGGGCTCCAGATGAGAAGATGGGACTTGATGAGCGGCCCGCGGTGCGAAAACACCACAAAACCCCTCAGAACTCCTCAACAAAATAGTTCAAGGGTGGCGGGAACTTAACCACTTATTTCGTAAGTAGTTAGACTCGTTTGTCTTTTGTAGAAAGTCGTCGCAAGGTCGCGTGTTGACAATCAAGGGTTTTGATCAAATAAAATAATAATATGAGATTGAGTTTCCTCAGGGTTCACTGAGACTCCCTTTGGATGAGACTTAGAAAATCAAACCACTCAATCAATCACTGAGAGAGAGAGAGGGATTGGATCTGGCTGGGGGGCCTTTCTAATCTACAGTACATGGCAGGGAACTACAGTTTTTATACAAGACAAGAGATGAAATATATATATAAGGTTTATCACAAGATATGTCCATAACAAATCAGTTTCCAGGGTATCTGTTATTTGGGCATGGTCCAAATGTTCACATGGGTCTTTTAAGCATATTTCCAAGGTGTCGAGAGGGCAACCGGCCCTGGCGGAGTGGAGCGACAAGAACACGTCGTTTCGCAAGCATTCTAGAAGTCCGCATCAATATTGATGTTGTCGATCGATCAATCAAGTTCCCGGTTGTCATTGATCAAGGGTCCGAAGTGTCACGGACCGGGAACCTGTTTCCAGGGTTTGGTCTATTTCTGGTAAGCCACACAGATCGGCATCATGGCATCTGTGATCGCGCGTCATACACTGTGATGCTGGGCATCCTGCTCATTATTATGAGTCCCCCGAGCCCTCAGATTGTCCATAGTCAATAGTAGTGATTGGATAGGGTGATAGATCATATAATATTCTTATTAATGACTGGTCCCCTCAATGGTCTTATCCATTGAGAAATAAAATGTCTTGTGTCAAGTTTTGGTTAAGCCCTCAAAGTGACTGTTCCCAAGATCATGACCAAAGGTGGTCCAGTGGTATTTAGACACTCTTAGATAGCCAGTAGTACCATCAGTTCCAATAGAATATGTTTGTGAAGGGGCCAGCATTATATTCTTATATTGACAAAACTGTGGGAAAAGTGAATTTTCACGCACAGCCGTGCAGCGGTCATATCAGCGCGTGTCCTTATTGTTATGTACCTCATAATATATTGCTTTAAACTGGTCTGAACCAGCTCAGTCTCAACTCTAAGAGGTAATGTGGACCGATGCATCGGTCTTGCACCAGTCCGGTTCGGTTTTCTGATTATCTTGTGAACCGAAAATTTGGTCTTGGTCTTGGTCTCTCTATTTTGAGGGTCAAAAACTGGACCGAATTGGACCTTTAAACACTAATTGGGTTTGGTGCCTGCATTCTTTGTGATCTAAACAGTGGTTCCTTAAATAATCGGACCTGTGACACATTGATAACCGGGTGGATTTTCCACAACTTCAAAGTTCCACAGCGTGTGACGAAATGATTTTGGTTATGGTATAGGGTCCAATCCATCGTTCGGCGAGTTTCTTTAAGGGCCGGTTCAACTTCAGGTCTTTAGTTGATAACCAAACTTTGTCGCCAACTTTGTAAACTGGAGCATCACCCCGTTTCAGGTTCACATACTGTTTCATCTCTTCTCGTGCTTTTACTAGCCCCGCTTCTGCCTCCTCATGGATTTTCTTCATTTACTCTGTAAATTCTTTGGCCGGTTCTGACCTTTCTGCCCTCCGAGGTTCTACGCCCATCCTAGGGTTAAACCCATAATTTACATAGAACGGTGAAAACTGAGTTGCTGTGTGAATTTTATTATTATAGGTGTCATAACCATACGATTCACATCCAACTTATCCGACGACTCTGATGATTCATCCGCTCTGACATCCACTCCAACAACATTCTATTTATATTTGATTATACTTCTACTACGTAACATCTCAACCATACTTACAAGTAGACATATGTTGTTCACTTTTCATTTGCTACTCTCTGTACTCCAAATGTTCCGATGGTCAACTCCGATATCTGCACATCACTTATAGTAATGCTGATCATTCTAGTCTACTATAAATAGTGTACAAACCTGTCGTAGAACCTCAGTTCAAATATCATATGTTACACCTCATTCACATCCGTCTCTACTTGCCTTTGAGCATTCTCTCCGTCACCTCCGCTCATCCGCTCATCCGACATCCGCCAATCCGAAATCGAGGACCATGTCAAAGAGTGGGGCGCAACGCACAAGTTGAAGCCAGGTCCTTTCTGCCAATGTTGCACTTACCGCATTCCGCTCCTCCGCTACTCCGCTCCGACTCGTCCGACATTTTCCAATGTTGAGAAAAATGCTACGTGACAATAGGGAAACTCCGCGGTTGCCATCCATTCGGGCCAATCTGTTTGCCAATGGGAGATAAAGAATCTTAGATATTGTTCCAATTCCTGGTTGATGTGTTCCATCTGTCCATCTGTCTGCAGATGATACACCGTCGATAATTTAGTTGTAATCCCCAATTTTTTATTTAGTTCCTTCATAAATATTGCCGCAAACTGTGGTCTGCGATCTGATGTTCGGGGGCTTTGTCCTGAAAGTCTTGGTTGTCCATGATGTTGGTTTGGAGAGGGGGTGTTTTGGTTTAAACAATAGTACCTTACATCGGGCGCACAACCCTGTTCTGACGCTTAGGCAAAAAAAAATCTGAAAAGAAAACCCAAAGAACAAGCTGTCTACCCAGGCAGTCGGGATGCCCAAATAGAGGAAGATCTAGGAAAGATGAAGTCCACATGGTCAATACCCCTACGCGTGCTGGACTGGTCGAATCAAGTTGTCAAGGGGTTGGGGCTTTGGAACACCTGTTGTGAACTAGACGTGTACGGTCTTCTCTTCCAAACCGTCACATGCGCAGCAACTTCCCCGAAGGTTAGATGTGTCGGCCTTTGGTCACCTCAACACGGGACGGGCTCAATGTTTCCCTATGTGTCTCAAATGGCAACACTAGTTATAGTGGGTGCACCAAGTGTTTCTCTTCTTATCCCTGAAGTCTGGGAGGTCCCCCTTAATGCTAGGGTCCGCGTATAGATGTGTAATTTTGACAAAAAAGCACGAAACGGCGAGGTTGAAATGGAGAAAAGGGAAGTGAGTTTGGGCAGGCGAGTTTAGAGCTTGTTCTTCTGTTGAGGTGACGCTAAGTCTAACGACATCGCGAGCCCAAACTTCTGAACTTAGAGGGAAAATGTGGAAAGATGATGAAGATGCTGTATTGCCAAGAGACCCAGCAGGAATCTCAAGAGAACAAGCTATCAAATACAAGTGAAAGTACCCTACTTATATATGTAAATACCATGAGGCTGCATTGAGGCAGTGTCATGCTGCGTGCCTCATGTACGACACGATGTAGATAAGATAAGATAAAGTGAAAAGTGAAAATATGATCATAACAACTGGTCTTTTTGCGGTCTAAGTCAAAAAAAAATCTAGACTGAACTGCAGTCTAAATTTTCTAAAATGTATAGACCTTAGACCGCGGTTCGGTCCAACGTGGTCTATTTTTCAGTTCAGTTCAGTCTGGTTCAGGTCTATGTAGACTGAACTTTCGAACACTAGTGGAACTACCCATGCTATTGCCCACATGTAGCATCCAGGGGTGTCACCTTTGGATGCCATCCTGCAGGTATTCTGTATCCCCAGGTGGCCGGTTGGCATGAGTGGGGGCCATTGGGTGCAGGTGGGGGCCATTGGTCATGAGGGGCAGTCATTGGGAATGAGAGATGGCCGTTGGGAGCGAGTGGAGGCTGTTAGGGATGAGAGGCAGCCATGGGGCGCAAGTGGAGGCCATTGGGCACAAGGGCAGGCCATTGGTGATGAGAGGCGACCATTGGGGACAAGAGATGGCTGTGGGGTGTGAGTGGATTTTGTTGGGCATGAGAGGCAGCTGTGGGGCACAATTGGAGGCTGTTGGGGATGAGAGGAGGCTGTTGGGCCTGAAGGGCAGCTGTTGGGGACAAAGGGAGGCCATTGGTGATGAGAGACGGCCATTGGGCATGAGTGGGGCCATTGGGCATGAGAGGTGGCCATTGGGCATGAGTGGTGGTTGTGTGGTACAAGAGGCAGCTGTTGAGCATGGGGGATGGTCGTTGGGGACGAGGGGCAGCTGTGGGGCATGCCATTGGTGACAACAGATGGCCATTGGGCATGATTGGAGGCTGTTTGGTATGAGGGGCAGCCGTTGGGCATGAGGGCAGGCCATTGGTGATGAGGGGTGACCGTTGGAAATGAGAGACGGCCATGGGACATCAGTGGCTGCCGTTGAGGACGAGAGACAGCTGTTGGGCTCGAGTGGAGGTCATTCACGAGGGTCATGAGGGGCAGACTCCAGTTGCATTGGGTGATCCAAAGTCATGTGACTATACAAACTGACTCACTGTTTATTTCACAATATGTTCTGGGAGCAAACTGGGGTGCAAATACAAATATGACCCACATTTTTTCTGCCAGTTTGATCACTGTGCAAATTAAAAATGACCTCATAGAATACAAACCAAGGCATATCAAGGATCTATTTTTAAATATGATCACTGTATTTGCATGGTGCAAATGGAGGAACACACTATGGAGAATTTAAAACATGATTCCTCTTTGACTGTGCCATACATAATTGTTATGGTTGACAAACCCATGCAATGCTTAGGCAGAGAGGCTTAAGTAGCAAAGGCGGATACCAAGGTAATTGCTAGATCTGGGGAATACATGCAATGTATCTACCCTATATATACTAGAAGGTTCTGGTCTGACTCCAGAAGCAGACCTGGAGTAGGTGTCTATGGTATTCGCCTTTGCTACTTAAGCCTCTCTGCCTAAGCATCGCATGGGTTTGTCAACCATAACAATCATGAAGATCTGTGGTATTCCTTTTTCCTCTTTTTTCCAATTCACATTATTCCCCCATCACTCCGATACTCCTCCAACCTCCTCTGACACCACTCCAACATATCTCCGATCATAGGTTCCAACATTCAAACCCCCCATCTGATAATAGATGGCTTCTCAGTCCCTTTGATCCCAACCTCTCTGATGTTCTCCTTAAGTCTGACATGATCCGCACCCATCTGATCCTTCCAATGTGCTCTGCACTTTCCACCCACTGTTTGCGGATAACCATGCCAAGACCTGTTGGTTAATGAAGAGTGGATGTGCTGCACGCTTTGCCGATTGTGTTATCCAACAAGAAGGTCGTCGGACCGGAGCTCTGAACTATCAGAGTTGGGACCCTCTGCACCTGTACCCAGTTCTGATGATTCCAATCCTCCGACATTGAACCTCTCAATTCCAGACTGCATTGGATTATCAACAATGGTGTGTTCACTACTTATTCATTTACTTTACTTTACTCTACTCTACTTTCTCCCCACCACCTCCAACCTCCGACCATGTTCCACATTGGAGCGCATGTCGGGACATGATTGATATCACCATGCATGCACTTCCGACAACCATGCATGTGTTCCCATCTCTACTCCTGATCATCCTCATATTTCAACATTCCTACTTACATTTCCAATTCTTGTCGTCTATATAGCTACCCAGCCCTACAGGGGAATCCTTAGAACTTTCTCTTTGGATCTCCCTTGCAAGGTGTGTCTTGTATTGTACGTCGTTGACTTCAATTTAATCTTTGGATCTCCCTTGCAAGTCGTCCAATGTCGGAGTTGCTTCAGAGCACTTCAGAGTTGTTGGATCATAAGGTCACCCTTACAAGAACACATGACCAAACTTATGATGATCATATAGTGAATTTATTCTCCCTTTTATTCCCTGGATTAATGGCAAAATCAAACACTTATTTGTTTGTATTTTGCATATGCTCATGGAATATAGAAGCCAATGCCTACAGTGTCCCCCTCACCAGAAAGCCTTGGTCGGGATTCTTCATTCAGTGGGAAAAAACTCCAAGGGTAATCAACGCAGTCCATGTAGAGCTATTCAAGCATCCCTGAAAAAGTTTCAAACTCCTGGTCACAAATAGCATTGGTCCAGTTCCACTGTGTGGTTTTAGGAAAGATGGAAGATGTTATTGACTGACTACGTTACATCAGTAACTCAGATAAAAATGAAATTCCCACCTCATCAGCCAGTTGGGATGTAGCATAAGTAAAGAGGCCAGACATCTAGCTTGTTATGTGACATCCGGAGTAAATAAAATAAAGAGATCCCAGAGATCAAGCCTTTCTTATGGGCAACATCCAGGAGAATAAGTAGGAAGAAAATGAAAGTCCATTGGAATGAAGAAACCACATTGACGGTGCATGCTGACTCCTAATACCAATCACATTCTTTGAGGATGGAATTGAAGAGGGCCTGCAAAGCAGAGCGCCTAACGCAAGCAACAGCTAGGGAGTGGATGTGAATGTTTCACCCAGCCATGCATGGACCATGAAAGGTAACACAGTAGCTTTGGACACTGTGGGCGCAAAATTTTGAAGGAGAAGAATGTTAGAAAAATTTGAAGGTGGGTGTAATGACGGTGGAAGATGGCCAAATTGTTGATGCAGACGGCATGGGTGTTTCAGTTTGATGGAGGATGTTGCCGAGGCACCAAAGTCGTCCACCTTCCATGAGGTGGGCAAGGCCCCACAGAGGCGACAAGAGGATGGTTTTATAACAAAAGAAAGAACCCCAATGTGGGTAATTTTGTTGTGGCAGGAGCCGTGGTGGTGGTGGTGGTGGTAAACAATCATTCTCCATTATATAAGCAGCAGACCAAACACTGCACACAGGCCAGCTGACTCACACAAACATTGTTCATGAGCATTCATCCCAGTCGTCACGTCGTGAGTGTCACCCCCAGGCTTCGTAGATAGCCTTCGCCTTAGAGTGTGTTCAGCCAACATTTGAACCAAATATTTTCACGCTTTACAACTCTGTGCCGTCGGGGCCGCCGGAAAGCACCGAGTGATCAATGGCAGAGTTTGTGGCATCCACTCATTTTCACCCACCATGATTATTGATAATCAGGATCAAGGCCTGAAGGCTTTCAAGCGCCTTCATCTGACAACATCTCTTGCTGTTCTTTTGTACTGTAGCCTTGCCTTACACCTCACTATGTCTCAGCCAGCCAAAACAAAGTGGGGGCCAAACACCCAATGTGATAAGGACCAGGACCTGCGCATGATTCAGCTCCTGACTGCCGCCAAGAGTAGTGCGGATGCTGGTTCTGCAAACTTCAAGAAGCCCGAATTCACCCAAGTTGCGGAAAAACTCAACAGCAAGTTTGAGCAGGCTGGAGGCCTGAAGACCGCCGCAAATGTTGGTTCACGTTGGAATAAAGTGAGTGCTGCTTATCGTCTGGAGCGTATCTGAGTCATTGTCACTACCATCCAGCTCCGAGGCAACTACAGCTCCCTATGCCACTGGCCAAGTTCTTCTGGGATCGGGAGCAATGCGTTTGACTGGGAGACTGGGCGCCCCACTTTGCAGGACGACACTACGAGGCAGGCATTTGATCAATTCTGCAAAGTCAATCGCCACGTAAGTCATAATCAGCATCAATCAGTCATTTTTATTCATGTTCTGCAGGCTGGGGTGATGTTAACACATGCCGTTACTGAGGAATGGCCATATTGGCATGCTTTCTGCGAATTTGGCGACATTTCATTCGCTTCCGGCGAGCACACTTTTGAAGGCTCCTCTGCCCCCACAGCTAGTGTTCAACTGGCCACTACTCTCATCAACAACCATCATGCTGGCCCAAGTGCTCAGCCCCCTCCCTCATTGTCGTTGCCCTCTGAATCTGATCGCACAGTTGCCACCTCATTGACAGCAGTGGCTGTGCATGATCTGCAGAAAGCCATCGATAACGATGATGGCGATGTTGGCATGGATGTCGATGAAGATGAAGATCCTCCATCTGTTGCTAGTCTTTCTCAGCCAACAGGCTCCTCACTTACTCCATCTACATCGTCTGTTCAAACCCCACCACTGTCTTCTCGTGGCGCGTGCGGCCACTCAGCTGGGCCTGCAGCACATCATCAACCCTACATGTGACGACCTTCCAACCAGCCCCGATCCATGGGTTCTCACTCGAATAGTGATCAGTCAAGGGGACCAGGGAAGATGAGTGAGACTGTGCTGGCCCACATGGTTGGCAATGATATTTGCTATGCCGTTGATCGTCTCCAGGAGACAGCATCCGTCGCTTTTGCTCCTCCTCCCACTCCTCTGCCTGCACCTGTCCATATCAGCATGATTCTTCAGCAGAACAAGGGGGGCTTTCCCCGCACGATTGTCGTTGCTGCGATGTCGTTCTTTAGCGAAGAGAAAAATCAGGTGAAGGCAAAGATGTATGAACATTTGGAGCCGGAGTATTGGCGGGAGTTTGTGCTGCATGAGCTTCATCAGGCAGGCATAAATGTGGACAAAATGCTTGAGTAAATCAGCTTTGAGTTTATATCTGTATCGTCGACAACTCTTCCTCTCTTTGTATTTTTGATCACTCTGTACTTCAACATATGTAGCTTTCAATTCCTACATATGGACAATATTTGTATCGTCGAAATTCCCTTCCGCACCATGTTCACATTATTTGTCATCCTCACCATACCCGTCATCTTCGTCTGAGTCTCCATATTCTTGTTCTTCATCGTTGTCGTCTTCATCGTCATCATAAAGATAGTTGTCGATCTCTGCTCACTCCTGGAGAACCCTTTGATAGTCTTGCCACATTGCTTGTGCAATTCCTGCATGCCGAATTTGTGCAGGGTCGTTGCTGTCGGTCATGAGATTTTTGGGTAGATCCCGTCAACCTGGAGTATGCGGCGAGGATGGTTGAGAGATAGAAGAAGAAGGGGGAGGCTATATTGGGCAGGGAAAAGGACTAGAGCGGGGAACTCAGTGTGTGGTTGACTGATGAGGTCAATACTTGTCATGGATTCTGAGAGCTGTCTTTTATTGTGGGCGAGACGGGTTCTGCCAATGGAAATCACGGATCAAATCTTGAGTGTTCTGAACATTAGCTTGAGGTTCCCATGTGTTCTCTTCTGGACCATATCCTTCCCACTGGACGAGGTACTGGATCTTTCCGCAGAACTTTTGAGAGCCTAGGATTGTAGACACATGGTACTCTTCTCGTCCGTCGACGATGATCAGATCAGGGGCTGGTTTCTTTTTCTGGATGGCGTACTTCGGAGTTTCATATGGTGACAACAGGGTCTCGTTGAACACAGGGTGAATCATCTTCCAAGTCTTCGGAAGATCAAGAAGGTACGTGCTAGCTCCTTTCTTCTCTAGGACTTTGAATGGTCCATGTTGGAGTGCATCAAGTTTCTTTGAGGGGCGATCGGTCCTGATGTTGGTCCCTTCCAGCCACACCTTGTCTCCGATGCGGTAGTCCCGAGACGGACTTCGCCATGTGTCAACTGTCTTCTTCATCTGATCCTGTGCTTGTTTCAGCGCAGCATTGGCTTCTTCTCGTGCTTGTTTGAGTTTTTTCAAGAAGTCGTTGGCAGCCGGATTGGTATCTTCTAACACAAGCTCTCCCTTCCATGGATGTAAACCGTAGTTGAGGTAGAATGGGGTGTGCTTCGTCGCCTGATATTCTTTGTCATTGTACTGGAACTCTGCGATTGCGATCCATTCAGCCCAATCATCCTGTAGATGGTTGACAAAGAATGCCTCTGTCTCCTGATGCGATTGCTCGGCCTGTCCGTCAGTCTGTGGGTGTTATGCGGTGGACAGGTTCCTCTTGATCCCTAGCATGCGGCAGAGTATCTCCATGAACTTCGCGGCGAACTGCGGTCCCCTATCGCTGATGATCTTCTTGGGGATCCCATGAAGCTCCCATATCTGATCCCAATAGATCTTGGCTAATCCTTCAGCTGATAGTTCCACGGTTGTCGGAATGAGGTGAAGCATCTTCGAATGTCTATCCGTGATGACCAGAATTGCGTTTTTTCCATCAGATTCTGGTATTGGTCCCACGACGTCCATTCCTATGTCTTCCCATGGGTGACTTGGTGCTGCATGGGGATGTAGCGGAGCATGTCGCTTTTGTCGGTTAATCTTGTTGCATTGACAAGTGTCGCAACCCTTCACGTACTTCTTCACATCATGCAGTATGGTAGGCCACCAGTAGGTGCGAGTGAGGAGTTCATGTGTCCGGTACTGTCCTGGATGTCCAGCCACTGGTGCATCGTGTGACTCAAACATCAATTCTTGTCGTAATTGTGGATCTGGCGGGACATAGACTCGTTCTCCTGCATAGGTGATCCCATTCTCCTGTTGATACCAATGAGGATTCTTTTTTAGGCCCTGCACTACTTCTGTCTCCATGCGGTTTGTTACCCTTGATGCGTGCAATCCACGGATTTTCGATGGTCGTGACGTTTCCAATTTTGATGGAATCAGATGTTTCACCCCCTTCAAAGAATTGTTCCTCCGTGAACATCTCCATTTGTACCACATCTTCTGATTCCAACCGTTTCAAGAATAGTCCCCCTTGAGCATTTGGTCACTGTCCTGTGGTTCGAGTTCCGCTTCATACCAGGGTAAGTGTGACAGGATGTCCGCTTTTGCATTGGTCTTGCCAGGCACATGCCGTAATTCGAAGTCATAGTCTTGTAACTTCATTTTCCAGCATCGCTGTCGTTGATTTAGGTCCTGAGGACGACGGAAATATTCCAGGTTCTTGTGATTGGTCAAGATCTCGAAACGTTCTCTGGCTTCAAGCAGATAGTGTCTCCAATCTTTCAATGCTTCCACGACTGCCAGGAGTTCTTTGTCGTATATCTCGTAATTCTGTTCGGCCGCGGACATGGTCTGCGACAAGAACGCGATGGGGTGCCATTTGTCGTCTTGCTTCTGAGAGAGTACTGCTCCAATTGCATAGCCCAATGCATCGGTTTCAACCCTGAACTGTCCCTCTGATTTTGGTAATGCCAAGACTGGTGCTGATGTAATTGCCCATATGAGACCTTCGAAAGCTTGCTGCTCTGTTGGTCCCCAAGTAAATGCTGTACCGCCTGTGAGCACGGTGAGAGGTTTCGCGATGTTTGAGTACCCTTCAATAAAACGTCGATAGAAGTTAGCAAATCCAAGGAACTTCTGAACTTCCTTTTTTGACGTGGGTGCTCGCCAGTTTCGAATTGTATCCACCTTCTCAGTTTCCATCTCAACACGTCCCTCACCAACCACATATCCCAATATAGGACATTTCGTTACTTCCCATAAACACTTCTTTTCCTTTAGGAACAAATCATTGTCCGACAGGATCTGTAGGATTTCTTCAGTGTTTTGCGCAAGTTCTTCCTTGGTTTTACCGATAACCACGATGTCATCCATGTAGATCACGCAGATACGTCGGCAGATCTGGTCCTGGAATAGACTAGCCATCATTCGAGAGAACGTTCCCAGGGAGTTGCAAAGACCAAAAAACATGACCAATGGTTCGAACAATCCTCGACTGGTGAGGAAGGCAGCTTTCCATTCATCGCCCTCCTTAATCCGGACGTTGTTATAGCCCCACATGATGTCCATTTTATTGAAGTAGACCGCATCTTTCAGTACGTCCAAGAGATCGGATATTTGTGGGAGTGGCAACTTGTCTTTGACCATGAATTTATTGACCATGCAGTAATCTTGTACCAATTGTTTGGAGCCATCCTTCTTGTTGATGAAGAAGCAAGGGGAGGCATAAGGGGATTTGGACGGGCGGATCTTTCCTGTTGCTAGACCCTCGTCAATGAATGCGTCCAATTCCTCTTGTTCCTTTTGCGTCATAGGATATGTACTTCCCCCTAGTTCCTTTGGTGCATCCGGTGTAAGTTCGATACCATGGTCCCATTCCCTCTCCTTTGGGATCTTATCAAAGTTCTCTTTTTCGAAGAGATGAGCAAATCGTTCAACAGATGAGGGTCGTTTGGTTGTGGGGTTGTGATGTACCAACCAGTCATGTCCCAAGAGCATGTCCGTTCTCCCAATGTCCAGTACAATTGCTTCCATGGTTTCCTGATGCGCTCCCAAATCCAGTTTGACTTCGGCAAGTTGGCTCGCTTTCTGTTGTCAATTTGGTGATCCATCCGCATTTAGAATTTCTATGGGTGGTATTCCTCGTGTGGGGAGGTTCTGTTCATGTACTATTCTGGGATGGATACATGTGCGTTCACATCCGCTGTCAACCTCGGGTCTGATAACCTTTGGTCCTCGTCGTGTTTTGAGCTGAGCTAACAGCCTGATTTCTCGTCTTTTCGGAGGGTTATCTCCCTTCACAATCTTAGTCGATGCAGCGGCTCGCTTGGCAGGGATGACATAGGTTCTATTGTCTGCAGTCATACAAGGCAAGCAAGTCCGTTTAATAGATAAGGGTCGCGACTTAGCATCGTTTAATCGGACCCTTCTGGAAAATCCTTCTCGTCGGCTTCTAAGATTGTGGTTTCATCATTCTCGGCATCTTCCTCGGACACCTTCCTAACCCTTCCGGAGTTCTTCTTCAGCTTGCGGCAGTTGCGCGCGATATGGCCTTCTTGGTCACAGTTGAAACACTTGCGACCATCTTTCTTCTTTGGAGCCCTACAGTCTTTAGCCAGATGACCGAAGCGTTGACAGTTGTAGCAACGGGCTACTCCTGCTTTGTTGATTTCCATGGCTTTGCCCTGACCACCATAAGTGGTACCCAATCCGGTGCGCATGTTGCCGCCACCTCGGATGACCAGTGCGTGTCCTTCCATCTGTCGTCCCTTGTTTCGGATCTCCTTTGCGTAATCGGTGTACGTCTTGCCATTGCTAGCCACTTGTTCAGAGATTCTGCGGTTGACGTTCTTTTCTAGGATGTATTTCCCAGTTTCTTCGCCAAGGTTTGACAGCTTCAAGAGTTCTTCGAATTCATCCAAGAATTCATCAACGGTACATTTCTCTTGTTCAGGACTTCAAGTCTGGCTTTGGCAGCGACCGACTTGTTGGCGATGGAGAATCATGTGGCGAGATCATCGGAAAAACCTAGCCAGGTGATGTTCTCGTTGTCAACAGCAAGAGCGTCTAACTTGTTACTGGCCCAGTGTCTGCCGGACCCTTCCATCATGCGGGATAGCACCGCAAGAATCTTCTGATTGTCTGTGAGGCTCTTTTGGAACCTGATGTATAGTTTGGTGGCCTTCCACCACTCGTCAAAGGTGTATCTGTCCTTGAACATCCCAGGATCCTTGATGATCTTGGATGTATCCATTGTTTTCTCTGGCGACATCACTCGTCCCGTGATCGCCGACTTCACCACTACGGTCTCCACTCCCGGTCCCACCGCCACTGCTCCTCCTGTGCTGGTTACCACTGTTGACCAGCCCGGCTTCCGCAAGGAAGAAAAGGCCTGGATTAGGGACGACGACACAGCCCTTGGAGCGATCCGTCTGAAAGTCTCTGAGGCGATCAGGCGACACATTAAAGACAGCACCTCGGCACTTGGCGCATGGAAAACGCTGAAGGATGCCTACTCCAAGGTATCCCCGGCTGTCATCTTCGGCGACTTCAAGGCCGCCGCCACCTACAAGCTGTCTGGACGCGACCCCGTGCCTGAAATTAAATGCCTGGGGTCTCTTTTTGCCCGGCTCGCCGATTCGAGCTTTATTGTCCCCGATCTGATGCAGGCAATGATCCTGGCCAATGCAATTCCCGACGCCTGGTCGTCACTCTCCACCGCCCTCTTCCAGGTCTATGACGCCGACAATTTCACCTACAAAGCCGTCGCCGAAAGCATCATCTCTGAATACAGGCGCAAGTATTCGGTCAGGTCTACTCGTACGTCCAATGAGCAGGCCCGGAAAATTTCCAGGACAAAGCGAAAGGGGCAGGACCCCAAATGGGAAAGGCAGCAAAAGCCGAGTACCTCGCAGAACGATGCTGACGAGCAGCCTAACTCGGCCGATCCAAGTACCGCTTCCGAGAAGAACAAGGGAAAGGGACGCTGGCGCAATCAGAAGAAAAGCGCTAACAATGCGGACAACACGTCCGACCATGTGGAAGAAACAGTTGAGTTTGTTGCTCCTGCCATTCACTTCCCCCCTCTTCCGACACCGTCCTTCACCACCGTCACTGGTCGTGGGAAAACGACAAGTACCGCACAGCCCAATTCCGAAAAAATGCAGTCGCTCCTGCAACGCATGAACCCCCCTCCGTCACAGTACACTGGGCTTCCTTTTGGAAAACCATCCGTGTGGAAGAAGAACGACCATGTCCGCAAACTCACGCGCGGCATTGGTGCTCGCCCCTCAGGGTCAAACCTTCGCATTCTGGATACGATTATCCCAGAAGAAGACGAAAGACCGTCCAAGCAGCGTTGAGTTACTCCGCCGCTGGACCAAACCCTTAGGATGATGGACATAGACCATCAAAGCGAGCGGATGGGGCCGGAACAATTCGAAGATGGGCTGATCGAACTTGACGGTTCGTCACATTCTTCTCTCAAACTTAAACAAATGGGAAACGCTAATAATCACCCACAGACGTTTGAATATATATTAGCTAGTACCAATGCAGACAGTATAGATCTCTTTAGTGATGATCTGTACAAAAAATATATCAAACATTTTGCGTCCTGCACACACTGCAAAGAGAAAGAACGCGCTCAGTGGATCTTAGATTCTGGCGCATTGTTACACTTTACCCATGAGTTTAAAGACTTCACGTACTACAGGCCTCTCAAGGCTAAACGATTTGTCCAAACAGCTGCAAAGGGAAAGAAACTGGAAATTCTCGGAGTTGGGGCCGTTCCAGTACGGCATACCCTAAATAGGGAAGTAAAAACCCACCTTCTCCGACCTGTATTCTACATTCCAGACATGGACACGCGCCTATTGTCCCTAGGCGTCTTCCTTAATCACAGTTACAAAGTAGACAGAATGCGTGGAGAAATCAACATCTCCAAAGGACAGAACAAAATACAGTTCTCGCCTCACATTCTCGGACAAACCATTTATTGGTTAGACACTGAAATACGCTATGACCAAATCCACGCGATCTCTAGCGAAATCACTGTTGAAACCTGGCATAAACGCCTTGGCCACCCAAATGACCAGGCGCTCAATAAGATTCCCACCAGTACCAAAGGAGTACCCAAAATGTTAGTACATGAGAAATCACAGGAAAGCTGCACGGGGTGTCTAAAAGGGAAAATGCCGAATCAATCTTATCCTAACTCGATGACGAGGGCTGTCAAACCCTTCGATTTGATCCATTTGGATTTGAAGCAGATATCCACGGCATCATACCATAAGTACAAATATTTCCTTACCTTTTTGGACAATTTTTCATCCCATGTCTGGGTTGTCTTGCTTAGGAAAAAGTCAGGCGCCATCACGGCGCTGAAACAATTCCTTGCGATGATCCAGAATCAATTTGCCGCCACCCCTAAAAAATGGCGGGTTGATGGAGGTGGAGAATTTGATGAATACAAGGATGTACTTGCCGATCATGGAATTCTGATCGACGTCACACTCCCATATCAGCATCAGCAGAATGGTAGAGCAGAACGGATAAATCGAACTCTGTGGGAAAAATCTCAGGCATTACGCTTCGACGCATGCTTACCACCTATATGGTGGGAATTCTGCCTTGAACATGCAGCATTTCTCTACAACAGAACCCCCATGCAGCTTCTTGAATGGAAAACCCCTCACTTCAAGGTGACCAATGAGATCCCCGACATGTCCAGCGTCAGAGTATTTGGATGTCAGGCATATGTATATATCCCAAAGGAGAAACATAGGAACTCCCTGGAATCAAGATCCCGATTGATGATTTATCTCGGATCGAAACCAGGGATCAAAGGATACCGCTTCATGGATCCTGAGACCAACACAATTTTCATGGGCGGGAAAGCTATCTTTGATGAAAGCAAGTACCCTAGATGCCACATCGACCCGTTGCCAGAAAGCCACCCAGAAATGGAAGACTCAGAGCCGGCTGATGAGTTTGAGGATCTCATTCCCGGCAGCAATGACGACGATAGTCACAACGAAACACCTCATAACCCAGTTCCCATTAAACAGGATCAACCTAAATCTAACAACGAACTGCCTGCCAGTGAGCCTGATGACGAACCACGAGTACCCACTCCGGAACCCGAGCAAGTACCAGATCGACCGATCAGGGAACGACGAGTTCGGAAGATGCCAGGAAGCATCTATGGGGAAGACACTCCAGCGTCTGATCTTGAAAAATTAGATCGAAGACGGAGATTGGGCGGTCAAACGGCATGGATGAATGACCTCCTGATGGAGGCGATACCAGTCCAAGTTGGCATTGTCGACATGTCCCATAAAGACATATACCCTCTTCCAAACAAAGAAGACTGGTATGCGGCTGAACATAAAGAGCTAGATATGCTCAAACGCCGCGGGGTGATCACGGAGCTAGTACCCCTGCCTGAAGGGAGGAAAGCTCTAAGGAACAAATGGGTTTACAATGAAAAGTCCGATGGGCGTCTGAAAGCACGCCTCGTCGCAAAAGGCTTCTCACAGGTAGAAGGGATCGACTTTGATCAGATCTTCTCACCAGTTGTGAGATATGAAACCGTCCGATTAATACTGGCATTGACAGCCCTTGAAGGGTGGTTCATGACACTTTTGGACGTCTCATCAGCCTTCCTCTATGGAACGCTCCGTGAAGTCATTTACATGCGACAACCTGAGGGCTACATAGTAAAAGGGAAAGAACACCTCGTGTACCAACTATTCAAAGCTCTATATGGACTTAAGCAGGCCGCATTAGCCTGGTGGAGGGAACTTGATTCCTCCATGAAAAAGCTCGGCTTTGTCCGGCTTCACTCCGATGCGGGAGTGTTCATTCACAAAAGTACCAACGGGGAAATTGTAATCGCCGTCATCTATGTTGACGACTCTGCTTTTCTCGGCACAAACCAAGAATATACGCTAGAGAAAAAGAAGGCCTTCATGACCGAATGGGAATGTAGGGACCTATGGCACCTTGTGCCTGATGGGGAACCGAAAGAATTTCTCTCTATCCAAATAAGGCAACGTGGGAAACGTATCTTCATCAATCAAGTACCTTACCTTGAGAAAATACTCGAACGAATGGGGATGAGCGAATCTAACGCCACCCATACCCCACTTCCTACGAGCTACAAACCCATGATGTCTGAAGATGAACCCAATGCAGAACTTCGATCAAAGTACCAATCCGTCATCGGATCACTTCTATATCTGATGATTGGAACAAGGCCAGACATCTGTTTTGCCGTGATTAAAATGTCACAGTTTTCCGCAAATCCCACCAAACGCCACTTAGAAGTAGCTAGGGATATTTGCAGGTATCTGAAGGCGACAAAAAATTACACAATCATGTACGATGGCGACTCAGGGAAAGGAATCTATGCATTTACAGACTCCGACTGGGCATCAGATGAAAACACGAGGAGGTCTACCACTGGCTTCTTCATATCACTGGCGTCTGGAGCAGTGACATGGGTATCATCGGCGCAAAAGACCATCGCCCTCTCTTCCACAGAAGCAGAGTATATGGCGTTATCAGACTGCAGTCGCGCAGCAACATGGCTGAGAAGCATGCTTGCCGAACTTGGAATGCAGATCGGATCAGTACCGATCTACGGAGATAACAACGGCTCCGTCTTTATCGCATCCAACCCCGTAACTGAGAAGCGATCCAAGCACATTGACGTGCGATTCCACTTCGTCAGAGAAAAAGTCTCCGAAGGGATAATTACGGTCGAATTCATTGAAGGAGTGAACAATCCTGCAGACCTTTTAACTAAGAATCTGGGAAAAATCCTCTTTTCCAAGTTTATCCCGTACTTCAGATTGATAAAAAACTAGGCGAAACAGAGTACCTATATATATATGTGGGAAAAAGTAAGATGTATTTAGAAGTATATACTAAATATGGGGGGGTGTTGAAACTTTTCCCATCACGTAGATTAGATTAGATTAGATTACATCATGTGACCTTTACATATCTTCATTACATACTTGTTTGGTTGGTACAAACAGTAGTACGGTATATAAGACCAGGAAACTGTCAATATCAAAAAGTTGTCTCTTGACTCTTAACCAGCTCCATCGCTCTCACCAGCCTCAACCGCTCTCACTAGCCTTACCCCCTCCAAACCATGTAAGTGACCATAGCGGTATCGTAGAGTACTTCCACTGTAGCTATGTTGCTCAGTACACCTGTGGCTAGCGCCCAGGTGGAACTTCAACAGTAAACAGGCATGTCATAGATTGAACAGTTCTTGTGGCATTCGAGGCCTACCATTATTTTTCACTAAAAATCACCCAAAGTATCATTGACCAATGATACATACCTTGCATTGGCACGACCCCACTCTGCCAAATGATAGCGGGTTCCACAGAACGGAATTAAAAGCTCCATGCAGTGTGGAAATCCAGCGTCTGCAAGATAGTACCACCCCTCAGGTATACTGAGTCCGTGCTTGTGAACTGCACTTGTGTATATCTTTGCATCCGAAGCCGATCCTTCCCAACCAGTTAAACCAAATGTAAAGAAAAAAGACAGTTGTGAGAGAAGAAACCCTTTCGGTTTCCATATAGGTGTCATTTGGCTCCATGTGGGTGTGCGTGAATGTGGCTTCCATCGATGGCTCCAAGAGCACATCGGAAATAAGGCCAAAGCTTGCCATTGTTTCGGAAGAAGGAAGTGGGTGGATTCATGGTATTGGGCTGTTTCACGAATCTAGTATAGATGGGTGGTGCCGAAAAGATTACTGCCATTTTTCTGAAATAACTACTGAGATTGAAAAGCAGAGCATCAGTAAACATGATAGAATCTGTCTATGAAAACATACAATGATATAGTTGCGTTGGCCCTCTGGAACCACTCCCCAACATGCTGAACTGTAAGCCCAGTGACACATGTGTAGAGGAAAATAGCGAGCTGCTCCTCAAGGGTGACACCATTATGAGAGTCTGTATAACCTGCAGCTCAAAGTTCCATGCACAATCCAAGAAAAACTGCCTTATGGACACCGAGTTCAGTCCGGATGCGTTCAGGATGTCCATTGAGAAGCTCCTGCACCCAACCCTTGCCAGAAAGGAGAGACATATGATATGGTTCCTTGTTGTAATAACAATTATGATATTTGTCAAGGACATGCAACACAGTAGGGATGACAATCGTCAGAATGAGGGTCATGATGAAGGCAACCTTCGTTCGGATGAATTCTTGACGCAGTTGCGCTGCGCACGCACCAGGCGATGGAGATGGTGGCATGGTTTCAAGTTATCAATCGATGGCCATCTCCCAAAAGAGGAAGGACCCCTTGGTTTGTTTTTAAGCTCCGAGATCAACTTCGGGAGACCGGCCGAAGTTTCTCGCGTGAGATCAGAGCCAAAATATGTGGGCTGAACACACTCTTACTCTCGTGGTCTTGCCATTATGAAAAGGAAGATCGTTGATACCGTAAGTAGCTTTCTCCATCGGGCAAGAAAAGGCGATAACGCATCACCAAACCCAACACAGCCTCCAGACCTCGCAGTCAAGGACGCCAACGCCCTTTCCCCGCACTCCACAGCAAGCGGCGCACCCTTTCCGTTGTCCACATCTGACCAAGCGGAGGCCGCTATGGACCTCAGCGATGACGACCTTCAGCTTTATTGCATCATCGAAGGCGAATCCGAGGTGTTTCCGTGAATGTTCGAGGTTCATTGTGGCACAATCCGAAATTCAAAGTTAGCCACCTCAAGGAGAAGATCCAAGAGAAACGAAAAGATGATTCATTAGCTGGCGTTGGTGCCCACAACCTAGTACTCTGGAAGGTGTGAGATTCGCGATGTCAGACAATATGGCTTACTTCCCTGCCCTTTTAGCCCAAAGATACCAATCCCATCGATGTGAACCTAAACGACCTTGCGTCTATCCGCGGCGATGAACAACTGGCTGAGAAATTACCGTCTGCTCGTTCCGTCGCCTATATTTTTCCAACCCAACCTTCCCTCGATCGTTTACATATTGTTGTATGGAAACCGGGTATTGGTGAGTGACGGTGCTTTTCCATGGCTGTACACCGCTGATAGATTCTTGCCCTAACATTGCCGACTTTCCTTTCCAATTGCCATCGCAACCGCGTTGATTTTCTCAAATCTACTGGTTGCTCACTTCGTTAGCAGTAGGGAATAGGGCGAAGTGGGACATTACACCGACAGAGTATATCCTCGGTATCGACGTAATCGACCAGCGGATTGCAAAGGAGCTCCAATCGCTTCGCGTGGTGGTTGAGACATTTCTGAAAAGTCCTGAGCCACCCACCTGGGTTCCTCCGGACAATGCCACGCCGAGCAACCGCGACTTTCTCGCAAGCCTCCAAATACCATCTTATCGCAATCGCAACCCAAGTCTTTTATTTCATAATCTCCATATGTGCGATCGTGCTGAAATCACCAAGAGATTTGAAGGTGTTCAACACATGTATGTAGTTATTACCTGTGCTTCGAACTATTCTCACCACAAGACGTAGGTGCGTTTGCAACACATCCGGATCAGGGAAAACACGGCGCATGTTGGAAAGCCTCACGGTGTACTGGGGATTCTACTTTGTTGTAGTTCAGGATGTCAACGGCGTTGGCGTCCCAGATTTGCAGTATTCTTTGGATCAAGCCGCTGATTATCGTGAATGGATATCCGACCTTCGCCCGCTATCTTCCGAGAAACGCGCTGCTCAAAGCGAAATCAACCGCCTGATTGCATCTAGGCTCCTCAGGAGAGTTATGGCTGCACGCATAGTGGCTTTCCAACTGTTCCTCGAGCTCGCGATCGAGGTCGACGGGGAATTGCAGGAAAAGCATAAGCGCATTTGGTTGCTGTTCCAGTTGTCCAACCTAGGCAGGACCGACCATCCATTTGTTCAGATTATGAGGGGTTGTCTTCGCCAGGCCTCAAATGAAGCTCTTGACATATTGATTGGACGCCTGGGTACCATTCGCCAGAAATATGTGCCTTCTGCGCACTTCATAGTTGGGCTGGACGAAGCACAGCAGGCGGTCAGATTATATCGTTATTCCTTTATATCATCCGCAAGCGAGGAAGTAACCCGATCAATCCTCGGCGAAATAGTCAAAGTCTTCACTAACATGCCGATCAAGCTCGTTGTGTCCGGTACAGGCGTGTCGCTAGAGGAGCTACATGAAGCCATGGCATCTGGAGTGTCAAAACCTGTTGGATTTGAATTGTTCCACAATCTTGGGATGTTCGATACCTGGCCGAAATTGAAGAAGTTCCTCGAACAGTACCTCCCTGACTCCTTTTTGGAGACACCTTCTGGGTATCGCTTGCAACAACGGATTCGGGAATATCTTCTGGGTCGGTGAGCAGACACTTTCGTTTTGACCGACAGAGTCCATCTGACGGACAGCAGATATCGTTTCTCCGTATCCTTTCTGGAATACCTCTTGGCGAATGGGCTGCACAAACTGCTGAATGCATTTATCAACGAACATACGACTTGCTTCCCAGGCGATAGTGGCCTTCCTTTTACTTCGAATGAGCCTGAGTTGAATATCGCGGTCTGGATGACCGGTTTTGAATGGGATAGACTCCAGGCGGGTAAGCTTTTCCTTCAACCTCCATTTCCTCATTTCACGTAGCTCAGATCCGGTCGCACTTCGAGAAGCAGCCCAGGTTATACAGTCTCACTTGACTAAGGGGGATTCTCCGACGTTCGGACCTGTCACTGTCCGACTTGTCGAGTATGAGTTAGCTCGTCTCCGCGACAGACACGGGGGTCAAATAGTCGAGCCACTTGCATTTCTGTCCCTGATGAAGTGGCTCGATAATCACCCTGACCTCAATCTGCAAGTAAATCTCCGAACGCGACTTGCTTCTCAGTCCTCTCGTGGACCTGCTTACAAGGAGCTGATCATTTTGTGTCTGCTTCGAGCACTGCGCTACCCAGTCCCCTTTAGCACAATTTTCAAATTTCACGGTACCATTCCTCAATGGGCTGACGAAAGGGCCCAGGTCGTTGGACGTCTTGATGGCACTGCCGTAGCAGTGGATGTTATAGGAGAAGCCCCGCAGAACCCGGGTCTCGGCGCGGTGCAATACGCGGCCGATATTCACGAGGTTTTAAAGTGGATTGAAAACCCGACCGCCACGCCGGTGCTTGTTCCCAGCTTCCTCTTTGGCCCAGACGTTTTGGTATGGTGTGGGAATGCCCTTTTGATCGGCCAATTCGAGTCTTACACGGTGGGTAACAAAGAATCCCTCGATGCGAAAACGATCAGCCATGCCCTCATTTCTCTGCATCAAGACCACTGGTTTAAGAAGTCGGTGAGTCCATTGGTTTCATCCATGTGCTCAGCTCGCTCTGAATCTTGCAACAGCCATCTCATCTACGTCAGAAACTCATCCATGCCATAGAGCGGCACCGTGTTCTCCGCTTCGTGGGTGGCTACCCACTTCCTCCCGATCTCAACTTAGGGGCCGCTTCTGTCACTAATGCTATTGCTGCGCTCGGCACAGGTGTTGTGTTAGCCACCATCAATATGGATGCCTTCAGAGCCCACTTCGTTGCAGAGGATCAGGCTAGGGGTGTCCTGGAACCGATGGAGCATGCTCTTGCCAAGAAGCGAAAAGCAGATGCGATGGATAGCGGAAATTAAAAACAAACATTCTTCCATGCGTTTGGAACCGATGGAGCATGCTCTTGCCAAGAAGCGAAAAGCAGATGCGATGGATAGTGGAAATTGAAAACAAACATTCTTCCATGTGTTCGCTTTCATGCTGGAATCAACTTGTCAGGCTATGCTCACAGATCCTACACACAACAACCCAGTCATGCCGCACTGCACTGAGTCGCGAGGGTAAGGCTGAAGACGGTGGTATTAACCAGCTCGAAGCTGAGGGAAATGTCTTGCTTACAGATGTTCTATCTACAGTGTACCGTGACTATCGTGATGTATCTATTAGGGGAAATCGTAACATTGCTTCCTCCTTAGAGTCCCGTCCTCGCGATCATTTATAATGCAAAGTGATTGCGGCTCCCTCTCCTTATCACAATCCTCACGTACACTGCTCCACTGACCCACGTTGATTTTGGTTGTCTTTTATCTGTGATTGCCGGTAGTGTGTGTTGTACTGGTGAAGTGGGAGCATCAGGAAAAGCCCAAATGTGTAAATGAACCAAATGGAACATAGATAGCACACTGATGGAACACAATTGATGTAAATCATATCAAATGAACACCATTGGTTCCGGGAAAGAAAGTTTCAGGGATTTCACCTGTTCCATGCCTTTCCAATGGAACCAAATTAGCACCACTTTTGCTCAATCATGCTCAGTAAAAAGGTTTAGTCAAACAAAGTCAGGCAAAGTCACACCCCAAAAAGTGAAATGAGTATATGCAGTCTATGACAGACTGGCCAGTCAAAGAATAGTCAGTATTTAGTCAAACAACATCACTTGTATCGTGTCTGCTGATAGTAGTCAACCTTGATTGACTGCCAATGTGGGATTGGAGGTGTGGGGAAGTTATTGATTGTTGGACAAGGGTCTGCATGTTGGAATGTATGATCGGAGATATGTCAGAGTGGTGTTGGAGGAGGTCAGAGGAGTATTGGAGTGACGGGGATAATGTGAATTGGAAAAAAGGAAAAAGGAATACCATCTTCAATCATTAACCATTCTCTATTCATCCAGGGTCTTGCCCTTAATCATTCTCTATTCCTCTAGGGCCTTGCCCTTACAGAAAGGGACAGCAGTTGGGCAAGAGAAGACAGAGATGGATGGCAGTTGGGCATGAGAGGCAGCAGTTGGATGTGAGAGACGGAGAGAAACTGCCATATTGGGCAAGAGGGGCAGAGGGGGGCCATTCAGCGCAAGAGATGGAGGGAGTTGGGCATGAGGGGTGGCTGTTGGACATGAGAGATGGAGAGGAAAGGCAGTTGGACATGAGAGGTGGCAGACGGAGAGGAATGGCAGTTGGGCAAGAGGAGATGGAGATGGATGGCAGTTGGGTGTGAGAGGCGGCAGTTGGACATGAGAGGCGGCAGTTGTATGCGAGAGATGGAGAGGGACAGCCGTATTAGACAAGAGGGACAGAGGGGGGCTGTTCAGCATGAGAGATGGTTGTTGGGCGCAAGTAGCAGCTGTTGGGAAAGAGAGATGGCAGTTGGGCATGAGAGGCGGCAGTTGGAGGCGAGAGAGATGGCTGCATTGGGCAAGAGGGACTAGAGAATGGCATGGGTACTCCCGCAGGTACTGGAACACTGACCTGTACCTGTACCCACATGGGTACCTATCCGCATGGGTACGGGTATGGATAGGCAGTAGGCAAAAACATATTATAAACTACAAATAAAATAATAATAATAATAATGATTAATTTGGGCATGCAAGAGTGCCGTTGGGCACACGAGGTAGCCATTGGGGATGAGGGATGGCAGTTGGGGGTGAAAGGATGCTGTTGGGTACAAGAGGACACCATTGAGCATGAGTGACAGGTGTTGGCACAGAGGACACTGTTGGATGTGAGTGGCGAGTGTTGGGCATGTGAAGCAGCCGTTGGGGACAAGGGACGGCCATTGGGGACGAGAGGGTGCTGTTGAGCATGAAGTGACGTGTTGGGCACGAGAGGACACCATTGTGGACAAGAGAGGGGTGAGAGGCAGCCATTGGGGATGAGAGGGTGCCGTTGGGCATGAGTGGAGTCCGTTGGGCATGAGAGGGAGCGGTTGGAGTGAGAGATGGCTGTTGGAGATGAGAGGTGGCTGTTGGACGCAAGAGGCAGCCGTTGGAGGTGAGAGAGGCTGTTGGACATACAGGCTGTCAGAGAGAGAGAGGGTGGTGGTTAGAGATGAGAGAAACACAGGCCAACATGTATCATATTACCAAGCAGAGTTTGAAACAACTTTGACAATGACATCCAACAAGACCACCTGCGTGTTGTAGCTATGTATATGCCTACGGAGGCTTGGCATCTGACAAGTACTTACAAAGATAAAAAATGAGAATCCACCTCCTCCTCATTTTGGAGCCCGCACACTGGACAAATGGACAAGCGGTAATGTCCTTGACCCATGCAACATGTTCTGCACAAACACCTTTACCGACCATCACTTATATAGAATTGTGCACTGTTAGTATGCCATTAATGCTTATATTAGTTATAAAATTTGGCTGTCTCTACAACTATGTTCAAATGAGATATAATTTACTGATAATGGAACAATACCATGTTCATGGGAGCACCAACTGGTCCATTTTGTCCACTGGGGATAATTTTGGTACATGTGAATCTCATTGGTACCGATTTCACCATTTAGGTTTTTCCTTATGAGGAGAAGTTTGTGTCTCTGTGTGGACTTGGATTGTCTGAGTAGCTTGAACAATGGCTTTGAGTGCATGAACCGTGACTTTGTTTTCAAGGGCTGAAATTGTTGATTGTGTGGCAGAGTGCTGGGCTTTGAGAGATGATGTCAGTGCCATGAGAGCACTGACTTGATTAAGGACATGTTTGAAGACCTCCTCTGTGGTAACACCGGCAGTAGCAACAATCTTGGACAGCAGAGAAGGCGGAGATGCCTAAATTTGTAGGTTCTGGAGTACGGGATAGACCAAGTTTGTCATTCCTCCTTCTTGCCTCCTCACCTTCTGCTTCTGTGACCTGTTCTTCATACTGTTCTTCGTCTTGTTGCCTCTTCTCCTCATTATGTCAAGGCTCAAGCCCACTGGTCAAAACCAAACCTGGCAGAAAACCAAAATAATCAAAACTATCTGGTCTGATTTAGTGTTGCCATGGTTCTGACTCCAGTCAGCTCTGAGCTGAAACTGCACTGCACAGAGCCAAAACCCAGCCAAACTGTGATGTTCTGAAGCCATGACTTCCAGAGCCGTAATTGTAAGCAGTTTTGGTTTGGCTGCCGGCTTGAGCTGGTGCCTCGTAAACACAACGAACACAAATTCAAACAAAACACTTGCACATCTCTGAAACTTCTTTCTGCAAGCAAGCAATATGATTCAAGTGTAAATATATCATATTAAATGCCCTAAGCGTGATGATAATAATGTATGTAGGGCGGGGGAGGGATTCTTATCAAAATAAAATGATAGTAAAAAAATGTCAGTTGCGAGCCCGCTTTTGACAATCTACCATGCACTCCTGCATGGTGCTGGAAACATAGACCTGCGACAGGTTTAACTGGCTGCCAGTAACCTTCACCTGTACTTTGACGCCCCAAGAAACATGGATCAAGAAGATCATGATCAGGAGTGGGCATGGATGTGGAGGGTGTTGTGTGGCAGGAGTAGCGACCTGGAGTCCACGACAATGGATCCCAAGATGGGGTGGACGATGAGCCTCCAGGCTCAGGCATAGGGGTGCTTGCAATTAAGATGGGTGGGGGGGTCCAGGCATGGGAAAGTGGGTCATGGAAAGGTGGGTCGAAGAGGTGACTTTGTGGGTACTGGAACTTGAATAGCTCTTGCTTGGTGCTGAAAGTAAGAATCATTGATTAGCATCAGAGGATGAATGTATCTTGGATGGAACTCATACTCAAATTCAATCACATCATCATAATCGAAGATCACCTTCGGGAACAGTGCATTTGGATCATAGTTCATGAAATGGACTTCAATCCTGAGGCCGCTCACTGTATCTTGATTGGGCAGAACATTCTCAACAACCGTGGGCTGGTATTTATGCTGGTGTCCACGCTTGATAACCATGACCATGACCCCCCCCATCAAGGGGCTTGATGCCACTCCTTCAATGCCGCTGAAAGTGCCAAATCATCTGAAGAGGGCGGCGACACAGTGTGCAGTATGGGCAGTTCTGTGATTGAGGTGCTGTTTTTGTGAATGAAAAATGACTAAGAAGATGAATGTTTCTTCACTGAAAAGAAGTGTAGTGTTTAAAAGGATGGTCCAGTCTCATTTTTGACCCCCAAAAGGGAGGGACCAAGGACTGGACTGGTCTCTCACTGACACAGCCTCTTCCGAAAACGAGACCAGACCCATCAGGGACTGGTCACACCAGTCTGTTTGACACCGTTGGGTGCAAGTGGACGCCGCTGGGCATGGTTGGTGGCAGTTGTACATGAGGGGCGCTGTTGAGCACAAAGGGAGGGTGTTGGGCGCAGGTCGACATGAGAGGGGGCCATTGGGCATGAGAGGGAGCCATTGGGCATGAGAGGATGCCGTTGGGTGCAAAAAGAGGCCATTGGGCATGAGACAATGCCGTTGGGCGCTAGAGGGGGCCGTTGGGCATGAGTGATGTCTATTCATCACAAATTTTGATCAACAGTCCATCATAGGTTTTCTCAAACCCAAAAAGCAACATTTCTTACTTCCTCCTTTCCACGATTACATTTAATATATATATACTATTTAACCATTGTATGTGAACCTATTGAGACCATTCAAATAAAATTCAAGGACATAATAAGGTGAATATGAGGAAAAGAGGTCGAAAATTTGACCAAAATTTTTATTTCAGCTTTGGATTCTCCACATTCAGGGGATCTCACAGCACATCTGTTTTCCACATTTGGTTCATTTGGTATGGAGATATAACACTTTTACTGAAATCTGTACATTTCATTATTTCTATTCTATCTAGACATCTGAAAAATGATACAAGGTGTTTCAGAAGGTGACTACATATCTATTGATGAGTTCTATCACTTCCAACTACAGTAGCTCAAAAAACTGTCCCAATGTTTGGCTGTTTTGTACTGTATTGCTAATAACACAACAGGCACTTGTGATAATTTTCTGCAAAAAAGATATGTTATTCTGTATCATCTTAGCTTTCTTTTGAGCCCTGGGTCATGTGGTTTGAACAAATATTGATGGAATAATAAATAAAACAAAATAATCAATCATTGGAACAGTTTTTTGACCCTTGGTCATTTTGGCAATATCCCTGCTATAGCAAGCCAAATCACAGTGAGTTTGAGTGTGGGAGTAATAAACAAAATCATGTGACCTTGTTTACATCAGTTTGACATGTTGAAATTATTTCAACCCTTCTCTTCCTCTTCCACCATCATATGAGGCCCACATCTTCTACCAAGCACTCCTCTGTGGTTTCCCTTCTTCAAGAAGGTTATACTTTGCATCAAATTGAGGAAAAAACTGGTGTGGGCAAGTCTACCATTGGTAGAATCAAGAAGGAGGTTGATGGGGACAAGGAAAACAGCAGAGGGGGCCGTCCTTCCAAGCTTACTCCTCGTGACAAGCAATCAATTATTCGACAAATCACTACAGGAAAGCTTGATAATGCTGTTCAAGCTACCCACTACATCAACAACATCCTCCCCAATCCTGTCACACCTCAAACAGTCAGAAATGCACTCAAATCTGATGACTTTCGCTCTGTTGTCAAGCAGAAACGTCCTCTGCTTAAAAAGGCCCATCGACTGGAGCGTCTCAGATTTGCCAGGTACCATGAAAATTGGACAGTTGAGGATTGGAAGAGGGTCTTGTGGTCAGATGAGACAAAAATTAACAGGATTGGATCAGATGGGAGGGTGTATACTTGGAAAAAAAGGGGGGAACCACTTTCTGACAGAACCACTACTCCTACAGTCAAGCATGGAGGGGGGAATAACCTTATGGTATGGGGGTGCATGGGCTGGAATGGGGTGGGGGTGCTTACAGAGGTTCAGGGGATCATGAATGCAGACCAATACTGCCAAATTTTGGATGAAGGAGTGGTGGAAAGCTTTGAAAAGTTGGAGATGGCAGAGGGGGAAAGGATATTTCAGCAGGACAATGACCCCAAACATGCCTCCAACAAGGCAACAAAGTGGTTTGAGGACAACAACATTCAAGTTCTGGTCTGGCCTGCCCAATCCCCTGATCTCAATGCCATTGAACACCTCTGGGTAGAGCTGAAGAAGAATGTGAGGAAATATCCAAGTCCACCAAAAGGGGTACATGAGTTGTGGGAGAGGGTTGCAGAAGAGTGGAACAAAATTACACCAGAAGCATGCCAAAGACTTATAGAAAGCATGCCTAGAAGGATACAAGCAGTTATCAAGGCAAAAGGGGGTCATACCAAGTACTAATTGTGTAAATAACCAAGGGTCAAAAAACTGTCCCAATGATTGATTATTTTGTTTTATTTATTATTCCATCAATATTTGTTCAAACCACATGACCCAGGGCTCAAAAGAAAGCTAAGATGATACAGGATAACATATCTTTTTTGCAGAAAATTATCACAAGTGCCTGTTGTGTTATTAGCAATACAGTACAAAACAGCCAAACATTGGGACAGTTTTTTGAGCTACTGTATTATTAGATCTTGAGAAAGGCACCGTGTGCACCTGCGCAATGCATTTTGCACATTGTTTACTATTATTTGGTGTAGAGCACAGCACCTCTATAACTTAAAATCTGTGGCATCATTCCATGAAATGAATACATGTTTATTGACATATTATATTCTACTACATAATTGATATAGTAGAAAACCTGACTTGTTCGTGTGTAGCCATAATAAGAAGAAGTGCGATGTTTTTTGAGTTTGTTGACATGTATTTGACACATCACGCACACATCCAACATTGAAACGATGCATCCACCCATTGTTGACTTTGCAATGAGGGGCACACATGCTGAAAAGAACATAATACAGTATATTTATAGATATTATTTATAACCTGTCTACTTGTGATTGAGGAGGGAGGGTGCATGTGCACACACCTTTTGTCAAATTTGGGTTGTTTTGCCTATTTGGGAAGTGGAAAAGTCATGATGTAGAGTGAGTGTGAGGTGGAAAATATAATGGCTTTGTGGCTGAGTTGGTTAGATAGTCAAAATAATGTCATGTACTATAGAGGTTGTGAGTTCAATTCTTGCAAGTGGCACAAATTTTGCACGTTGCTGTTTCGTGATGTTCATTTTGGTTTCTCAGATTGTTCTGTGGAAAAGATTGTGGTTCCAACCGGTCTTTGGCCAGTTTTTCAAACTCTAAATTCCAAGAGAACTGAGAACTGGTCGTTATCCGAAATCTTAAAGACCGAGACCAGTGGTCTGGTCCTTCATAGGGCCAGTTTGGTTGGGTCTCAGTCTAAATTCACTCAATGAAGACTGGACCTTGAAACACTAAAGAAGTGTGCTGTACCTCCATAGCAGGATGGGTGTCGTCACCACCTTTTTCAAGGATCCAGGTGTCAATGTAGTCTAACTGCTCTACAAATCCCATACGGCCTCTATGCACACCTCCAACAACTCTGATGAAATTGCCAATACTGATGGACTGGCAGACATGGTACCATGGAAGTTTCAAAACCTCACCCCCCATTTCAGCAACTTTGACCTCAACAAATGTGTTGAAGTCCTTTATCAGCAGGCTGTGTTCGAAAGTGCACCCATCGAAAAAAAAGTATCATTCCCTTTCAGAGTCGGTGGGATGCCAAAGATCTTTTCAATGACAGAGGGATTGATGAAAAGAGCCTGGGGAGGAGGAGGAGTGGAGCGTGGCTGCTTGCCCCGTTTTCTTGATGAGAGAGGGGTCGAAAGCTGGAGGCAAGGCACCAGGAGGGGTTGTACGCCACCCCATGGCATTAACTTGCTGATGTACCCAAGGTCACCTTTGTAGGCACCACTTAAGACCTACACCTAGTGTTCGAAGGTTCAGTCTACTTAGACCTGAACTGGACTGAACTGAACTGAAAAATAGACCATGTTGGACTGAACCATGGTCTAAGGTCTATATGTTTTAGAAAATTTAGACTGCAGTTCAGTCTAGATTTTTTTTTCGACTTAGACCGCAAAAAGACCGGTCTAAACAGGTCTAGACCGGTCTTTTTGCCCTTTGGGATACACCTCCAACCCCCCCCCCCTAATATATGTATTCACCTTATTAAGTCCTTGGGCTTGATTTGAATGGTCTGAGTAGATTTACATACAATGTTACAATGGTATATATACAGTACATATAGACTACAGTGGTTGTGGAAGGGAGGAAGTAAGAAAAGGTTGTTTTTGTGTTTGAGAAAACCCATGATGATGCCCTGTTGATTATGATTTACAGTGTGCCGTTGTTTTGATGCATCATTTCAGAATTCTACCTACATAGCTCATATATTTAACTGGTTATATGCTTACTATTAGCTTCTAAGTATCTCTACATAAGTTACAAACTATTTTTAGGACTTACAGTGCCATGGATTGGGCATCGAAGGCGTGAGTTTCAACAATGCACATTGCTCAGCATTGATGCCAAGCACTCTCGGCAATTGCTGAAAGTCGAACCATACATAAGTCGACAGCCAGCCCAATGTTCCTTCACTCCACCCAGCCACTTCCCCCCCCCCAATGCCCGCCCCTCGTCCACAACAACCCCCTATAGCGCCCAATGGGGTTGACTAACACCCAATGGCCCCCTCTAAATGCCCAACTGCCTCCCACTCATGCCCAACGGTGTCCACTCGCACCCAACGTGCCCAACAGCTCCCTCTAACGCCCAACAGCATCCACTCGCGCCCAACAACTGGGACTCATGCCCAACACATACACGGGTGGAGGATCTGCAGGATTTCCATCTTGGGTAGGTACCAGGGCAGGTTCCTCAGTACGGCGGAAACACCGTCTGTGGTTCTGCAATTGAGCCCGTCTGCCTGTATCACATATTCTACATGAGTAATCAAAAGTAGCATTGTCTATGCAATAGCAATGCTGACTGTCAACAATCAGTTGTTGACATCTGCCACAGCAAGCAAGTTCCTGACCAACTCCGTCTGTTCCAAAGGAACAAGACAAATGAGTTGGTGGTTCATTGTCTTCTGATTCTCGCGTTGTGATCACCATGATTGGAAGTCTCTCAAGCCATTGATGTTAAGAATTGATCGACAAAACGTCGGAGCTACGTCGGACGCGTCGGAAGGTCGGAAGGTCGGAGCGCGTGCAACGTAGGGGCAAGGACTTGGCTTCAACTTGTGTGTTGCGCCCTCGCTAATACGTTGGTGTCCTTATTTCGGAGGATCGGAGGATCGGAGGTCGGAGGTCGGACTCAAGTTAAGAGTCGGAAAGAGGACGGGAGGTATGATGTCGAATCTAAGTTGATATTCAAACTGAAGCTAATACACGATTCTACATAAGTTTAAATACTATGTCGGAGGACGTGTGGCTTCGTCGGAGTCGGATAACGAGTGGCTGTCGGAGATTCTTAACATAAGTAAAATGGTCGGATGTAAGTAATGTACGTAGTAACGAGATTCATAACAGTAAGTATGCATAATAAGTATTAGTCAAAATGTCGGAGGTGTCGGAGGTGTCGGGATTGGTCGGAAATCGTCGGAATGGATCGGAATGTAACAGTATTTCCCCCTTAGGGCCGAACCCATGAGGCCTAAGGACCTAGGTGGTCGGTGCGCGTGAACTGTGTCATGTGATGCGTTGGTTGAAAATACCGTCTGAGTGGTTTTTTCTTCTTGTTCCCCCATTCTCTTTTCGTTTTAAACTCTTCCGAAAATAAACCTCAATATGTCGGCATCCGATTTTCAAAAGGAGATGGAGGCGCTGCAGGCTAAGCTCGCGGAGGTGGAGGCGAAAAAGCGAGCAGCGGAGGAGGAGGCTGCGAGGAAGGCTGAGGAGGAGCGGAGAGCGGAGGAAGAGAGGGCTGCGGAGGCGGTGAAGAAGATCAAGCAAGACATGTTGAATCGGAAGAGGTTGGATATGCCGGAGCAGTCCGACATGGACATATCGGACGAGTCGGAGAAGGCGGAGTCGGAGGGGGAGTCGGACAAGGAGGAGGGTCCGTCCAACAAGAAACAACGTACTAAGTAGATAGTAATAGTACTTGTTTTTTCTTGTTTCAGAGTGATGTGAGCGGACCCGGTTTGTCGGGATAAGCGGAGTGAAAGTCGGAGACAAGCTCGGGGGCGTTTTCCAATTCATTGGCTGGTAGCCAAGAGAATTCTTCATCAGTGTTTTCATATCCTAACCAACGGACGAAATATAGTAGCTTGCAGCTACGTCGTCGGTCGATCTTTGAGTCGACTATTTCAGCAATCTCGTACTCAAGTTCTCCGTCAATGTCAATCGGAGGAGGCGGAGGTTGGGTCCGATTCGGAATGGTGTTCGGAGTTGCGGGTTCAAGCATGGAGACGTGGTAGACGGGGTGAACACCGCGGAATGTGTCGGGGAGTCGGAGGGTAAAGGAGTGTGTGCCGGGTTGTGCAATGATCTCGTATGGTCCCAAGTACTTTTCTGAGAGTTTCTTGGATGGGCGTGTTGTGCGGAAGAACTGTGCTTTGACGAAAACCTGTTGTCCGACAGAAAATGTCGGAGGTGCGATCCGATTATTGTCGGAGGACTTCTGGTAACGTCGTTGAGCGTCGGAGATGGTGGCTTTCAGTTCTTGGTGAAGTTCGTCTAAGTCGGTCACGAAGGATCGGGCTCGGGAAGAGGCGAGGTCTCGTTCCGGGTGAACAGTAATGTTCGGATGGTAACCCTTGTTAGCAAAGAAGGGAGATATGCCAGTGGTAGCACTAGGTGCGTTGTTGTACGCGAACTCCGCAATCGGAAGGAGAGCGGACCAGTTGTCCTGTTGGTAGTTGCAGAATATCCGCAAGTACTGTTCGAGGGTCTGGTTAGTGTGTTCGGTTTGGCCATCGCCTTCGGGGTGGTAACCGGAGGTGAAGTGGAGGGTCATGTTTAGAGCCTTTCCGAGAGATCGGAAGAATCGGGAGACGAATTCGGGGCCGCGGTCGGAGGTGACATGTTCGGGGACGCCGTGTTTAGAGAAGACGTGTAGTACGAAAAGTACGGCAAGGTCTTCGGAGGTGCAATGAATTGTTGTCGGAATGAAAATACTTTGTTTCGTTAATCGGTCAACGATAACGAGGATTGAATCAAAGTTGTCGGAGGTCGGAAGGGTCTCGATGAAATCCATTGAGATAGAATTCCAAGGACGTTCGGGGATCGGAAGCTGTTTGAGTAGGCCGTAAGGCTTGTGTCTTTGTGGCTTCGATCGCATGCAAGTGGTACATGACTTGCAATAGTGTTTAACGAAATCTCGTATTCCGGGCCAGGTATAATCACGCTGAATGAGACTGAGTGTCTTGTTCTGACCTGGGTGTCCAGCAAGCATATGATCGTGCTTGTGCTGTAGGACTCGGAGTCGGAGGTCGTCGGAGTCGGGAACGTATATCCGATCGTCATGTCGGAGGAAACCATCGGGGTCGAGAGACCAGCGGGGTTTAGGATCTTTAGAAAGAGTGTCGTAAAGAGTGTCGGAAGGGAGTGCTGTGAGTATGTCGTGGTGAAGCTTTTCTGTGTCCATGATAATGGTTGCACGGAGGACGGGCTCAAGGAGTTGAGTCGCGCGAACTGAAGCGGAGAGCTGTTCTTGCGAAAAGACTGGTCGGAGGTTGGTCGGATTGATGTCGACGTAGTCGCTATTTCCCCCTTTAGGATAGACATCCCAACGTCTAGTTAGAGAGTCAGGTTTAGTTCCCAATCGGCCGGGGCGGAATCGGATGACGAGGTTGAACTGAGAAAGGTATTCCGACCATCGGACTTGTCGGCGTGAAAGAACTTTGGTGGTGGCAAAATACTCGAGATTTTTGTGGTCGGTAACGACGTCAATCGGAGTACCGGAGCCTTCGAGGTAATGGCGCCAAATTTTAAACGCTTCGTAGATGGCAAGAAGTTCCTTATCGTGGGTGTCATAGTTTACTTCGGGGGCCGTGAAGGTGCGGGAATGGAATGCGACGGGGTGGACTTCATTGTCGGAGGTGACTATCGACAGAATAGCCGCTAGGGCATAGTCGGATGCGTCGGTTTCGACAATTATCGGAGAGTCGGGAATCCAGTGTGTCAGGATCGGAGCGGTGGTAAATGCCTTTTTCAGGTCATTAAAAGCGGTTCGAGCGTCGTCGGAGAACAGCCAAGTGGCATGTTTCCTGGTTAAACGAGTGAGTGGAATAGTGATGTTGGAATAGAATGGAATGAAACGTCGGTAAAAGTTTGCAAAACCTAAAAAGGACTGGACGTCCTTCACTCTGCGCGGTTCAGGCCAATCCTGAATAATCTTGACTTTCGCTTCCGACATTTTGAGTCCGTCGGGAGAAAGGATAAATCCAAGATATTCTACAGTTTCGGCAGAGAAATCGCACTTGTCGGCGCGGGCGTAAAGACCATGTTGTCGGAGTCGTCGGAGGACTTCTCGGACATGTTTTTTGTGTTCCTCGGGGTTGTCGGAGTAGATCAGGATGTCGTCGAGGTAAACGGTAACGCAGTTGTCCAGAAGGTCGGAGAAGATGTCGTTCATAAAACGTTGAAAGGCTGCAGGTGCGTTAGACAATCCGAATGGCATGACTAACCATTCAAATGATCCATAGCGAGTGCGGAATGCAGTTTTCCATTCGTCACCTTCAGCGATGCGGACTAGGTGGTATGCGTGTCGGAGGTCTATGGTGGTATAAACGCGTGCTTTTCCGGCAGTGGCTAAGAGGTCGGAGATGAGCGGAAGTGGGTATCGGTCCTTCTTCGTGATTTTGTTCAGGCCTCGGTAGTCGACGCATAGTCGGAGTGATCCATCTTTCTTTCGGACGAAGAGGATCGGAGCGCCGTGAGGTGAACTAGAAGGTTTGATGAAACCGATATTGAGGTGCTCATCGATGAAGTCTCGGAGGGATCCAAGTTCGGATTGCGAGAGTGAGTACATCGGACCAATCGGAGGGGAAGTACCTTCCTCCAAATTGATTTTGAGGTCGTACGGTCGGTGGGGTGCAAGGGTGTCGGCTTTTTTCTTACTGAATACATCAGCAAAATCGTGGTATTCCTCGGGTATGCCAGAGAGGTCGGGAGCGTCGTCGGAGACAGACGCGGAATTGGCGGAGATGTCGGAGAGGTGAACGCGGAAAGCGTATGCCCCAGGAGCTTTACATGCATGGAGATATGCGGCTGCATTGACCATGGTAATCTGTGGCGGGTCGGAGGTGTTCGGAGTGAGCGGATCGGAGGTGCCCATTGGAGAGGGCGGACACTGCAGAGGTGGCGGAGCTGCCTCAGCAGTCGACGTCGGAGTCGGACTCGGAGTGTCGGGTAACGTAGAACGGAATAAGATACTGCCCAATACCCAGTCAATCAACGGATTGTAGCGGGTGAGCCAGTTGTGTCCTAGAACCAAATTACAAGACGAATCGAGGGTTGTCACGTAAAATGCGACGGTCAGAAGTTCACCGGAAGGAAATCGGAGAGGAAGATCGATAGATTGTGTGATATACGTATTTGAAGAACCGTCAAAAAGTTTCAAAACCATAGGTGAAGGAATCGGAGTCGGAGATAAGTTTAAAGAAGAAATAAATCTGGTATCTGCGAAGCAATGTGTAGAACCAGAATCAATAAGAGTCTTTATCGGAAGAGAATCGGAAAAGGTCGGAGATATCAAATCAATACATAGAGAGTTCGGATTTGAGAGAGCGGACGCATTGAGTCGGAGGGTTTCCAAAGGTGCACGAAAGGAGTCAACGCAATCCCCAGTACGTGCTGGAATCTGAGGACTGCTTACTATTTTTTTGACTCGGTCGTCTTCTCCGATTTGTCCTCAGCTTGGGCCGCGCGGGCTTTTGCTTTGGCGTTAGAAGACGATTTCTTCGAGCAGTCGGAAGCCCGATGACCAACGTTGCCGCAAAACATGCATAAATTATTGTCAAATCGTCGTTGGCGTTCTTGGGGAGTTAATTTCCCATCTTTGCCAAGTTTGTCGGAGAGGGCGGATTTCGGAGAGGTGGATGACGATTTTTGTTGTTGTTGCGAGTTGGGTTTAGACGATGAGGAGTTGTTGTTGGAGGATGATGAAGCGGGGGTCTGTTTTTTGTCGGATTTGTCGGATTTGTCGGATTTCGGAGTAGATTTGTCGGAGGAGCGCGATTTCTCGCGTTGACGTTCCCAGTAGCGAGCATCAATGTTATGGGCCATTACTTTCAACTCGGCGAGAGTTTTTGGTTTGGGAAAAGTCCCCAAAACGTCCTTGATGCGTTCCGCTAAACCGGTATAGTACCGATATCGGAGCGCGCCATCATCCCACTGCGTGCGAGCGGAAAGACGTTTGAAGTCCACGTTGTAACGTAGGATCTTCTGATTGTCGCGCATCCAAAGGTGATCCAGGCTATCCTCTGCTTCTCCGGTCGGATCGATAGGTCCGAATTCGGATCGGAGGATGTGCACAAAGGCGGACCAGTCGTCCAACCAGACAGAGTCGTCGTCGGACTCTCCCAAGAGGGTGGGCTCAAACCATTCGAGCGCGGTTCCTCGGAGGTACGACAGAGCGAAACTGACTTTGTTATCATCGTCGTCAAAAGCGGGGTTGTTTCGGAAATATAGTGTGCATTGTGCGAGGAAACTGGTGAGTTTCCGAGAGTCGGAACCGTCAAAAGTGTCGGGTTCCTTCGATTTCTTTTTCGGAGTTTTCGGAGTCTCTCTTCGTCGGAGCTCCTGCGTCATAAGCATAATTGCTTCGGCGAGGTTTGGAGTTTGCTCGCGACGGAAAGGATTGTTATCGTCAAAAGGAGAGGTCGGCGATTTAAAAGGACGGAATTCTTCAGGAATCGGAGGTCCTTGTGTCTGAGGTGTTCGGAGACGAGGTGTCGGAGATATGGGGTCAGGTTTGGGTGCAGATTCTTCTGCGGGAATATCTTGGAACGTATGTAGAAATGTCGCCCTGGTGTCCTGCAGGTTTGAAGCTTCCGCTGCGGCTGCTGCTGCGCGGGAGTTCTGTGTGTTGCGGGCTGCCATAACTGGAATTTGAAATACGGATAAGCGAGTGGCAGTTTGAATATACTGTTAAGAATTGATCGACAAAACGTCGGAGCTACGTCGGACGCGTCGGAAGGTCGGAAGGTCGGAGCGCGTGCAACGTAGGGGCAAGGACTTGGCTTCAACTTGTGTGTTGCGCCCTCGCTAATACGTTGGTGTCCTTATTTCGGAGGATCGGAGGATCGGAGGTCGGAGGTCGGACTCAAGTTAAGAGTCGGAAAGAGGACGGGAGGTATGATGTCGAATCTAAGTTGATATTCAAACTGAAGCTAATACACGATTCTACATAAGTTTAAATACTATGTCGGAGGACGTGTGGCTTCGTCGGAGTCGGATAACGAGTGGCTGTCGGAGATTCTTAACATAAGTAAAATGGTCGGATGTAAGTAATGTACGTAGTAACGAGATTCATAACAGTAAGTATGCATAATAAGTATTAGTCAAAATGTCGGAGGTGTCGGAGGTGTCGGGATTGGTCGGAAATCGTCGGAATGGATCGGAATGTAACAATTGATCTAGAATGTTCCACTTAATGGTACATTCTTGCCTTGTACACCAATGAGGTCGATGCTGAGGAGCTCAGTCTCCAGGCTAGTATACAGAGCGGATGCTGCCACAAGTAGCGCAAAAGGGCCGGGGCCCATAACCTAATGAAGTATCCGACGTAGGCAGCCCAAAGGGTGCTCAAGACATAGGGGAACTCAGGCATATGGAAGCTGCACTAACCTGGTAAAGAGACATTAGTCAAGTAACTAAGAGGCTGACTAGCTAAGAATGTCTCAGAGAACTGGGGGTTCAAGAGTTAAGATTCACTGGTAGAAATACATGGGTATTTATACAAATCTATAATGCGCACGGACCATGTACAAACAATGTATAAACAGAGTCCTGTTTCCGTGGCTATACCATAAACTCACATATATGGTAATAGTGACTTATAGTCACATTTGTGACAAGCATGTGATGTGACATATCTGGTGATATGTTCAACACCATGGGCGCTTTGAGGGATCTTCCTCATTGCAGACCATGATGGTCATGTGTTGTGGTGCAAGAGAATGCATATGGACGTGGTTTCTGCAGGAGAGCTTTTTTAGGTGCAGGTGCACTGGAGGCAGGCCGGCAAGAGATTCAACCGCCCCCGTGGGGGTGGTATGGAAGGCTGCATGCCTCTGGACTCTGGAGATAGACTTGATGACACCTTTGTTATGGGCGCCATCGAAGTTCCATAAATTGGCATCATATAGAGCAATTGGTAGTATACATGATCAATACAGGGTGCATTTGTGTTTGGGCGTGAGTCTGCAGACTGAGTTTTCCAGAGAGAGTAAGGCTCCCATGGCAGAGAAGGCCTTAGTGGCATACTGCTTCGTGTGCTTGGTGAAGAGTAGCTTATGGTTGAAGAAACCCAGGTACCTCCAGAAGGTCTTTGACATTTAGGGCCCTTGCAGGGGACCCTAGTATGTCATGGTTGGTCACTGAGGGGGTGATACCTCCGGACTTATCCCAAGCTCGCCCATCCCAGAATCAACTTAGATTCGAACCTGAGCTTATTAATCTCAGGCGGACCAACAGAGGATTTAGTACTCTCAAGCCGGATGAGGGGATTGTCCTGAGCCACTACAGCCCACTGCCCAACTTCATCCGGACTGTTTTCCATTGTCAGGCAGATGGTTCACTGATGCTGATTGGTGCGGATCCCCATTTGTCCCAACTCTCTGTCTTGCCACAGGGTCAACCAGCTGTGTGCTTTCAGGCCTAGACCTTACTACCAGAGTCATTGTTACATGCCCATGGCTAATGACCAGCTTGACCCTAGAGGTTGATCATCAGATCTCGCCATTGTCCCCCAAAAGCCACTCATAGCAAGACCCGATCCGACACCCAGGGGAGTCCGACTGGGGGAGGTGACCTGATGGGTAATCTGGCTGTGACTGGTATCTTGCAACCATCCCTCAGCATCACTCTCAGCTTGTTATTACCCTAATACCTCCTTTTATCCTTTTAGTCCCTTTCGGGCAATGCCCCTAATCACTGGGTCACCACTTAAGGCATCACCAGCAACTTCAGAACTCACTGGAAAGCCAGCTACTTGGGGGCTTAGTCATCATACTGGGGCGGTTTTTTTTTAGACTGGTTCTCATCCAGGTCCCCCAAAGTCAGCAATCATGTGACCCATTGCCATCGGCACCAGTAATCCAGTGGCTGCCCATAGTGTTCAAAAGTTCGGTCTGGTCCAGTCTTTTGGCCAAAAAAGGAAAGAGCGAGACTGAGACTGGTCTTTTGGCACCACTAATTTTGGAAAAACTGGACTGGACCATGTGAAACCGGTCTTTCCTGGCTGCCACACAAGGTCCGAACAGGTCCGAACCAGTCTCAACCAGTTTTTTCGTGACACATCACGATCTGACATGCTCCACTTCCACCACCTCAACAGCCGTTTCCTCCAGCCTGCCCAACAGCCACCTCTTGTCTGCAACGGCTGTCCTTTGCCCCCAACAGCCTCCTCGCATGCCCAACAGCCGCCTCTTGTCCCCAATGGACCCCACTGTGCCCAACGGCCTCTTTGCATCTGCAATGGCCGCCTCTCATCCCCAATGAACCCCACCCGTGCCCAACGGCATCTTCTCATCTGCAACGGCAGCCCTTTGCCTCCAACAGCCTCCTCACATATCCAACAGCCACCTCTTCCCCAATGGACCCCATCTGTGCCCAACGGCCTCTTCATGTCTGCAACAGCCGCCTCTCGTCCCCAATGGACCCCACCCACGCCCAACAGTGTCTTCTCATCTGCAATGGCTGCCCTTTGCCCCCAATGGCCTCCTCACATGCCCAACGGCTGCCTCCCCAATGGACCCCACCTGTGCCCAATGGCCTCTTCACATCTGCAACGGCCACCTCTCAGGACCCCGCCCATGCCCAGCCACCTCTTCTCGTCTGCAACGGCCACCCTTTGCCCGCAATGGCCTCATTTGGGAGCGGGGCGAAGAGTGATGCACGCATTGCAAAATGGCCATGCCAAAGACTGGTTTGAGACGGGTTTAAACCGGTTTTTGGCTGGTCTCTCAATATATATTTTTCATTGAAACCGAAGACCGGGGGGGCCTTGGAGTGTGTGAGACAGAGACCAAAGTTTGGTCCTTTTTGGTCCCATTTTTGGTCCAGTCCAGTCTGGTTCTGATTCACTAAGACTGAACCTTGAAACACTAGCTGTAGTGTTTAAAGATTCAATTCAGTCCGGTTCTTGACCCTCAAAATTTAGAGACCGAGACCAAGACCAATTTTTTGGTTCACATGATCTCAAAAAAACTGAACCGGACCGATGCAAGACCGGTGCATCGGTTCTGTTTACCTCAAAGAAGTGAGGCCAGACTGGTCTCAACCAGTTTAAACCAATATATTACAAGAAAAATAAGACTAAGGACACATGCGCACAGCCTGATGCTGTGCGCATGTCGTACTCCCTCAGTTGGTCCTCCGTGGGCTCAGCCCGGCCCCATGTGCTCTTGGGCGTGAAAGGGGGCCATTGGGCACATGTTGTGGCAGGTGCACAGTGCCGTACAGTGCAAAGGGAGGCTGTTGCGTGCGAAGGAAGGGTGCTGGGTGTGAGTTGATGGCATTGGGGATGTGAGGCGGCCGTTGGGCACGAGGATTGGGCAAGCAAGGTGGTCATTGAGCATTAGAGGGGCCATGGGGCACTAGTTGGGGCAGTTGGGCAAGAGGGGCGGCCATTGGGGACACGAGGCAGCCATTGTGCGTGGGTTGACGGCGTTGAGGGCAAAGGGATGGTGTTGGAGGCAAAGGGACAGCATGGCATGGGTCAATGGCAGTGGGCGCAAGTCGGGACCGTTGGGCATGAAAGGAGGCCTTTAGGCATGAAAGGCGGCCATTGGGTGTGGGTCGACGGCATTGGGGGCGAAGGGATGGTGTTGGGCATGAATGGAGGCCGTTGGGCGGAAGAGAGGGCCGTTGGGCATGAGTGGTGGCTGTTATGCACGAGTAGTGGCTGTTGGGCGGATGTGGTGGCTGGGTGGAGTGGTGGTGGGGGATAAAAAAAGAGTGGGAAGGTTTTGCTGGCAGTTATAGTTCAACTTTTGGCAATTGCCAAGCCATGCACGTCGTTGAAGATCGTGCCCTCAATGCCCAAACCATGGCACCAAAATCCACAAAAATAATTCTTACCTTATGTAGACATATTTAAAAACTCATAGGAAGTATATATAGAGTTATATACATGAGCTATGGATGGTAGAAAGTTGGTGCTCCAAATTGATGCATCAAAACACAATGTAAATGATGATGAACAGTGTGGCATGGTGTTTTCAAACACAAAAAACAACATTTTCTAGCTTCCTTCTTTGCACAAGATTTGTACTCTAAATATACTATACATATACTATTGAAACAGTGTATGTAAAATAAGGTGAATATGAGCAAAATAGGTCGAAAATTTGACCAAAAGATTTTGTTTCAGCTTTGGATTCTCCTCATTCAGGGGATCTCACAGCACATTTGTTTTTCAAATTTGGCTCACCCATTAGGGAGATATAACACTTTTACTGAAATCTGCACATTTCATTATTTCTATCTTATCTGGACTTCTAAAAATTATACAAAGTGCTTCAGAAGGTGAATACATATCTATTTATAAGTTCCACTTCCAACTATTATTAGACCATGAGAAAGGCACTGCGTGTGCCTGCACGATGCATTTTGCACATTGTTTACTATTATTTGGTGTAGAGCACCTCGATGACTTTCATTCCATAAAATCAACACATATTTATTGACATATGATACTCTGCTACATAATTGATATAGTTTGTAAGCTGACTGTTAAGTAGGTGAAATGTTGGAGCTTCGTTGGAGTCCGTCGGAGGTCGGAGGTAGAACTGAGACTGGAGCAGAACTCCAGAAATGCGGAGGAACAACGAAGGGGAGGGACATGGCTTCAACATATGTGTTGTGCCGCTGTTTGTTGGATAAGGTGTCCCAATTTCAGGAGGTCGGAGAGAGGTCGGAGGTGCGGAGGTCCTCGGAGAGATCTTGGTGAGAGACACACTGATGTGGAAGTGGTCGGACAACATCGGAGTTGTGACTCGGACACAGTACTGAGCTCGTTGAAGGGTAACAATGGAGGAAGAGCAGAAGATGAGGATGTCGTCGGTGTATTGTTCCACGGCAAGGATCTCTGGCATGAACAGAGAGTAGAGGAGTGAACTTGGTTGATATTTGAACTGAGGAACTACAGGTATGGTACAAGCTTAAATATCTAAATGTGATTACTTTACAGAGATGGTCGGAGTAGGTCCGGAGTTGTGGCATAAGCCGCCAGCAACTGTATCGAACATTGGAGATGTCAGTCAACGGACCATGCGGAAAAGGCGATGCATAAGTAAATGGGAATACAAATATGAAATGCAAGATGGCAACGTGCGGAGATGCGGAGGTAACAGATGTCCGGAATATCGGAGGATGATCAGAGTGAATCGGAGACTTGGAGACGGATATAACAGTATTCCACTCTTAGGTCTGACACCCATGGAAGACCATGAGAAAATAAACAAGGTCATGTGGTCCCGGTTATTTAATGGAGATGAGCGGCCCAAGGGTTTTCTTCCAGTTACCACCAACATGCCCCAAGACCCGAACACACAACCTGCGCACTCCAGCGCCAACCTCGATGACTTCGAAGAGGAGCTCCTGCGCCGTTTGGCGCAGATACGTAAGGAGAAGGAGGAGGCAGAGGTGAGGAGGAAAGCAGAGGCCGAGAGGAGGGTGAAGGAGGTGGAGGCAAAAGAGAGGGCAGAGGCGGAGGCAAAGGCGGAGGCGGAGAAGAAGAGGGCGAAGAAGGCGGGGAAACAGAGGGCGGAGAGCTGTCACATAGCGTGTTTCTCAATGTCGGAAAATGTCGGATGAGTCGGAGCAGAATGCGGTAAGTGCGACGTTGGCAGAAAGGACCTGGCTTCAACTTGTGCATTGCGCCCCACTCTTTGACGTGGTCCTCTATTTTGGATTGGCAGATGTCGGATGAGCGGATGAGCGGATGAGCGGAGGTGACGGAGAGAATGCTCAAAGGCAAGTAGAGACGGATGCGAATGAGGTGTAACATATGATATTTGAACTGAGGTTCTACGACAGGTTTGTACACTATTTATAGTAGACTAGAATGATCAGCATTACTATAAGTGATGTGCAGATATCAGAGTTGACCATCGGAACATTCAGAGTATGGAGAGTAGCAAATGAAAAGTGAACAACATATGTCTACTTGTAAGTATGGTTGAGATGTTACGTAGTAGAAGTATAATCAAATATAAATAGAATGTTGTTGGAGCGGATGTTGGAGCGGATGAATCGTGGGAGTTGTCGGATAAGTCGGATGTGAATCGTATGATTATGACAGTATTTCCCTCTTAGGGCTGAACCCTGAGGCCCAGATGAGGTAATCCACATGACCGTTGGTTGAAAGGCTTTGCGCATGATTTTTCTCTCTTGTCACCTAACCACAACATCTATCCCGACGCCTATCCATTATGTCCGCTGAGAACTCACCCCTTTCCGCTCTCCATGCTGAAAGGGAGCGCCAGAAGAAGGTCACCGAGGAGTTGGAGAGGAAGCTGCAGGAGGCAGAGGAGTGCGCGGAGGCGAAAAGGGTGGCGAAAGAGCAGAGATGAGCAGAGAGGAAGGCAGAGAAAGCAAAGGCAAAGGAGCTGGTTGCGGGTGCAGATGCGGATGCGGCAAATGCGGAGGTGAAGAAGGTCCGGCTGCAGGGGGTTTTCAAGGATATGCCTGCGAGTTGCGAGCAGGGGAAGGAGGATTGCACCTCCTGCTTGAAAGCGGGGGACTTGTGTTTTTGGCCATCAGAGTGAGTTTTTTCTAGTTCTTTATACGCTTCGTTATTAACTTGTTCTTTAGGAATGACAATGCTTCCTTGTGCTGGCGGTGCCAGCGTTTAAAACGAAGCTGCAGAACGGGAGCGGAAGCGGAGTCGGAGGTGAAGCGGAGGATGACCAAGGTGGTGAGGGTCGGAAAGGCTAAGGTGGCAGGTGGTGCGACGAAGAACGCGAAGGCAGGATTGTCCAAGGGAGAGGGGACCGCAGAGGGATCACGGATAGCCGCAGCGTCGGAGGAGCCGGAGTTCATGCCAGAGGGGTTTGGTCCGCCGGAGGTGGTCATAGGCACGGAGGTGGTGAGAGGGCTTAGGAGCATGATAAGGGAGATGCAGCTGATAAAGGCGGAGTTGAAGGAACTGCGGGAGATCAAGGAGCTTTTGATGGTTATCACATGGAGGGAGGATTCGGAGGCTTCGGAGGAGGGATCCGACGAGGACGAGGATGCGGAGGAGTATGATAGGGTATTGGAGGAGTTGGGAAGGGAGGTAGAAGAAGAAGAAGAAAAAGAAGAAGAAACAAAGAAGCGGAAGCGGATGGAGGAAGCGGATGCGGAATCCGGATCGGAGTGGAACGAGGAAACGGAGGGGGTATCTAACAAAAAACAGCGAAAGTAGTTTTTTGTTAGTATAAAATTTTAATAGATTTTCTTTTCTTCTTGTTACAAGCACAATAATGGGCCTGGCTTAGTTGGTTGAGCGGAGTGGAAGTCCGCTACCGTATCCGCTGCGTGTTCAAGCTCGGATGCGGGTAACCAAGAAAACTCTTCACTGGTGTCTTCATAACCTAACCAGCGGACAAGGTAAAGGAGTTTGCATCGTCGTCTTTTATCGATCTTTGAGTCGATGATTTCCGCAATTTCATATTCGGTTTCTCCGTCCATCTCGAGTGGAGGCGGAGGAGATTGTATCCGATTTGGAATCTCGTTAGGAGTTGCTGGTTTGAGCATGGATATGTGGAAGACGGGGTGTATAGCATGCATAGTGTCAGGTAGACATAGTGTAAAGGAGTGCGTGCCGGGTTGGGCTATGATTTCAAATGGGCCAGCATATTTGTCGGATAACTTTTGGGTGGGTCGTGTGGTGCGGAAGAACTTAGCTTTAACAAAGACTTCTTGTCCGACGCGGAGCGGGGGAGGCGGAGAACGTCGGACGTCCGCAGGGCCTTGATAACGTTGTTGTGCCTCTGCGACAGCAGTCTTTAGTTCTTGATGTAATTCATCTAAGTCAACCATGTATTGTTGAGCTTTATCAGATGCTAGATCACATTCCGAATGGAGTGTAATGTCAGGATGATAACCTTTGTTGGCGAAGAATGGTGATACACCTGTAGTGGCACTCGGAGTGTTGTTGTAAGCAAACTCTGCAAGCGGAAGCAAAGCGGACCAGTTGTCTTGCTGGTAGTTGCAGAAAATGTGGAGGTATTGTTTGAGTGTCTGGTTGGTGCGTTCGGTTTGACCGTTGCCTTCAGGGTGATATCCAGAAGTGAAGTGAAGTCTCATGTTGAGGGCTTTTGCAAGAGAGCGGAAAAAACGGGAGACGAATTCAGGTCCGCGATTGGATGTGACATTTTGCGGAACTCCGTGCTTGGAAAAGGCGTGAAGCACGAAAAGGTTTGCTAGGTCTTCAGATGTGCAATTAATGGTGGTAGGGATGAAGATGCCTTGTTTAGTGAGGCGGTCTACAATGACCAGAATCGCATCGGAGCCAGCGGATGTCGGAAGGGGTTCAATGAAATCCATGGAAATAGAATGCCAGGGACGTTCAGGAATAGGGAGTTGTTTAAGCAGACCGTAGGGTTTATGACATTGGGGTTTGGCGCGCATACAAGTGGTACATGACTTGCAATACTTTTTGACAAAGTCGCGCATTCCAGGCCAAGTGTATTCTCGTTGGATAAGACTAATAGTCTTATTTTGACCAGGGTGTCCAGCGAGGATATGGTTGTGCTTATTGCGGAGGATGCGGAGATGGAGGTCAGATGAGTCGGGAACATAGATATGTCCATTGTGGAGTAGATAACCTGCTTCATTCACGATCCAGCGTGAATTAGGATTGTCGAGGAAAGAGGTGTAAATGGGATCGGTCAGAAGAGCGGAGAGGATGTCGGAGCGGAGCTGATCCGTATCCATGATGATTGTGGCACGGAGGACGGGCGTATATAACTCTGTTGCGCGAAGTGAAGTGGTGAGCTGTTCTTGTGTGAAGATGGGTTTGAAGTTGCTTGGGTTGACGGACGAATAGTCACTATTTCCCTCTTTAAGGTAGACGTCCCATCGTCTACTTAAAAGATCGGGCTTCGTACCTAAACGGCCAGGGCAGAAGCGGATGATGAGATTGAACTGGCAGAGGTATTCGGACCAACAAGCTTGTCGACGTGATAAAATCTTGGTAGTAGAAAAGTACTCAAGATTTTTGTGGTCTGTTATGACATTGATCGGAGCAGCGGAGCCTTCAAGGTAGTGACGCCAAACCTTGAATGCATCATGGATCGCTAATAGTTCTTTGTTGTGGGTGTCATAGTTTAACTCAGGAGGTGTAAAGGTGCGGGAGTGGAAAGCGACTGGATGAATTTTGTTGTCAGAGGTGCGGATGGAGAGGATCGCACCCAAAGCGTAGTCAGAGGCATCAGTTTCAACGATAATAGGGCTGTTGGGAATCCAATGCGTAAGAACAGGTGCCGTGGTAAAGGCTTTCTTCAAAGTTTTGAAAGATTCGCGAGCGGAGTCGGAGAAATGCCATTGTGTGTTTTTGCGGGTGAGTCGAGTGAGCGGAACAGTGATTTCGGAGTAGTAAGGAATGAATCGTCGATAAAAATTGGCAAAACCTAAGAAAGATTGAATATTTTTGACCTTCCTTGGTTCAGGCCAATCTTGAATAATTTTGACTTTCTTATCCAACATGCGGAGGCCTGTCGGAGAGAGAATAAAGCCAAGGTATTCAACAGTATCCGTAGAAAACTCGCATTTGTCTGCGCGTGCGTATAAGCCGTGTTGTCGGAGACGTCGGAGGACTTCGCGGACATGCTTCCGATGCTCGGAGGGAGAGTCGGAGTAGATGAGGATGTCGTTGAGATATATGGTAACATACTTATTGAGCAGGTCATGGAAGATGTCGTTCATGAAGCGTTGAAAAAAGGCTGGGGAGTTGGTGAGTCCAAATGGCATGACAAGCCATTCAAAAGACCCATAGCGTGTGCGGAAGGTGGTTTTCCATTCATCTCCTTCCGCCATGCGGACGAGGTGATAGGCATGTCGGAGGTCCAGAGCTGTATAAACACTGGCTTTTCCAGCGGTCTAGAGGAGGTCGGATATGAGCGGAAGCGGATGTCGGTCCTTCTTTGAGATTTTGTTAAGACCACGGAAATCAACGCAAAGACGAAGGGAGCCATCCTTTTTACAAACGAAAAGGACGGGAGCACCATGCGGAGAGGAAGAGGGTTGAGTTTTCATCCCAGTCAGTCTTGGTAGCAAGTCGTTGGAATTCGACGTTGTACTTCAAAATCCTTTGATTTTCCTTCATCCACAGGTTGTCCAATTGTTCTTCGGCTTCGCCCTGAGGGTCAATGGTACCAAACTCGGAGTGGAGAAGTCGGACGAAGTTGAGGAAAGAACGCCAATTGGGTTCATTATCGTCAAGAATGAAGGGTTCAAAAAATTTGAGTGCTGTGCCTCAGAAGTAGACATGGCAAAGTTGACTTTGGAATGTTCTGAGTTGAAGTTGTCGTTGTCGGAGAAGTACAGTTTGCATTGTAAAATGAATGGATGAATCCAATGGTGAGGTGTTCGTCAATGAATTCACAGAGGGCATTGAGTTCGGGTTGTGAAAGGGAGTAGATCGGACTGAATGGAGGAGTGGAGCCCTCTTCAAGTTTGATCTTGAGGTTGTAGGGACGGTGGGGTGGAAGAGTGTCTGCTTTTCCTTTACTGAAGACGTCAGCATAGTCGTGGTATTCTTCGGGTACGTTTGTCAAGTCAGGGGTGTCGGAAGCAGATGCGGAGTGAGCAGAAACGGAGGGAGTCGAAAGGTGAAGTTGAAAGGATTGTGTACCAGGCAATTTGCATGCCCTCATAAATGCGGCTGCGTTAATGAGTGAAATCTGCGGAGGTATGATCGGAGGTTCCGGAGGAAGAAGCGTAGCTGTCCTACCTTGGGAGGAGGTCGACATCGATGTCGGAAACGGCTCTTTTTGCATCTGTGGACAGAAAGTGATACTGCCCAATACCCAGTCAATCATAGGATTGTGGCGGGTGAGCCAGTTGTATCCAAGAACCACGGAAGAAGCAGAGTTGAGCGGAGTAACATAAAAATCCTGTTCGAAAGATTCACCTGAAGGAAAACATATAGGTATTGTTACAACTTGAGTGATAAACACGTTAGAAGAACCATTGAAAAGCTTTAGTTCTAAAGGCGGAATAGCGGAGGTCGGAAGATCATAAGCGGAGGAAAAGTTAATGTCAATAAAACAGTGGGTAGATCCTGAATCAATAAGTGCTGGGACAGAATCTGAAGAGAAAAAAGAAGATGAGATATTGATACGTAAAGAGTTCGGATCGGAGAGAGTGGACACGTTAAGTCAGATGGGAGCAGAGGCACGGAGAGAGTCAACACAGTCCTCAGACCGTGCTTCATGAGGACCACTGCCTATTTTTTTGACTCGATCTCCTTACCTTTTTCCTTGGCTTGAGTGCCAACTTGGGCAGCTTTCCCTTTAGCCTTGGAAGTGGAGGAGGTGGACTTGGGACAGTCCTTGACAGCATGTCCGACGCTACCGCAGAATAAGCAAAGGTTATTATCGAAACGACGTTTGCGTTCTTGATACGTCAGTTTGCCATCTTTGCCTAATTTACTGGAGAGATCGGGTTTCGGAGCGGATGTGGAAGCGGAAGCGGTAGCGGGAGCGGAGGGTTTGGTTGATGATGTTTGTGCAGTGGATTGGTTCGGAGCGGATTGTTTCTTGTCAGACTTGGGAGTGGGTTTATCGGTTCTGGATTTCTCTCATTGATGTCCCCTTATTAGCATCGTTACCGGTTCATTAAGCTGGCGATGGGTCTTCTGGGTGATGATGATATTCACTGGGGTGTGTACCATCTTCACGATCATCTTCCTCCCAGAGACCTATGCTCCGGTTATTCTATTGAAAAAGGTCTGTATCCGTTTAATTATGACTCCTGAGTGTTCATCTGACCGCGTTGTCTTGGCAGGCGAAGAAGATTTGCAAGACTGATCCCTCGAGATCTTCCATGTTTGCAGAGCACGAGAAGCAAGATTGGTCCTTGAGAGGCTTGGCACATCGGACGTTATACCGTCCGTTCCAGATGTTGAAGTTCCACCTGGGCGCTAGCCACAGATGTACTGAGCAACACAGCTACAGCGGAAGTATCTACTCTACCGTTCTAGTCACTTACATGGTTGGGAAGGGTGAGGCTAGTTAGAGCGGTTGAGGCTGGTAAGAGCAATGGAGCTGGTTAAGAGTCAAGAGACGACTTGTTGATATTGACAGTTTCCTGGTCTTATATACCGTACTACTGTTTGTACCAACCAAACAAGTATGTAATCAAAGATGTCTAAGGTCACATGATATAATCTAATCTAATCTAATCTATGTGATGGAAAAGTTTCAACACCCCCCCATATTTAGTACATACTTCTAAATACATCTTACTTTTTCCCATATAGGTACTCTTTCTTCATCTAGTTTTTAAGTAATCCAAAGTACGGGATAAACTTGTTGAAGAGGTTTTTTCCCAGATTCTTAGTTAAAAGGTCTGCAGGGTTATTCACTCCTTCGATGAATTCGACCGTAATGATGCCTTCGGATACTTTTTCTCTGACGAAGTGGAATCGCACGTTGGATCGCTTCTCAGTTACAGGGTTGGATGCGATAAAGACGGAGCTGTTGTTATCTCCGTAGATCGGTACTGATCCGATCTGCATTCCAAGTTCGGCAAGCATGCTTCTCAGCCATGTTGCTGCGCGACTGCAGTCTGATAACACCATATACTCTGCTTCTGTGGAAGAGAGGGCGATGGTCTTTTGCGCTGATGATACCCATGTCACTGCTCCAGACGCCAGTGATATGAAGAAGCCAGTGGTAGACCTCCTCGTGTTTTCATCTGACGCCCAGTCGGAGTCTGTGAATGCATAGATTCCTTTCCCTGAGTCGCCATCATACATGATTGCGTAATTTTTTGTTGCCTTCAGATACCTGCAAATATCCCTAGCCACTTCTAAATGGCGTTTGGTGGGATTTGCGGAAAACTGCGACATTTTAATCACAGCAAAACAGATGTCTGGCCTTGTTCCAATCATCAGATATAGAAGTGATCCGATGACGGATTGGTACTTTGATCGAAGTTCTGCATTGGGTTCATCTTCGGACATCATGGGTTTGTAGCCCGTAGGAAGTGGGGTATGGGTGGTGTTAGATTCGCTCATCCCCATTCGTTCGAGTATTTTCTCAAGGTAAGGTACTTGATCGATGAAGATACGTTTCCCACGTTGCCTTATTTGGATAGAGAGAAATTCTTTTGGTTCCCCATCAGGCACAAGGTGCCCTAGGTCCCTACATTCCCATGTGGTCATGAAGGCCTTCTTTTTCTCTAGCGTATATTCCTCGTTTGTGCCGAGAAAAGCAGAGTCGTCGACATAGATGACGGCGATTACAATTTCCCCGTTGGTACTTTTGTGAATGAACACTCCCGCATCGGAGTGAAGCCGGACAAAGCCGAGCTTTTTCATGGAGGAATCAAGTTCCCTCCACCAGGCTAATGCGGCCTGCTTAAGTCCATATAGAGCTTTGAATAGTTGGTACACGAGGTGTTCTTTCCCTTTTACTATGTAGCCCTCAGGCTGTCACATGTAAATGACTTCACGGAGCGTTCCATAGAGGAAGGCTGATGAGACATCCAAAAGTGTCATGAACCACCCTTCAAGGGCTGTCAATGCCAGTATTAGTCGGACGGTTTCATATCTTATGACTGGTGAGAAGATCTGATCAAAGTCGATCCCTTCTACCTGTGAAAAGCCTTTTGCGACGAGGCATGCTTTTAGACGCCCGTCGGACTTTTCGTTATAAACCCATTTGTTCCTTAGAGCTTTCCTCCCTGCAGGCAGGGGTACTAGCTCCGTGATCACCCCGCGGCGTTTGAGCATGTCTAGCTCTTTGAGGTGTTTTGTTGTGACTATTGTCGTCTTTGCTGCCGGGAATGAGATCCTCAAACTCATCAGCCGGCTCTGGGTCTTCCATTTCTGGGTGGCTTTCTGGCAACGGGTCGATGTGGCATCTAGGGTACTTGCTTTCATCAAAGATAGCTTTCCCGCCCATGAAAATTGTGTTGGTCTCAGGATCCATGAAGCGGTATCCTTTGATCCCTGGTTTCGATCCGAGATAAATCATCAATCGGGATCTTGATTCCAGGGAGTTCCTATGTTTCTCCTTTGGGATATATACATATGCCTGACATCCAAATACTCTGACGCTGGACATGTCGGGGATCTCATTGGTCACCTTGAAGTGAGGGGTTTTCCATTCAAGAAGCTGCATGGGGGTTCTGTTGTAGAGAAATGCTGCATGTTCAAGGCAGAATTCCCACCATATAGGTGGTAAGCATGCGTCGAAGCGTAATGCCTGAGATTTTTCCCACAGAGTTCGATTTATCCGTTCTGCTCTACCATTCTGCTGATGCTGATATGGGAGTGTGACGTCGATCAGAATTCCATGATCGGCAAGTACATCCTTGTATTCATCAAATTCTCCACCTCCATCAACCCGCCATTTTTTAGGGGTGGCGGCAAATTGATTCTGGATCATCGCAAGGAATTGTTTCAGCGCCGTGATGGCGCCTGACTTTTTCCTAAGCAAGACAACCCAGACATGGGATGAAAAATCGTCCAAAAAGGTAAGGAAATATTTGTACTTATGGTACAATGCCGTGGATATCTGCTTCAAATCCAAATGGATCAAATCGAAGGGTTTGACAGCCCTCGTCATCGAGTTAGGATAAGATTGATTCGGCATTTTCCCTTTTAGACACCCCGTGCAGCTTTCCTGTGATTTCTCACGTACTAACGTTCTGGGTACTCCTTTGGTACTGGTGGGAATCTTATTGAGCGCCTGGTCATTTGGGTGGCCAAGGCGTTTATGCCAGGTTTCAACAGTGATTTTGCTAGAGATCACGTGGATTTGGTCATAGCGTATTTCAGTGTCTAACCAATAAATGGTTTGTCCGAGAATGTGAGGCGAGAACTGTATTTTGTTCTGTCCTTTGGAGATGTTAATTTCTCTTGTAACCGTGATTAAGGAAGACGCCTAGGGACAATAGGCATGTGTCCATGTCCGGAATGTAGAATACAGGTCGGAGAAGATGGGTTTTTATTTCCCCATTTAGGGTATGCCGTACTGGAACGGCCCCAACTCCGAGAATTTCCAGTTTCTTTCCCTTTGCAGCTGTTTGGACAAATCGTTTAGCCTTGAGAGGCCTGTAGTACGTGAAGTCTTTAAACTCATGGGTAAAGTGTAACGATGCGCCAGAATCTAAGATCCACTGAGCGCGTTCTTTCTCTTTGCAGTGTGTGCAGGACGCAAAATGTTTGATATATTTTTTGTACAGATCATCACTAAAGAGATCTATACTATCTGCATTGGTACTAGCTAATATATGTTCAAACGTCTGTGCGTGATTATTAGTGTTTCCCATTTGGTCATGTTTGAGAGAAGGATGTGACGAACCGTCAAGTTCGATCAGCCCATCTTCAAATTGTTCCGGCCCCATCCGCTCGCTTTGATGGTCTATGTCCATCATCCTGAGCGAGTCATCCAAGGGTGGAGTGACTCGACGCTGCTTGGATGGTCTTCCATCTTCTTCTGGGATAATTGTATCCAGAATTCGAAGGTTTGACCCTGAGGGACGAGCACCAATGTTCCGCGCAAGTTTGCAGATGTGATTGTTCTTTTTCCACACGGACGGTTTTCCAGATGGAAGCCCGGTGTACTGAGAAGGAGGGGGGTTCATGCGTTGCAGGAGCGACTGCATTTTTCCGGAATCGGGCTCTGCGGTACTTGTCATTTTCCCGCAACCAGTGATGGTGGTGAAGGACAGTGCCGGAAGAGGAGGGAAGTGGATGGCGGGAGCAACAAACTCAACCGTTTCTTCCACATGGTCGGACGTGTTGTCCGCATTGTTGGCGCTTTTCTTTTGGTTGCGCCAGCGTCCTTTTCCCTTCTTCTTTTCAAAAGTGGTACTAGGGTCAGTCGAGTTAGGCTGCTCGTCAGCGTCGTTCTGCAAGGTACTCGGCTTTTGCTGCTTTTCCCATTTGGGGTCCTGCCCCTTGCGCTTTGTCCCGGAAATTTTCCGGGCCTGCTCATTGGACGCATGAGTAGACCCGACCGAATACTTGCGCCTGTATTCAGAGATGATGCTTTCGGCGACGGCTTTGTAGGTGAAATCATCGGCGTCGTAGACCTGGAAAAGGGCGGTGGAGAGTGACGACCAGGCATCGGGAATTGCATTGGCCAGGATCATTGCCTGCATCAGATCGGGGACGATAAAGCTCAAATCGGCGAGCCGGGCGAAAAGAGACCCCAGGCGTTCGATTTCAGGCACGGGGTCGCGTCCAGACAGCTTGAAGGTGGCGGCGGCCTTGAAGTCGCCGAAGATGACAGCCGGGGATACCTTGGAGTAGGCATCCTTCAGCGTTTTCCATGCGCCAAGTGCCGAGGTGCTGTCTTTAATGTGTCGCCTGATCGCCTCAGAGACTTTCAGACGGATCGCTCCAAGGGCTGTGTCGTCGTCCCTAATCCAGGCCTTTTCTTCCTTGCGGAAGCCGGGCTGGTCAACAGTGGTAACCAGCACAGGAGGAGCAGTGGCGGTGGGACCGGGAGTGGAGACCGTAGTGGTGAAGTCGGCGATCACGGGACGAGTGATGTCGCCAGAGACGATGCGCCAGACTCCTTGATGGAGGAGGTAAGACTTCATTTTCTCGGCCCAGCTCTGGTAGTCGATGCCGTCAAAGGCGGTGATGATGTCAAGGGCAGAACGAGAGGTAGACATTGTAGATGAATCTAAAAAAGGGTTCCCAATCAGTGATGTGTTATGAATATGATTCAAGAAAACAATTTAAATGTTTCCTTATGACATATTCCCTTTAGGAATAGCGGTCACGGGAAAACCCTTTATATGTCAGAAACGTATAAGGTGCGATCAACGTTTCCACATGGAGTGTACTAGGTCGATCCCCTTAGGGACGTCTCATGACAGGTACTTGTCGTAATGACATTCCCAGGTTCATATGTGAAGAAGTAAGACTCAGAACCTAGATCTTTCGATCGGTTCTTCGCCAACCAGGGTAGAGTGGGCAGGTACTCGCTGTTGCCAGCGTTTCCCAAGTCCCTCTGCTATCCGGGGCCCATAACCTGTTAAAGTTCCACCTGGGCGTTAGCCGCAGATGTACTGAGCAACCAGCTACAGTGGAAGTACTCTACATAACCGTTCTAGCCACTTACATGGTTTGGGAGGGGTGAGGCTGGTGAGAGCGCTTGAGGCTGGTAAGAGCGATGGAGCTGGTTAAGAGTCAAGAGACAACTTATTGATATTGACAGTTTCCTGGTCTTATATACCGTACTACTGTTTGTACCAACCAAACAAGTATGTAATGAAGATATGTAAAGGTCATGTGATGTAATCTAATCTAATCTAATCTACATGATGGGAAAAGTTTCAACACTCCTTGGGACAGTCGTCAACACAATGAGAACACCCACCAAGCTAAGTACATCTATTCTAGAACTCAAGGACATTGACATACACATGGCCTACACAGAACAACAATGCCTGGATGGTCACATGGAAAGCATACACCATGTGCTTCAACACAAGGAAGTGTTTGACCAAAAGATATGCGAGACACAAGGGAAACCCGTGGAATTCAAGGAAGGGGAACTCATACAGGTATATAGGAACGATCTAACCCACTTGGTTAGCAACGACCGCAAGCTCACACCTATGTGGTCTGAATCTCACCAAGTGAAGGACCAGAAGCTCAATTCCTACACATTAGAAGACTTCGATGGAGAAGAGCTGCCAGGCTCATACCATGCCAGAAGGCTGTGGAGGTTTATACCGAGGGATGGAACAGAGTTGGCAGAAACAGAACAAACGAGGGAGATGGCAGAGGAAGAACAACAGAGTCAGAAACACAAGGAGGAAAGACGGGAGGAAGGAAGGGAGGCAACAGCGGAGGTCGGTCAACCAAGGAAGTCACAGAGGCCGAAGAAGACCACCCCCAAGACACCGTTTCAGACAGAGGAGGAGACAGAGGACAGGAACAGCGAGACAGAATTGAGAGGCGGGACAATTGCCAAGAGAGTCTTGGAGAGGCGATGAGGATGCCACCATGAAGAAGAGGGGCACACTCCGACTGTCATGTGATCCAGCTGTCAGGTGTCGTAGATAGGCATGTACAGGGATCATCACTACATAGAAGGACATCATCCCAGACCAGAGAACCGATCCTCCACGAACGCGAGCCGCTCCCACCTCTCCACCATGTAGATAACCAAGGTGCAATTTTACATAGAAGGACATCATCCCAGACCAGAGAACCGATCCTCCACGAACGCGAGCCGCTCCCACCTCTCCACCATGTAGATAACCAAGGTGGATAGATTAATCGAACCACGGTTTGTTCCAGAAAATAAAAATCTGGCTGAGATGTTTACCAAGCCACTTGGTCACCTGGAATTTGAGAAATTCCACGCTCTACTCCGAATGGAGTTTAAAGAGCCTCATACTCCATTTACAAAACCTACCTGGGATTCTAAGTGAGGGGGAGTGTTGAACATATCACCAGATATGTCACATCACATGCTTGTCACAAATGTAACTATAAGTCACTAATACCATATATGTGAGTTTATGGTACAGCCCCAGAAACAGGACTCTGTTTATACATTGTTTGTACATGGTCCATGCATGGTCCATGCGCATTATAGATTCATATAAATACCCATGTATTTCTACCAGTGAATCTTAACTCTTGAACCCCAGTTCTCTGAGACATTCTTAGCTAGTCAGCCTCTTAGTTGCTTAACTAACGTCTCTTTACCAGGTTAGTGCAGCTTCCATATGCATGAGTTCCGCTATATCTTGAGTGCCCTTTGGGCTGCCTACATTGGATACTTCATTACATGGTACTCCCCAGAATTTATGTATAACCTTAAATCCCCACTCATTGATATCTGGGCCTATCGTGTGAACGTAACTGTCCCCCTATCACCATTCAACAACTACAACAAACCAGGAAAACATGTCCTCGACCCCTTCCCTGAGCGCATCATCCACGACATCACCCTTATTTGCGGCAAGACTGTAAGGGCAACCACTTTCACTTTTCACTTTTCCTTTCCTTTCTTCCTTCCCTTTCTATTCCACCATCTCCGACGTCCTCCGATCATATCCGCTGTCTCCGACATCTTATCCGCCTCTCCGCATCCAATGACTCCGCCCCCATCCGCTACTCTGCATGTCGGATCGCAGGTACTATCATTCATCTTGTTTCCATTCATCCTTCATCACTACTCCTGATCATTGCTCATCATTCATGTGTCTCGTTTTATCTCTTATTTCATATCTCACTTTACTATTTATCTTGCTAGCTTGCAGGGGAATCCTTAGAACTTTCTCTTCGGATCTCCCTTGCAAGGTGTGTGTTGTGTTACTTATCAGACTACTCAATCTAAACTTTGGATCTCCCTTGCAAGTATCTGAGTTTGAGTCTTGGATCGTAAGGTCGCCCTTACAAAGACCGCTAAGGACCGTGCTGAAGCCAGGAAGTTGCACCTCATCACCCTTAACAAGGTGTTCAATGCCAACATCTGCTCCAATAAATCCACTGTTATTGTCACTGACATGGCAGTTCCCTCCCTCACGTCGGGCCACCAAGCTGTTGCAGCTTGGGAGACCTGGCACATGGGGTACTCCATCAACAAAGACTGGATGGCTGGGGGCCTCGCAGTCTCTGACAACACTGAAACCTTAGCTATCGGACACGGGTTCTCCAACCTGGTCAGTCTGCTAGGGGGTCTCTCTCAACTGGAAGAAATCCACATATTCACCAACTCTGTCAACGCCATTTGGTGGGCCACAGATCCGGACCTCCACTCATCGCAGGCCACTGCGCTTGCCATCATCAGTAACCTGGTTCCTTGGTTTGAGGAACTCAGTCTGAAATCCAAGGTTTTCTTTCACCATGTTCCTGACTGCTCAGATCATGGCTTCGAACCCCACCATGCAGTGCACAACTTCGCCTCCTCAATTCACATCGAGTGTGGTGAGTCTGCCTCCAGATCCCTTGACTTCAACATGAAGCAATTCACGGACAACATGCCCAGTGATTGGAACAACTTGTACCAGTCCCCCAAGTATGTTGGCCGCCACTACCAATTCCCAAGATCGTGTGTCAGAGCCAAGACCATGCCTGGGCAAAGTGAATGAAACCGTCCCACCTCAAGGGCGGCACATGGCTTAAGGATGTGGGTCACTCCCAATCCCTCAAGGCCCAAATGGTCCGAGGCCTCACAGATTCAACATTGGAGACAAAGTTGCACAGTGCAACTGTGGAATGAGGTCCGTCAAGGACTTTGCCCATGTTTCCTACAAATGTCTGCACCACCCCACCAGGCCACCAGACATGCCCACCTTCTCGAGGAACACTCCCATCTGGGATGTCTTTGGGAAATTCATTATAGACAACCCAGGGGCATTTGCCTTTAGGGACCGTCCAATGCCCAACACAACCATTGGCAGTAGTCGCGTGGTAGCGTGCTGGGTTCAAAGGGGTGCAGCCCCCTCTGGCAAGCGAACACAATTGAAGGGTAAGAACTGCAGAGGCACTTCTTTGGTGGGTAGGGTGCAGACACCCCCCAGCGCCGTCAACGGCCAACCTCACAAGGTTGGAGTGCTCCTGTATCATGTGGCTGAATATTCAGGCGAGCATACTAATGTGTTTGTTTATAACAGACTCTCCCGACCTGGCGTGAGGTCTTATCAGCTCGATGGAGCTTTGCGCCGCCTGTTCTTCACATGTACGTAGATCCTCAGATCAATGTAGTTTACTCTATGTCAAGTGGACTGTACCCCTAGTATACCGCTATATAAATTGTGACCCAAAAAAAAAAAAAGAATAATTTAGATGTGTGTATGATGAACTTGGGAAATCAATTTATTATGACAATTTCATTCATTGTCACGTAGTGTGTTTCTCAATGTTGGAAAATGCCGGATGAGTCAGAGCAGAGTAGTGGATAAGCAGATGCGACAACTAGTCTGACATCTTGCAGAAAGGACCTGGCTTCAATGTTGGGCACGGGTCGAAGCCGTTGGGCATGAATGGAGGGTGTTAGGTGTGAGTCGAAGCCGTTGGGCACCACTTGGGGCCGTTGGGCTCAAGTGGTGGGTGTTGGGCGCGGGTCGAAGCCGTTGGGCATGAGTTGGCACCGTTGGGCAAGAAAGAGGGCTGTTGGCACGAGAGAGGTCCGTTGGGCACAAGAAAGGGCCATTTGGGCATGAGTGAGGGCTGTTGGACATGAGTCAAGACCGTTGGGCGTGAGAGAGGGCCATTGGGCATGAGAGGGCTGGGCATCAGAGTCAGATGGCGAACTGGGCAAAGGGTTTGGCCCAGAAAAGCAAACAAGGGCAAAGAGCCTGCGCCTGCCCTCATTTGGACATGCATCACGCGTGCATCAAATGTGTCAAATAAATATAAACACACTTACAAAAAACATTGCACATCTGCCTACATGTCTTACACAGGAGCAACACAGTTTGTGCACAATATCAATTAAGTACTATAGCATCATATGTCACTTTCTATGTATTTATTTTGTGAAATTTCGCCACAGAATTTATGATATAGCGATGCGGCGCTCCCACCAAATAATAGTAAACAATGTGCAGAATGCATTGTGCAGGTGCGCGCGGCCCCTTCCTCATAGTCTAATAATAGCTTGAGGTAATAGAACTATACATGGGATATGTATTCACCTTCTGAAATATCTTATATAGATTTTAGAAGTCCAGATCAGATAGGAATAATCAAATGTACATATTTCAGTAAAAGTGTTATATCTCCCTGATGAATGAACCAAATTTGAAAAACAAATGTGCTGGGAGGTGCCCTGAATGAGGAGAATCCAATTCTGAAATAAAGTTTTTTGGTGAAATTTTCGACCTATCTTTGCTCATATTCACCTTATGAAGTCCTTTAATTTTATTTGAAGGGTCTCAATAGGTTCACATACAATAATTCAATAGCAAATATATATTACAGATAGTTTAAAGTGGTTGTGGAAAGGAGGAAGCAAAAAAATACTGGTTTTTGTGTTTGAGGGAACTCATGATGCATTGTTTATTATGATTTACAGTGTGTTTTGTGTATCATTTTGCAGTACAGACTTTCTACCATACATATCTCATGTATCTAATTGTTTAAATACTTACTATTAGCTTCTAAGTATCTCTACATAGGTTTAGAACTATTTTTAGGACTTCCAGTGGGCATCGACGGCGTGATTTTCAACGATGCACGTTGCTCAGCATTTGTTACGGACTCTACGGTATGAGGACCACGTCATATCTTTTACTTATCGGCCCGACTTGGCGCCCTCTTACGAACTCACTATGTCTAACGTCTACTTTCGCAACCTTCAATTCCCAGTCTGACTCATTACATGACTTCGTCATCCCCTTTAGTATACTTCGCTCCCATGCTGACTTGCTTTCCGCAGTCAGCTTACTCACTGTACATAGCCTTCCGCAGTCGCCTTACTCATGCGCACTGCCTTCCGCAGTACTGACTCATCTGCTACCGCCTATAGTCAGTACCTATATAAACCTCTTGTACTGTAGTAGATTCCTTAGATTTAGCAATCACTTTGCTCTTCGCCTTTCCACTTTCCTGCATACTCTGCCCGAACCTTGGAACGGTTTGTTAAGCATAACAAGGAGCAGTATGAGTAGACTGCCCTTCACCTTTCCTGCCGCAGAAAAAGCCACAGGTCCCCTTCTAGAGGTTTTTATGGATAGTCCGTAATACAGGTCTTCCTCTGCTGGCACATAGGCGTTCAATATGATCGCTAAGTCATTCCAACACGGCCCTAGGCCTCGCGAGATTACACCAGTGGTGATTTCCTTCAATGTAAGTCCCGCGAGCCCGGTCATTCCTCATCCGAGCTGGAATCCTCGTCCGAGACTGCCCCCGCGTCATCCACGGTGGCATATCCTCAAACCTGTCATTCTTATCTAAGTCCAGCCTCGTTCCGTCGAACCACAGGTCCTCACCGCTGTCCTTAGCAGCCCCGGTCGAATTTTTCAATCCTTCCAATGTCGCTTTTGTAATATCAATGAAGTCTAACACCCCTTTAGGGACTGCAATGGCACGTCTCGCATGGTAGGGAACGAGTCTGAATGCTGCAACCTTCTCATGCCATACCGACCCATCCAGTTCTGCAACGATGTATGATCCACCTTTATTCCTCGTGATGACCACCATAGGACCGAAGTACCTGGGCTTCATTTTCTTGTCGAGACTATTTTCAACCGCTGTATTGTGTACTAAAACTAGATCTCTCTCTCTAAAGTCATAATCTCTGATCTTATGCCGGTGCTCTTGCTCATAACGAAGTACTGCCATCATCTTGGCATGCGTAACCTGCTTACGCATCTCATCAACCTGCACTTGGTGCTTTGCAAGCGCACAAGCCCTAAATCTGATCAGGTCCGCCGTTGACAGCGGCCCATCTGGAAGTTTCACTATCCATGTCGCCTTGACAATATCTAGGGGAAGGATGGGATGCGCCCCTGTACACACAAAATATGGCGAGCATCCCAAACCCTTCTGAATCGTGATCCTATCTGCCCACATCATATGGTGGAAGAACCAGAACCACTTGCCGATATCACCGCCTGTGGCCTTAAACAAAGCCTGACAAATGTCCCAATGCGGCCTCTCAATCCATCCATTTGCTCTAGAATTATAACATAATCCCCTTAATTCCATACTTCTGTTCTATCCAGGCCAAAGCTTCCTTGAATGGCCCCGCGTTATCAGTCACAATCATGACCATACCGCCCCACCTACATAGTATGTCTTCAAAGAGCCAATGCCCAACAGTCCTACCCGTTTCTTGCCTTAGCATGTCGATAGTGCACAGCGGCCATGAACAATGTATTTACAACCGTTCAACACTGGCATCATGTGTAGCGTATCAGCATGTAGGACCTGAAACAGACCCGGTGTATGGGTTACCGTAGGAGGAATGTGAACCAATGTCTTCTGTCTCAGCTGACATATATGACAAGTCTGGACATATAGGCGAACATCACGTTCATATTCCGGCCACCAGAATCTTTGCGCAATAAGCTCTTTTGTTGCATAGAAGCCGTGGTGTGCAAGGCTATCATGGGACACCCTCATCATGTACATGCGATGCCCCTTTTTGACCACTAGTTTGTGCTTTCCCTCGCTACCTCTTCTATAGAGCCGGCCATCATCAGCGACAAAGAATTGTCTCACCCGCTGCACAAACTGTTTATACTGTCGGTCATTCAGGCCGTTTGGTCTCACAAAAGGATCCTCGAGCCAAATCTTGATGTCAGGAATGCGGTCATCCTGCAACTTCACAGTCATTGTGCGATGATCTTCATCATAAGGTTCTCACATTGATTCATCCCATTTCAAAGAGTCGTCGGGCAACGCCGGTTCCCCCACGAATTGCGAGAGCGGCCCGGCCTTACACACTCGCTCAAGATATAATCGTTCAATATTCGATCTCTCGCGAGTGTCAGCAAGCTCTCCCTGGAAGTCTTTAACCGACGTAGCCCAAAGATAACCACCGCGTGTGTCTATCTTTGTTTTAAACTCATCGAACTCTAATGGGTCATTCTTTTCCACATTAGGGATACCATTTTCCTTATCGGGATACTCGTACCGTGGCGGTCCGTCTGGTTCATCCACCCAGTCCTCCTTGATATGGTATGTTTCATCCCCCGGTTGCGCTTCTCGCCTCGATAGACCATCGGGTGCAAAGGTCTTGCCTGGCACATGCCTTAGTGTGAAGTAGAACATCAAAATGTAATCAATCCACCGGTTTATAGCAGCGTTTGGTCCAAGACCAGGATTATTGAGCATCCCCTTGATATACTTCGCATCGGTCTCTATAACAGCCCAAGAGCCAAAACTTCGCTTCCTTCAATGCACAAAATAAACCATACAATTCTCGCTTTGGTTGCAAATATCTCGCCTCACGCTCGTTTAGTGTTATCGATGCAAACTTCACGTACGTCCTCTTCTTAGAATCACCCTCATCCTCTTGACAGATATAGAAGCCAACCGCCCGCCACGAGCTGTCTACGCAAAGGACCACCGCACCTCCACCATGATAATCTATTGGCTTGATCGCGGGGGACGCAGCTAAAGCATCCTTTATGTCTTGCATGGCCTTCTCCTGTTCAGATCCCCAGACAAAGAGTTCACGACTTCGCGTCAACTTGACTAGAGGTTCCGCCTTCTTCGCGAAGTCTCTAATAAAGTTTTGACAAGTGCCAGCCGTTCCAAGGAACGACTGCACATCATGTATATCTTTGCAAGGTCCCCAGCGGCTTCTAACTCCAAACCTATCTGTCTCGGGTCTCCGTCCTTCGTACGTGCAACAGTGGCCAACTACCACTATGTCGCTCGTGCATACTAGCGACTTATACCCAGAGAACGTTCCTCCACTATACCGCATTCTCTGTAACACTCTATTCACATTCTGTACATGTTCCCATACAAATCGCCTAATGCCTGGATTTTCTTCTATAGTTTCGTATCTGCCATCAGGCAACTCGTATCGCGTAGATGGGCCATGAACTGCCACATCGTCAATGTAGGGAATAGTAACATCTGTATTTTGTCCTGCAATATATATGTAACATCATCGTGAAAGATCGGTACCGAATTTGTCCAACCCATTGGTAAAGTAACCAATCTTTGAGCACCGAATGGCATCTGAGATGTAGTCAAGTCGTGAGACTGGACTGCTAACTTTCGCTCGTCATATCCCACATAGAGATCGAACATTCCACCACAAGCATGTCCCGCAAAATGGTTGGCTAATTCGTCCGTTGCTGGTGGAAGGCCCGAATGTGCTATAGTGACTTGGTTCAACAGTTCTAAACTGTGGACAATACGGAGACTCTTGCCATCCTTTTTCAATACACAGAACCACCGGGATCTGTATGAGGAATTCAACGGTTCGTACACGCCTGCGGCCATCTTCGTCCTTTATTATCTTACACACTTCATCATGTATCCCAGGTGGAATAGGAATATTTCTTAGTACCCACGGAGTGTGCGGTACCACAGGTATCTGTACCGGAGGAAAGAAATCCTCGCGAAAGCTACCACGCTCCGAATCATCCCATGCAAATGCTTGATTCTGTTCACTCAATAAATGATGTACTAGTTTCATTTCTTCTTTCCAGAGAAAATCATGGTCGTGTATACTGTCCATGTGCTCCATCCTTTCCTGGGTGTAGCGACCCTTGGGCGCAAACCCCGGTGGTTTTGGGTTCAACTTTGGTAACTCAGCAAGGGGGTCCCCTTTTATCTCGCGAACTATGCAAAATGTCTCGGACAACTCTCCCAATACTGGTTGCACCTTTTTGTCAATGGGTTTATATTTTTTGCCTGCTAGCACTTGTACAATCCCACCATGATATTGGTCTAATATTTCTCGTTCGTCATCGTGAAGCCATTCTGGATGTTCCCTCGATTTTCCGTCCCAATATGCCCCTAAAAGGGCCTGTGCATTCTCGTCTGCGACACTATCTCGCGACGCTTCGAGATACAGGTCTCTAATTTCGTCTCTCGTAAATTTTCCATTTTCCGCAATGCCGTAAGCCACTATATATGGTCTCTCGATATCGCTAGAATCAATGTTTATAATTATCTCTCCCTGGTGGCCAACCAGTTCATCAAAGATTGAAAACCCGTACCATCTGCTTCAGTGGTGGGCCGTTTCCTCTTCAATAGATCAGGATCCTTTCCTCATTCCGACATCGTGATCGTGATCTTCTGACTAGTATTTGGACACTTGATGGTCAGGAGTTGTCCTCCATCTCTATCATTTTGATAACTACTACAAGTTACCACGTCAAAAGGTCGCCCCAAAAGCACTCTATAGGCTGGCTCATTTATAATATGGACCTGCAGATAGACTACAATGTGATCAAAACGGAACGGCACGTTTCGTGATAGTCCCAGCAACTTTTCAATTTGCTTATTGGCACTTTGCATATGGATGCATATGTCTGGATCCCACGAAAGCCTCATTGCGACGGCTGCAGCCTTCGACATTGAGACGATCTGGGAGCCTCCATCAAGAATACACTGTTCTTCCATCATTCCATTCACCACGGCACTTACTGTCCGGAGACTCTGTGATTCCTGTGCGACATATACTGGTTTAGGTGCTGTCCCAGGTGGCAAACTCTCGAGATACTGTAAGACGGGGTCCGAGACAACCACCGAACCGACAGGTAGGTTGTTTACAGTCTGTTCCATGATCATGAATGACGCCACTGGCAATTCATCTACTTTAACTATATCTTCTAGTTCGTTTGTTTGGGCAAACTTTTTCCAATATGACAACTGGCTGTCGTCCATTGAATCTAGCAGGTTCAACGCTCAAACGTTCGCAGGTACTCTCTTCCTAGTCAATAGCTTTCGCAATTCCTCTTGTACTACTTTATCTGCCCTCAATAAATCACCCAATGCAATCGTGATCGGAGTCTCGAGCACTGCCGAGACCGCAACACCCTTCAATTGTTCTTCAATAGGTGCCTTTCTGCAAAACGCCGGTCCCTTTCGATCAATGTCGGGGATGGTCTCGCGGTCGGGTCTTTTATTTTTACCAAGGGGAACGAAAGCGACTTCTGGTACATCACAAAACGGCAAATCAACTGCTGGTCTAGTGACTTCTTCGCGGGTAAACGCTCGGTCACTATCTTTTTGGGTGACAGACTTTGTCTTGGCTGATGGCTTCGGCATTAACTCAGGTTCTGCCTCATCATCATTGCTATCTACTTCCTCGACTTCTTCAATATCTTTTTCTATTTCATTTTCTGTTTCACTATCTGGGTCTCGGTTTTCAGTCCGTTTCTCCGGCAATTTGGCACGATTCTTTTCAACCCAAGACCTTGCTGGAATCTGCTTCGCCTTCCTCAAACGTTCTAAAAACCCAATTCCTTCTTGGCGTTCCCCGATCGGGTGACTACGAATTGACTGATGTCCTGCATCACTTTAGTCATCGCAAGGAATGCTTCCTGCATATCAGGCTTTCCCGAAGTACCCTCAGGCTCATTGATGGGTAACTGTTGCTGGACTGGCATCATTCCTGGCATCGCGACTCAATTCTGCAGTGCCACATTCTGGGGAACTGGGTTTGATATTCCAGACATAAAAGAATTCTGAACTGGGGTATAGTGTACGGGAACCGCCGGAGCAGTACCGTATGGTTGCGTATACATATTGAAATTATTAAATGGCTGCTGAACCGGGTTTAATGGTGGGATTGCCGTACCGGCCTGTTGTTGCGCTAAGAGATTGTTCAATGCCACAATCTGTTGGTCGCGCTTGGCCATCCCTTCTTGCATCAACCGCAGATTCTCGTCTCGCTGATCGCGAGGCTTATTCGTAAACAGAGAGTAGTCTGAATTGTTCTGTATTTGCACAAGGTTAAGTACGCCAGGAGCTTGCTTGTCTTCGAAATATCCTTGATACAATTGCTTATTGGCCGACAATTGCTCTACCCAATCCTTCTGACTAATATTACTAGGCTCACGAGGAATGTAGCCTCTGTCTGGCAAACGGATCCCTTGTGGGCTGGCTTTGATTTTTCCTTGTGCTAGATGCGTCTGAAGTTCGGTACACTCTCGAAGGAAATGGTGCAGCTTGTAGCAATAGTGACAACATCCCGGAGGCACCCCACCACTGGGTGCCGCTCGCGGTTCCTGTTTGTACTGTTGCTGAGGGCCTGCCTGCATCGCTTGAAGTGTTTTCATAATTCCTTGCGTAGATTTCTCAAAGCCTTCAACCCTATCGGTCAACAATGCCTGACTCTGCGCCACAGACTCAAGCATTTGCTCAATCTTTACCACCGATGATGGATTGGACATAGGAATTGCGACATTGGAGGGAGCGGCTTGCGACATATAATTATTGGAAGCGGTGAAACCGTTATGGTGCCTCGCCATTTCCTCAACAATTTCTATCATGTCACTCAAGTCTACGAGATTATCCTGATGTCTTACCGCTGCTACCGCGGCATTATTTGCTGTGGCCGCAGTGTCCATCATGGACAATCTCAACTTGACCGCTTCTGCGAAGTCGTCATTTAAACAACTCAAGAACCTCCCCACGAGCTCACAATTGGAGATACAACCATTCGCACCAGTCAGTTTCTTAGCTTCGGCTTTGAAACTATGTTTCAGGGACATAATTTCATCTAGATTGCCTAATCCAAGACGACTGTGCTCCTTGCAGATACTCAATAATCTGGCCAAGGTACCGTTGCGTCTGCTCGCTACCACTGGGTAGTTGTTTATTAACTCTTTCTTATACTCCTCCCATGTTCCTGTAGCATAGGAATCGAGGGTTGTCCATTCTTCTTCCGAGACACTATCTGCATAGCCTCCGATTAACTTTTTCTTTTCCACGATATCGGTTATACCTGCGTGGTCAAAGCAGATTTCGACTTCATCAATAAATCTTAAAAGCTCGGAGGCCTTTTCTTTATCAAATCTCGGGGCTCCTCATTCACTTCAACGTGGCATTCTCGAACCATTCCTTGGTGCAGTTGCTGCAACATTCTGTGTATTTGTAGCCATTGTATATGTCGACAATTGACTGTTAAGATTTTGATTTTGAGTTTCTATTGGTTGCACAATGGATACTGAATGCTCTCGCAATGCTAGTAGCCTTTCTGATTCAAGGTTTTCTAGTGTTCTCTTTCGAGTATGCTTTATGGGCTCTTCAAGAGGTCCTACTAGTTCTGCTCCTGCTTTCAATAGACTATGGGTCACACGCTCGCGAGCCGTTTCAATAGATTGTGAATTTGTTGCTTTTGAAGATGACGCTTTTAGAGACATTGTCTTTGGGTTATGACCGCTCGCGAGACCTCTTTCATAAACTGGAGGCTTCCACGAGTTTGCTTTGACGTGTTTGCTGCTAGATGCAACAGTGGGTTTGCTTGTAGAGGACAGGATTATCTCTCAAGTGAGAACTATAACTAAATTCTTTGAGAGGAACTGTATCGAGCTGACACTGAGTAAATTTGTTATTTTAGAACCACCCCTCGCGGTGGGCTCCAGATGAAACGAAGGAAGTGAGGCTGGGGATGAGCGTGAGCGATATCTCTAACACACACACAAACACCAAACACAACAACGAAGACCGAACAAGTCTCGCGATGCGTACTTCTCAATTGATATAGTTCAGGGTGATGAGTGGGATCACTCAGGATGTGACTCTTCCAAACAACAATTGAATAACTCGCTTAGCGATGGCTCAATAAGTCTCGAACAAGACTTAGAGATAGTTCTCAATAGATAATGAACCGAGGTTTGTGATTTCTGAACCAACAAGACTTCGCGAATACGATCTCGACCGAATACAAACACGACAATGACCAATACAACCGATAGATAACATGATTTGACGATTGACAAGTTCTCAAACACACAAAACACAATCGCGACTGACTTCTGATGCAAACCAAACGATCTCGAGGCTTCAATGATCCTCGCGAACGACGACAGATGCACAAGACAAATGCTATCAATTCTGGGGCACAATCTAACCTACCTATCTACGACGAAACTACGAGATTGTATACATGAGCAGCAATAAATATAGAAAAAGGTTGCATGTGGTATCGATAAATGGTATCCAGTCAAATGACCTTCGCTAAAGTCGTTTCGATGCGCCCATGTGGTAGACAATGCCACAGGTACGCCCCTTTTCCATATCTGAACCTCTGCCATACTGGAGAGGCCACTATTTCAATAACTTGGTTTTGCAATGTACCCGGGACGATGCCGACTAGTTACCGTGAGGTATCAACTGCATCAATTAAGGGTCGCCTCGGTAAGCCACCCATCAGATTCGATCTCTATCAAAGTTCACCATAAGGTCACGTTGATCGCGACGTATCAAACCCGATCTCGGTCTGTATCATCCGATGTCATTTCGATATTCCTGATATGGACGATTTGGACATGGAGCACGGCGCACGTTGACCAAACCTCTCGCGAGAATGTCTCCGGTCAAGCCCCGATGTATGGTAGACAGTGCTAGTGTCATCGATAACTCCAATATAACCCATCTCCTTGTTTCATGCTTCGTCGTGAGAGGCACTCGATAGTCTTTTCTATCTCGCGAGACGATCCCATAGCTCTCGAGTATCATAGCTAAGCCCATAGTGGTGACCAGCGCTATGTCCTACATTGCCAGGGTCGCTGGTCTCTCTCTCTAACGTCGCCACTAAGTCCTCAGAATTGGAGCTCATCTAGGACTCTCTATATCCCTTAGAGATAGTGTGAAAGGGTGCAAAACGCGCAGATTTTAGGCCTAGATGCATCGCGGCCTTATTATCTCCCCCACACTAAATCCTGACTGTCCCAGTCAATCCTATCTAGCGACAGCGATATGACCAGTCCACTCTAGCACCGCTTTCCATATATTCGAGTTCCACCCCAAAACGTGTTCTCGCGAGACGGCCCCACTTGACACGCCGCACTGTGAACACACAAAGTCCGCACTCGGCCCTTACTTTGCTACATTTCAAGCTTCGTTGGAAACTTCTTGTGTTCCTGGCCAGTGGTCGAGCTATTAGTATTAGTCAGCATGGGTGGGGCATTCAATTCTCCAGGAGCTCAATAGCTCGATAACCATGTAGGCTGTGGTGGGCCAGCTGTTTGAAGCAGAAAAACAGATGTCATAGCATTGAGCAAGCATCCATGTTTTGGGGACATATGCCTCACAAAACTGATTCAATGTTTGTTGCTTTTTGAATACCTTCAAGATAACTCTGCAAAGAATACCAATTGAATTAAACCTTTGGTATATAATTGAAAGCCCTACTTCAGGGCTTTCAGAATATAAAGGAATCATATGATTTAGATCAGAATCCATGGAGATATGATTAAATTAAATCAGCAACTCATTGAATCAGTTTTGTGAGTACCTATGGCAATTATCAGAATCAAATGCTTCACTGTTGTATGGTAACCAGTTGTCATGACTTACTGATGGAACTTGAATAGAACCCTGATGGGTTGTCAAGGAAAGTTGTATAAGAAGAATCCAACCTCAACAGCCTCCATAATTAATCATGCGCCCTATCTCCTCTTCCCACAAGGAAAACATTCTTTCTCTGGCCTCCAATGGTCACTCCACTCGTCATATTGCCTCTAACCTGGGTGTCAGCCAACCAACTGTCTCCAGAGTGCTTCAGAATCTTCTTCCTCATCGCAATCTTTTTGAAGTTCCACCTGGGCGCTAGCCACAGATGTACTGAGCAACACAGCTACAGTGGAAGTACTCTACTCTACCGTTCTAGTCACTTACTTGGTTGGGAAGGGTGAGGCTGGTGAGAGCGGTTGAGGCTGGTAAGAGCGATGGAGCTGGTTAAGAGTCAAGAGACAACTTATTGATATTGACAGTTTCCTGGTCTTATATACCGTACTACTGTTTGTACCAACCAAATAAGTATGTAATTGAAGATGTCTAAGGTCACGTGATATAATCTAATCTAATCTAATCTACGTGATGGAAAAGTTTCAACACCCCCCCATATTTAGCACATACTTCTAAATACATTTTTACTTTTTCCCATATAGGTACTCTTTTCTTCGCCTAATTTTTTAGTAGTCCAAAGTACGGGATAAACTTGCCAAAGAGGATTTTCCCCAGATTCTTAGTTAAAAGGTCTGCAGGGTTATTCACTCCTTCAATGAATTCAACCGTAATGATGCCTTTGGATACTTTTTCTCTGACGAAGTGGAATCGCACGTCGATGTGCTTGGACCGCTTTTCAGTTACAGGGTTGGATGCGATAAAGACAGAGCCATTGTTATCTCCATAGATCGGGACTGATCCGATCTGCATCCCAAGTTCGGCAAGCATGCTTCTAAGCCATGTCACTGTGCGACTGCAATCTGATAGCGCCATGTACTCTGCTTCTGTGGAAGAGAGGGCAATGGTTTTCTGTGCCGATGAAACCCATGTTACTGCTCCAGATGCCAGCGATATGAAGTAACCAGTGGTGGACTTCCTGGTGTTTTCGTCTGACGCCCAATCGGAGTCTGTAAATGCATAGATTCCTTTCCCAGAATCACCATCATACATGATCGCGTAATCTTTTGTTGCCTTCAAATACCTGCAAATATCCCTTGCCACTTCTAAATGGCGTTTGGTAGGATTTGCGGAAAATTGGGACATTTTGATTACTGTGAAACAAATGTCGGGTCTTGTTCCGATCATTAAGTACAATAGTGATCCGATGATGGATTGGTACTTGGATCTGAGTTCCACATTGGGTTCATCTTCGGACTTCATGGGTTTGTAGCCCGTTGGGAGTGGGGTGTGGGTGGCATTGGATTCGCTCATCCCCATTCATGCAAGAATTTTCTCAAGGTAAGGTACTTGATCAATGAAGATCTTCTTCCCATGTTGCCTTATTTGGATTGAGAGAAATTCTTTCGGTTCCCCATTAGACACTAGGTGGCCTAGGTCCCTACATTCCCATGTTGTCATGAAGGCCTTCTTTTTCTCTAGCGTGTATTCTCGGTTTGTGCCGAGAGAAGCAGAGTCATCGACATAAATGACGGCGATCACAGTTTCCCCTTTGGTACTTGTGTGAATGAAAACTCCTGCATCGGAGTGAAGCCGGACAAAACCGAGCTTTTTCATGGAGGAATCGAGTTCCCTCCACCAGGCTAATGCGGCCTGCTTGAGTCCGTATAGGGCTTTGTATAGTCGGTACACGAAGTGTTCTTTCCCTTTTACTATGTAACCCTCAGGCTGTCGCATGTAGATTACCTCACGGAGTGTTCCATAGAGGAAGGCTGATGAGACGTCCAAGAATGTCATGAACCACCCTTCAAGGGCTGTCAATGCCAGAATCAACCGGACGGTCTCGTACCTCACTACTGGTGAGAAGATCTGATCGAAGTCAATCCCTTCTACCTGTGAGAAACCTTTTGCAACAAGGCGCGCTTTCAGGTGCCCGTCGGATTTTTCGTTGTAAACCCATTTGTTCCTTAGAGCTTTCCTCCCTGTAGGTAGGGGTACTAACTCCATGATCACCCCGCGGCTTTTGAGCATGTCTAGCTCTTTTCGTTCTGCCGCATACCAGTCTTCTTTGTTTGGAAGAGAGTATATATCTTTGTGTGACATTTCGATGATGCCCACTTGGATGGAGATTGCCTCCATTAGGAGATCATTCATCCATGCCGTTTGACCGCCTAATCTTTGTCTTCAATCCATTTTTTCAAGATCAGAAGCAGGGGTGTCTTCCCCATAGATGCTGTCTGGCATTCTCCGAATTCGTCTTTCCCTGATCGGTCGATCTGGTACTTGCTCGGGTTCCGGAGTGGGTACTCGTGGCTCGTCATCGGGCTCGCTAGACAGCAAGTCATCGTCTGATTCAGGGTGATCCTGTCCAGTGGGAACAGGGTCGTGAGGTTTTTCATAATGACTGTCATTGTCGTCGTTTCCGGGGATGAGGTCCTCAAACTCATCAGCCGGTTCTGGGTTTTCCATTTCTGGATGGTTTTCTGGCAATGGGTCAATGTGGCATCTAGGGTACTTGCTCTCATCAAAGATAGCTTTCCCGCCCATGAAAATTGTATTAGTCTCAGGATCCATGAAACGGTATCCTTTGACCCCTGGCTTCAATCCGAGATAGATCATTAATTGAGATCTGGACTCCAGGGAATTTCTACGTTTTTCTTTTGGGATATACATGTATGCCTGACATCCGAAGACTCTGATGCTTGACATGTCGGGGATCTCATTGGTCACCCTGAAGTAAGGGGTTTTCCATCCGAGACGCTGCATGGGGGTTCGGTTGTAGAGAAACGCTGCATGTTCCAGACAGAATTCCCACCACATAGGTGGTAGGCATGCGTCGAAGCGTAAAGCCTGAGATTTTTCCCATAGGGTTCGATTTATCTGTTCTGCTCTACCATTCTGCTGGTGCTGATATGGGAGCGTGACATCGATCAGAATTCCATGATTGGCAAGTACATCCTTGTATTCGTCGAACTCTCCACCTCCATCAACTCGCCACTTTTTAGGAGTAGCAGCGAACTGATTCTGGATCATCGCAAGAAATTGTTGTAGTGCCGTAATGGCATCTGACTTCTTTCTAAGCAAGACAACCCAGACATGGGATGAAAAATGGTCCAAAAACGTAAGGAAATATTTATATTTGTGGTATGATGCCGTGGATATCTGTTTGAGATCAGAATGGATCAGATCAAAGGTTTTTGTTGCCCTTGTTATCAAATTGGGATACGACTGATTAGGCATTTTCCCTTTGAGGCAGCCTGTGCAACTTTCCTGTGATTTCTCACGTACTAGTGTTTCAGGTACCCCTTTGGTACTGGTGGGAATCTTTTGGAGTACTTGATCATTTGGGTGACCAAGACGCTTGTGCCATGTTTCGACAGTGATTTCACTTGAGATCGCATGGATCTGATCATAGTGTATTTCAGTGTCTAACCAGTAAATGGTTTGACCAAGGATGTGGGGCGAAAACTGGATTTTGCTCAGCCCTTTGGAGATGTTAATTTCTCCACAAGTCCCGTCTACTTTGTAACCATGGTTAAGGAAGACGCCTAGGGACAATAAGCATGTGTCCATGTCCGGGATGTAGAACACCGGTCTGAGAAGATGGGTTTTAACTTCCCCATTTAGGGTGTGCCATACTGGAACGGCCCCAACTCCGAGAATTTCTTCCCTTTTGTTACGGACTTACCGGTTTGTATGTTACGCACTTTTCCCTTGCATTGTACCTTCGTTATTTCTTTGACTCATCGGACCGCTTATTCATTTACCTTTACTCTACCATTCTCCTTTAGTATACTTCGCTCCCGCGCTGACTCGCACTCCGCAGTAGAGATTACTCAGTCCGCAGTTGTCTGACTCACTTCGCACTGCCTTTCCACAGTTACTGACTCATCCGCACTGCCTTCCGCAGCTACTGACTCACTCGCTACCGCTCGTAGCCAGTACTATATAAACCCCATGTACCATAGCTACATTCCTTAGATTTAGCAATCACTTTGCTCTTCGCCTTTCCACTTCCTGCATACTCTGCCCGAACCTTGGAACAGTTTGTTAAGCATAACAAGTTGCTAAATCTCGTTAGGTTCGCCCAGAGCGAAGAAAGCAACTACCAGATGAGTCAAGACGTCGCGCTTCTTTGAAGACTTCACCAGTAACCCATTCAGCATGCCAGAAGCCCGACAGGAGGAGCTAAGTCCTCAAGACAGTATCGATTTTACACTCATCCAGCAGTACATCGAATCGGAGATCCGTCGCATCCTACAGCAGGTGCTTGATGAAGAACTAGACAACGACGAGCATCGCCCCCACGTCGAGATAGCAGAGAGCATCCATCTTGCTCGGCAACACCAGATCGCGCGTTACAATGCCCGACAGAACGAACTCAAAAGCTTTCACGTTCAAGAAGGACCTCAGACAGGTTGGATCACAGAGATCAGAGAGTTTATTGGTGTCCAGACAACCGTTATCAGAAGATTGATTAGGACGCTCACATCAAGACGTCCCAGAGCCACATCATCACGTCTTACTCAAAGCAGCAGATCTACGCCCACTTCACCACCGAAGAACAACAGACCGAGTACAACCGCTGGGCACGAAACGAGAGACTTGACCCCTTCTCGCGACCAACAGACGCGCAGGAACAGAGATTCCTTAGAGATCTACAGAGGAAATACTCTGAACGTTTTGCCACCGATTCCGCCAAGACTTGCTTGCCTTGTATGACTGCAGACAATAGAACCTATGTCATCCCTGCCAAGCGAGCCGCTGCGTTGACTAAGATTGTGAAGGGAGATAACCCTCCGAAAAGATGAGAAATCAGGCTGTTAGCTCAGCTCAAAACACGATGAGGACCAAAAGTTATCCGACCCAAGGTTGACAGGGGATGTGAACGCACATGTATCCATCCCAGAATAGTATGCGAACAGAACCTCCCCATGCGAGGAATACCACCCATAGCAATTCTAAATGCGGATGGATCACCAAATCGACAACAGAAAGCGAGCCAACTTGCCGAAGTCAAACTGGATTTGGGAGCGCATCAGGAAACCATGGAAGCAATGGTACTGGACATTGGGAGAACGGACATGCTCCTGGGACATGACTGGTTGGTACACCACAACCCCACAATCAATTGGACAACCGGCACGGTAACATTTAACCGGTGCCCAACAACATGTCGAACCAAACACTCGGACTTCAGGATTAACCTTAATGGTTGCAAACACCGGGTTCGCATGGTTGAGGTGCACGACAAAGATGCACCCAAAAAGTCGGATCAGAAATGGAAACCTGGAGACCCTATCTTGGAAGCTGTCACTCCCACACCACCTCCCACAACCAAACGACGCTCATATGTTGAACGATTTGCTCATCTTTTTGAGAAAGAGAACTTTGATAAGATCCCAAAGGAGAGGGAATGGGACCATGGTATCGAACTTACACCGGACACACCAAAGGAACTAGGGGGAAGTACATATCCTATGACGCAAAAGGAACAAGAGGAATTGGACGCATTCATTGATGAGGGTCTAGCAACAGGAAAGATCCGCCTGTCCAAATCCCCTTATGCCTCCCCTTGCTTCTTCATCAACAAGAAGGATGGCTCCAAATGATTGGTACAAGATTACCGCATGGTCAATAAATTCACGGTCAAAGACAAGTTCCCACTCCCACGAATATCTGATCTCTTCGACGTACTGAAAGATGCGGTCTACTTCAATAAAATGGACATCATGTGGGGCTATAACAACGTCCTGATTAAGGAGGGCGATGAATGGAAAGCTGCCTTCCTCACCAGTTGGGGATTGTTTGAACCATTGGTCATGTTTTTCGGTCTTTGCAACTCCCCGGGAACGTTCTCTCGAATGATGGCTAGTCTATTCCGGGACCAGATCTGCCGTCGTATCTGCGTGATCTACATGGATGACATTGTGGTTATCGGTAAAACCAAGGAAGAACTCACGTGAAACACTGAAGAAATCCTACAGAGCAGTACTCTCTCAGAAGCAAGACGACAAATGGCACCCCATCGCGTTCTTGTCGCGGACCATGTCCGCGGCCGAACAGAATTACGAGATATACGACAAAGAACTCCTGGCAGTCGTGGAAGCATTGAAAGATTGGAGACACTATCTGCTTGAAGCCAGGGAACGTTTCGAGATCTTGACCGATCACAAGAACCTGGAATATTTCCGTCGTCCTCAGGACCTAAATCAACGACAGCGACACTGGAAAATGAAGTTACAAGACTATGACTTCGAATTACGGCATGTGCCCGGCAAGACCAATGCAAAAGTGGACATCCTGTCGCGCTTACCCTGGTATGAAGCGGAACTCAAACCACAAGACAGTGACCAAATGCTCAAGGAGGGACTATTCTTGAAACGGTTGGAATCAGAAGATGTGGTACAAATGGAGATGTTCACGGAGGAACAATTCTTTGAACGGGGTGAGACATCTGACATCTGATTCCATCAAAATTGGAAACGTCACAACCATTGAAAATCTGTGGATGACACGCATCAAGGGTTCAAACCGCATGGAGACAGAAGTAGCGCAGGGCCTAAAAAAGAATCCTCATTGGTATCAGCAAGAGAATGGGATCACCTACGCAGGAGAACAAGTCTATGTCCCACCAGACCCACAATTACGACAAGAATTGATGTTTGAGTCACACGATGCACCAGTGGCTGGACATCCAGGACAGTACCGGACACATGAACTCCTCACTCGCACCTACTGGTGGCCTACCATACTGCATAATGTGAAGAAGTACGTGAAGGGTTGCGACACTTGTCAATGCAACAAGATTAACTGACAGAAACGACACGCTCCGCTACATCCCCATGCAGCACCAAGTCATCCATGGGAAGACATAGGGATTAACGTCGTGGGACCAATACCAGAATCTGATGGAAAAAACACAATTCTGGTCATCACGGATAGACATTCGAAGATGCTTCACCTCATTCCGCATCTGATTCCATCACAATTGGAAATGTCACGACTATCGAAAATCCGTGGATCGCACGCATCAAGGGTTCAAACCGCATGGAGACAGAAGTAGCCCAGGGTCTAAAGAAGAATCCTCATTGGTATCAACAGGAAAACGGCATCACATATGCAGGCGAACGAGTCTATGTTCCACCAGACCCACAACTGTGTCAAGAACTGATGTTTGAATCACACGATGCACCAGTGGCTGGACATCCAGGACAATATCGGACACATGAACTCCTCACTCGTACCTACTGGTGGCCTACTATCCTGCATGACGTGAAGAAGTACGTAAAGGGTTGTGACACCTGTCAACACAACAAGATCAACAGACAGAAACGACACGCTCCGCTACATCCCCATGCAGCACCAAGTCATCCATGGGAAGACATAGGGATTAACGTCGTGGGACCAATACCAGAGTCCAATGGAAAGAATGCAATTCTGGTCATCACAGATAGACATTCGAAGATGCTTCATCTCATTCCGACAACCGTGGAATTATCAGCTAAGGGGTTAGCCAAGATCTATCGGGATCAGATATGGAAGCTTCACGGGATCCCCAAGAAGATCATCAGTGATAGGGGACCGCAGTTTGCTGTGAAGTTCATGGAGATACTCTGCCGCATGCTAGGGATCAAGAGGAACCTGTCCACCGCATACCACCCATAGACTGATGGACAGGCCGAGCGATCGCATCAGGAAACGGAAGCATTCTTACGAAACTTTGTCAACCATCTACAGGATGATTGGGCTGAATGGATTGCAATCACAGAGTTCCAGTACAATGACAAAGAACATCAGGCAACGAAGCACACCCCATTCTACCTCAACTACGGTTTACATCCATGGAAGGGAGAGCTCGTGTTAGAAGATACTAATCCGGCTGCCAATGACTTCTTGAAAAAACTTAAACAGGCACGAGAAGAAGCCAATGCTGTGCTGAAACAAGCACAGGATCAGATGAAGAAGACAGTTGACACACGGTGAAGTCCGTCTCGGGACTACCACATCAGAGACAAGGTGTGGCTGGAAGGGACTAACATCAGGACCGATCACCCCTCAAAGAAACTTGATGCACTCCGACATGGACCATTCAAAGTCCTAGAGAAGAAAGGAGCTAGCACGTACCTTCTTGATCTTCCAAAGACTTGGAAGATGATTCACCCTGTGTTCAACGAGACCCTGTTGTCACCATATGAAACTCCGAAGTATGCCATCCAGAAAAAGAAACCAGCCCCTGATCCGATAATTGTCGAAGGACAAGAAGAGTACCATGTGTCTACAATCCTAGACTCTCAAAAGTTCCGCGGAAAGATCCAGTACCTCGTCCAGTGGGAAGGATATGGCCCAGAAGAGAACACATGGGAACCTCGAGCTAATGTTCAGAATGCTCAAGATTTGATCCATGATTTCCATCGGCAGAACCCGTCTCGTCCACAATAAAAGACGAGTTCTCAAAACCCATGGCAGTATCAACCTCATCAGTCAACCACACACCGAGTTCCCCGCTCTAGTCTTTTCCCTGCCCAGTATAGCCACCCCATTCTTCTTTTATCTCTCAACCATCCTCACCGCCATGTCAAACACCATTGTTACCTCCACCTCCACCACCGACATCAACCCCGCCATCGCTGCCCTTATGAATGAAGCACTCTCCATGAGAGACCAAATCCATGCCCTCGAAACTTCCCTCGCTGACCTCCTTCATCGCCAGATGAATATCCGACTTCATTCGTTGTCCAATCTCCCCGTCGCCCCGATTCCCGAAGAGAAACGAATTCTCGGGAATTACACCAGCACCCTCATCATCAAAAATCAACGTATTCGGCTGGCCATCAAAGGCCTTGAACTCGCCGTAGCCATCAATGAGGAGTTGATATATGATTGGAGCCTCAAGGAGAGTCCGAACTGGTCCGATCCCAACAACAGGGACAGTGACTCTGTGAGGACACAGAGCTTGAGGAGGGAAACATGTTACAGACTCTACGGTATGAGGACCACATCATATCTTTTACTTATCGGCCTGACTCAGCGCCCTCTTACGAACTCACTATGTCTAATGTCTACTTTCGCAACCTTCTATTCCCAGTCTGACTCACTACATTACATCATCATCCCCTTTGGTATACTTCACTCCCGCACTGACTCGCTTTCCGCAGTCAGCTTACTCATTGTACATAGCCTTCCGCAGTACTGACTTATCCGCTACCACCTATAGTGAGTACCTATATAAACCTCTTGTACTGTAGTAGATTCCTTAGATTTAGCAATCACATTGCTCTTCGCCCTTCCACTTCCTGCATACTCTGCCTGAACCTTGGAACGGTTTGTTAAGCATAACACCTAATGGCCGTCTCGCGCGCCCAACACCCTCCTCCCGCACCCAATGGCCACTGGCACCAACCCAGCACCTGCCCCCATCATAGCACCCCCTCTTGCCCAAAAAGACAAGGTGGGGGTAGTATAATTATTTATTTATTTATATAGTTTTAATATATATAATATCCACAAAAACCTGCTTGGGGATCTGTAGCCTCCAATTCTGCCTGCACCTGCTCAACCCACAGGTCATGGGTCACTCCCCATATGGATATGAGTATGGGAAGAGCTCTGGGTATCTGTGGAACTACCCATGCTATTGCCCACATGTAGCACCCAGGGTGTCACCCTTGGGTGCCATCCTGCAGATATTCTGTACCCCCACATACCCTTGAGAATCCAAGGCTGTAGGTGTGGGTGTCCTTACCCTTGGTGAGGGGTATGGTTTTTTGAGGGCAAGGGTACAGGTACAATTTTTTTACCCCTGGGTCCCTGTCCATCACTAGCTGGACAGAGCTCAGTGCTGTCTCTTCTTTGTGTGTACATAGATAGATGTAGTTGACTGTACCAAGGCCATGGTGTGTGTGAGGAGGCTGTCTTTGGCTCTGCCATTCCACAGCTAGTCATGGTTTGACAGAATGTATTATGGTACCCTGTGCTTCTATGCTATGTAGGCAATGGCACGGGTACTCCTGTGGGTACGACAACATCAAACCATACCTGTACCTGCACTGGTTGCAACCGTTGACCTGTGGGTAGATGGGGTGTGGGTCACGTGGGTAGTGACAGGTTCAGGTTCCCATGCAGGGGCTTTCATAGGAGACAGAAACATGATGAATTACAATACAAAAAAAAAGACTATGAGACACATGCGGCATGCACATGTCATTAGTGTTTCAAGGTTCAGTCTCAAGAACCTATAACCAGACTGTAATGAACCGGTTTTGAGACCGGACTGCGGTCTCGGTGTATAAGGTTTTGGATCACAACCAGTTTCCGGTTCATCTTTTTTCAGGATTTTCAGAGACTGCTAAAAAAACCGGTTTGAACTGGTTCAAACCGGTCTTTGACTGAAAGTCATCCACAGTTGGTATACTTACCAACTGCAGTTAAACTCTGAGTTTTTCAGTGATTATTTGACCAATTTCTGACATGAAAAAAATTTAAAAAAACACCGCAGTTTGTATACTGACCAACTGTGGTTCAATCTTGAATTTTTGATGATTCTTTGATATCACAAACCCAAATAAAGTCAAACAATCATCAAAAACTCAAAAAACACACCGTGGTTGGTGAGTATACCAACCACGGGTGAAGACCGGTCTGAACCGGTCTTGGTTTCATTCTATCTGAGAAACAGAACTGGTATGACCAGTTTCACACCAGTTCGGTCTCGTTTTTACTATTTTGGTAAATTTTAGGAACCTATACTGGTCTCGGTTCTTCTTTTTTGAGGGTCAAAAACGAGACCGGACTGAACTTTCAAACACTACATGTCATCCTACACCCTGCTCCATCCCCTGCTCCTCTCCTCCTCAGGATGCAAGTCAGGCATGATACATGGCCATTTGGCACAAGTGGAGGGTGATGGGTGCAAGAGGTGGACATATGGTGGGAGTGGAGAGCATAGGGTGCAAGAGGTGGCTGTTGGGGCAAGTGGTGGCTGTTGGGCGCAAATCGAGGGCATCAAGGGTGAGTGGCTGCTGTTGAGGGCAAGTGGCGGCCTCTGGACATGAGTGGTGGCTGTTAGGCCATAGGTGACCATTGGGTGCAAGGCGAGGGCATTGGGGGCAAGTGGCGGCCTCTGGACACAAGAGGTGGCTGTTGAGGGCCAGTGGACACTGAGTGGAGGGCAGTGGACATGAGTGGGGGGTACTGAGCATGAACATTGCCCGTTGTTGAACACAAGGGATGGCTGTTGGGCATAAGTGGCAGCTGTTGGGCACCAGGTGTGGCTGTTGGACAAGAGTTTGAGGAGCTATTGGTGTTGTATCACATGTCAGAGCATCACCCATGTGGGTTACTCATACCCATGCTATTGCCTAATGCTATGATGTCAATGGGTGAGACCCCAAATGGGGCTCCGACTTGATAAAGACATGGGACTCAGATGAGAAGAGCATTGCATGAGTGAGCAGCCTGACACCACTGTTCCCTTCCACAGCCGCTCTACTCAGTGGTGTCCCACATTTTCAGCTGTCCACTAGGGAACATGAATAGAGTCAGAACATTGCTATCTGCTTGCATATGAGCCTTGAACATCTCAAAGACTTCCATTCCATTTTTCATGTCATATACAGGCACATTGCCCACATGTAGTATTTCGCTTTTGCCAATGTCTAACTCTCAGAAGTCTAAGTGGAAAAATCACAAGTCCATCCCCTAGGAGTAGTCTTCTTTGAGAACAGGCAATCAATTTCTCAATCTGGTGCATCACGAATTCATCAAGTCATTGGTCTCTCTGTCAATCAATATTGTGGTATATCCATCAAGATTTGATCTCTGCTAATAGCACCTTATTGATACATCAACCTTAACCAAGTTTGACTGATATCTAATGCATATCAAGCATCGCAGAAGGTTCTGGAGCCAACATGTGGCCAGTCTCTCTCCCCCACACTAAAATATCAACTCTCTGAGTTGAATCATTATAGCAACTATTTCTCAAGACACATATTTCAACAGTTCATGCCATTACTAGTCTCGTGAAGATGCTCCTTGATCTTGTGATCAATTCGCGCAGCAATACCTCTCGACATTTCTGACTCCAGCCAAAGATACATTATCCACACAATCTCAAGTCAATTTACTGGAATCTCTGACTGGTCTCGCAATTCCACAACAATACCAACTCAATTCCTTCTCGCGAAGCCATTTCAGTTGTTCAACACGCTTACTATCACTAGATACCATCACGAGAAAATGTCTCCTTCCATCTCTAATAACATCGCAAAATGCCTCACAATACATGTCTTTAAATCTGCCTCTAAACAGTTCTCAAGATCTAACAGGCTATAGGCATCAATATGCAAATACACATTTCGCGAAATTTGAATGCCTGCTCTAGACATGTCAGAGACCCAGTCCCTATCCTTCGCAATTTCTGGGTTGTACCGTTTCAACTTCTTCTTGGCATCTCGAAGCAATTCCAGCCCCCCAACATGACCATGACTGTCAGATACCGTCGAGAGAAGTTGTCCCTCAGAAACCTGTATCGCACTATCTCTACTAGCCTCGCGAAATGCCTCAGATGCTTCGCGATGGATGCCTCTAATTGTATCCTGAAAGGATATTACATTGCACAACATGTTATATTCATCAATATGCAAATACATGTCTCGCAAAATTTGGAGGCCTGCTTGCAATGCTTCAGAGATGTGACCTCTATGCATCACAATGTCAGGATCCTTTCAATGTTCAATCTTTGCTAGGGGACCCTTCTGATTGGTGTCTAGATACCACATCATCAAGGTCCACACATTTCGAGCCAAAGCTGGCAATTTCCCCATCTCTTTATTCACACTTTTCATATAGGTTAATATATCAGGATCCCAAGGTAGTCTGAGATCAACAGCAACCACTTTAAGCATCGCGAAGATCTGGCATCCATTGCCCAAGATACATCGCTCCTTTGCACCTCTAGCAATCACTGAACTAGCCTCACGAAGGCTCTGCAATATCGATATATCAGGATCCCAAGGTAGCTCAAGATCAATAGCAACTTCCTTGGACATCGAGACATCTTGCAAACTATTCTTTGAGTACAATCCCTTCGCAACACTGCTCTCGATTACTGGAACAGCCTCGCGAAGACTCTGTGAGACCGATATATCAGGGTCCCAAGGTAGTTCAAGATCAATAACAATTTTCCTGCATGTCGAAACAATTTTGAAAGTACTTTCAAACATACATTGCTTCTCCACACCCTTCGCAATCACTGAACCAACTTCGCAAAGCGTCTCCAGCTCCTCTGCGATGCACACATGCTTAGATGCTTCCTTGGGTGGCAGAATAGCCTCGCAATCCTGTAGAACAGAATCCGATATGGCTGCTACATTGACAGGTGCATTGCTTACAGTTTGTTCCATGACTGCGAAGAATAATTCATCACTATTAACAACATCTTCGACATCAGTAGAGCGACCGCAATAAGATAATGGAGTGTTATCCATTGAATCTAGTAGACTGAATGCATAATCATTCGCCAAATCTTGCTTTCTAGTCAATAACGTTCGTAAATCATTCTGAACTGTTTTGTCCACTCCTAGCAAATCACCGAGAGTAATAGTTATGGGCATCGCAAGATCCTTCGAGATGGCCACACCATTTCATTGATCATCAATAGGTGCCTTACTGCAAAGTACCGGTCCCATTTTATTGACGTCAGGGAAGGCTTCGCAATCAGGTTGCCGAACATTGCCAAGTGAAACAAATGCGACTTCAGGATCATCTCCAAAGTGTAAATTCACTTTCCGCGAAGTGACATCATTGCTATCGACTGCTCTGTCACTATTTTTAGGGGTGCCAAGCCTCATCTTGGTCAATGGCTTCAACTTCGATAGAGGCTCTGGCTCATCAACTGTATCAATATCATTTTCGTTTTCTATCTCGCTATAGGGTTTCCTGTCTCTAGATCGCTTCTCCGGCGGTTTGGCATGATTCCTAGCAACCCTTGACTTCGTTGGAATCTGCTTCGCCTTCCTTGAGCTCTCTAAAAATCCAAGTCATTTGCAATGTCGTCAGAGACAAACTGACTTATGTCCTGCATTGCCTTAGCCATCACGATCAGGCTGTCCTGCATCGCGAGGCTCTCCACAGTACTCTCGAGATTGTTCTGAACAGGTAGCAGCTGCTGCACTGGTGTGACTGCGATGTTGTCATACTGCCTTTGCATCGCGATCCAATTCGCAGGCATCGCCACATCATGAGCAACTGGATTCAATGTTCCAGACATTGAATAGCTCTGAACAGGGGTATAAGGGATGGGTATCGATGGCATAGCACCGCGAAGTGGTGCATATGTATTAAGATTATAATAGAGTTGCTGAACAGCATTTAGCGATGCAGCAAACGGTTGTGCAAGACCGCTATTGAACATAGCAATCCGCTGGTTGTGCTTGGCCATTTCACTTTGCATGAGCATGCTGACTGCAAGGGTTTGTATCGCTTCTTGGTGCGACACCAGCTGTGCTTGAAGAGAACAGGGTTATCTCTCAAGCGAGAGCTATCGCTGAATTCCTTGAAAGGGACAATAGCGAACCAATATAGAGTTAAACTCTTGTTTTTAGAACCACCCCTCGCGGTGGGCTCCAGATGAAACGAAGGAAGTGAGTCTGGGGATGAGCGCGAGTGATATCTCTATCACACACACAAACACCAAACACAACAACGAAGACCGAACAAGTCTCGCGATGTGTACTTCTCAATCAATATAGTTCGGGGTGATGAGTGGGATCACTCAGGATGCGACTCTTCCAAACAACAATTGAATAACTCGTTTAGCGATGGCTCGATAGGTCTCGAACAAGACTTAGAGATAGTTCTCAATAGATAATGAACCGAGGTTTGTGATTTCCGGACCAACAAGACTTTGCGAACACGATCTCGACCGAATACGAACACGACAATGACCAATATGACCGATAGATAACACAATTTGACGATTGACAAGTTCTCGAACACACAAAACACAATTGCAACTGACTTCCGATGCAAACCAAACGATCTCGAGGCTTCAATGATACTCGCGAACGACAACAGATGCACAAGACAAATGCTATCAATTCTGGGGCACAATCTAACCTAACCTATCTATGACGAAACTATGAGACTTTATACATGAGCTGCAATAAATATAGAAAAGGGATGCATGTGGTCTCGCTAAGGGGTATCCAGTCAAGTGAGCCTTTGCTAGAGACGTCGCGATGTGTCCATGTGGTTGACAATGCGACAGGTACGTTCTTTTCTCCATTTTCTACCTCTATCATGCTTGTGAGGACACTATTCCACTATCTTGGTCTATTGATACACCTCGCGACGATGCCAACGAGTTACTGCGAGGTATCAGATGCTTTGATTAAGGGTCATCTTGGTAAGCAACCGATCCATATCAATATGTCTGCCATGTAATGCACATTGATCGTGGTGTATCAAACCTGATCTCGGTCTGTTCGATCCAATGTCATTGGCTATTCCCCATATGGACAATTTGGACGCGAAGCGAGGCGCACATTTGCCAAGCCTCTCGCGAGAATGTCTCCAGTCAAGCCCTCAATGTATAGTAGACAGTGCTAGTGTCATTGATAAATCCAATATAACCAATCTCCTTGTTTCGCGCTTCGTTTCGAGAGATGCTTGATAGTCTTATCTATCTCGCGAGGCGATCCCATGGCTCTCGAGTATCATAGCTAAGCCCATAGTGGTGACCAGCGCTATGTCCTACATTGCCATGGTCTCTAAATGCTTTAAAATCTCTCTCTAACATCGCCACTAAGTCCTCAGAATCAGAGCTCATCTAGGACTCTCTACATCCCTTAGAGATAGTGTGAAATGATGCAAAATGCGCAGATTTAGGCCTAGACACATCGCGGCCCTATCAGTGGAAGGCAGTGCGCATGAGTAAGGCGACTGCGGAAGGCTATGTACAGTGAGTAAGCTGACTGCGGAAAGCGAGTCAGCGTGGGAGCGAAGTATACTAAAGGGGATGACAAAGTAATGTAATGAGTCAGACTGGGAATCGAAGGTTGCGAAAGTAGACGTTAGACATAGTGAGTTCGTAAGAGGGCGCCGAGTCGGGCCGATAAGTAAAAGATATGATGTGGTCCTCATACCGTAGAGTCTGTAACATGTTTCCCTCCTCAAGCTCTGTGTCCTCACAGAGTCACTGTCCCTGTTGTTGGGATCGGACCAGTTCGGACTCTCCTTGAGGCTCCAATCATATATCAACTCCTCATTGATGGCTACGGCGAGTTCAAGGCCTTTGATGGCCAGCCGAATACGTTGATTTTTGATGATGAGGGTGCTGGTGTAATTCCCGAGAATTCGTTTCTCTTCGGGAATCGGGGCGACGGGGAGATTGGACAACGAATGAAGTCGGATATTCATCTGGCGATGAAGGAGGTCAGCGAGGGAAGTTTCGAGGGCATGGATTTGGTCTCTCATGGAGAGTGCTTCATTCATAAGGGCAGCGATGGCGGGGTTGATGTCGGTGGTGGAGGTGGAGGTAACAATGGTGTTTGACATGGCGGTGAGGATGGTTGAGAGATAAAAGAAGAATGGGGTGGCTATACTGGGCAGGGAAAAGACTAGAGCGGGGAACTCGGTGTGTGGTTGACTGATGAGGTTGATACTGCCATGGGTTTTGAGAACTCGTCTTTTATTGTGGACGAGACGGGTTCTGCCGATGGAAATCATGGATCAAATCTTGAGCATTCTGAACATTAGCTCGAGGTTCCCATGTGTTCTCTTCTGGGCCATATCCTTCCCACTGGACGAGGTACTGGATCTTTCCGCGGAACTTTTGAGAGTCTAGGATTGTAGACACATGGTACTCTTCTTGTCCTTCGACAATTATCGGATCAGGGGCTGGTTTCTTTTTCTGGATGGCATACTTCGGAGTTTCATATGGTGACAACAGGGTCTCGTTGAACACAGGGTGAATCATCTTCCAAGTCTTTGGAAGATCAAGAAGGTACGTGCTAGCTCCTTTCTTCTCTAGGACTTTGAATGGTCCATGTCGGAGTGCATCAAGTTTCTTTGAGGGGTGATCGGTCCTGATGTTAGTCCCTTCCAGCCACACCTTGTCTCTGATGTGGTAGTCCCGAGACGGACTTCACCGTGTGTCAACTGTCTTCTTCATCTGATCCTGTGCTTGTTTCAGCACAGCATTGGCTTCTTCTCGTGCCTGTTTAAGTTTTTTCAAGAAGTCATTGGCAGCCGGATTAGTATCTTCTAACACGAGCTCTCCCTTCCATGGATGTAAACCGTAGTTGAGGTAGAATGGGGTGTGCTTCGTTGCCTGATGTTCTTTGTCATTGTACTGGAACTCTGTGATTGCAATCCATTCAGCCCAATCATCCTGTAGATGGTTGACAAAGTTTCGTAAGAATGCTTCCGTTTCCTGATGCGATCGCTCGGCCTGTCCATCAGTCTATGGGTGGTATGCGGTGGACAGGTTCCTCTTGATCCCTAGCATGCGGCAGAGTATCTCCATGAACTTCACAGCAAACTGCGGTCCCCTATCACTGATGATCTTCTTGGGGATCCCGTGAAGCTTCCATATCTGATCCCGATAGATCTTGGCTAACCCCTTAGCTGATAATTCCACGGTTGTCGGAATGAGATGAAGCATCTTCGAATGTCTATCTGTGATGACCAGAATTGCATTCTTTCCATTGGACTCTGGTATTGGTCCCACGACGTTAATCCCTATGTCTTCCCATGGATGACTTGGTGCTGCATGGGGATGTAGCGGAGCGTGTCGTTTCTGTCTGTTGATCTTGTTGTGTTGACAGGTGTCACAACCCTTTACGTACTTCTTCACGTCATGCAGGATAGTAGGCCACCAGTAGGTACGAGTGAGGAGTTCATGTGTCCGATATTGTCCTGGATGTCCAGCCACTGGTGCATCGTGTGATTCAAACATCAGTTCTTGACACAGTTGTGGGTCTGGTGGAACATAGACTCGTTCGCCTGCATATGTGATGCCGTTTTCCTGTTGATACCAATGAGGATTCTTCTTTAGACCCTGGGCTACTTCTGTCTCCATGCGGTTTGAACCCTTGATGCGTGCGATCCACGGATTTTCGATAGTCGTGACATTTCCAATTGTGATGGAATCAGATGCGGAATGAGGTGAAGCATCTTCGAATGTCTATCCGTGATGACCAGAATTGTGTTTTTTCCATCAGATTCTGGTATTGGTCCCACGACGTTAATCCCTATGTCTTCCCATGGATGACTTGGTGCTGCATGGGGATGTAGCGGAGCGTGTCGTTTCTGTCAGTTAATCTTGTTGCATTGACAAGTGTCGCAACCCTTCACGTACTTCTTCACATTATGCAGTATGGTAGGCCACCAGTAGGTGCGAGTGAGGAGTTCATGTGTCCGGTACTGTCCTGGATGTCCAGCCACTGGTGCATCGTGTGACTCAAACATCAATTCTTGTCGTAATTGTGGGTCTGGTGGGACATAGACTTGTTCTCCTGCGTAGGTGATCCCATTCTCTTGCTGATACCAATGAGGATTCTTTTTTAGGCCCTGCGCTACTTCTGTCTCCATGCGGTTTGAACCCTTGATGCGTGTCATCCACAGATTTTCAATGGTTGTGACGTTTCCAATTTTGATGGAATCAGATGTCAGATGTCTCACCCCGTTCAAAGAATTGTTCCTCCGTGAACATCTCCATTTGTACCACATCTTCTGATTCCAACCGTTTCAAGAATAGTCCCTCCTTGAGCATTTGGTCACTGTCTTGTGGTTTGAGTTCCGCTTCATACCAGGGTAAGCGCGACAGGATGTCCACTTTTGCATTGGTCTTGCCGGGCACATGCCGTAATTCGAAGTCATAGTCTTGTAACTTCATTTTCCAGTGTCGCTGTCGTTGATTTAGGTCCTGAGGACGACGGAAATATTCCAGGTTCTTGTGATCGGTCAAGATCTCGAAACGTTCCCTGGCTTCAAGCAGATAGTGTCTCCAATCTTTCAATGCTTCCACGACTGCCAGGAGTTCTTTGTCGTATATCTCGTAATTCTGTTCGGCCGCGGACATGGTCCGCGACAAGAACGCGATGGGGTGCCATTTGTCGTCTTGCTTCTGAGAGAGTACTGCTCTGTAGGATTTCTTCAGTGTTTCACGTGAGTTCTTCCTTGGTTTTACCGATAACCACAATGTCATCCATGTAGATCACGCAGATACGACGGCAGATCTGGTCCCGGAATAGACTAGCCATCATTCGAGAGAACGTTCCCGGGGAGTTGCAAAGACCGAAAAACATGACCAATGGTTCAAACAATCCCCAACTGGTGAGGAAGGCAGCTTTCCATTCATCGCCCTCCTTAATCAGGACGTTGTTATAGCCCCACATGATGTCCATTTTATTGAAGTAGACCGCATCTTTCAGTACGTCGAAGAGATCAGATATTCGTGGGAGTGGGAACTTGTCTTTGACCGTGAATTTATTGACCATGTGGTAATCTTGTACCAATCATTTGGAGCCATCCTTCTTGTTGATGAAGAAGCAAGGGGAGGCATAAGGGGATTTGGATGGGCGGATCTTTCCTGTTGTTAGACCCTAATCAATGAATGTGTCCAATTCCTCTTGTTCCTTTTGTGTCATAGGATATGTATTTCCCCCTAGTTCCTTTGGTGCGTCCGGTGTAAGTTCAATACCATGGTCCCATTCCCTCTCCTTTGGGATCTTATCAAAGTTCTCCTTCTCGAAGAGATGAGCAAATCGTTCAACGTATGAGGGTCATTTAGTTGTGGGAGGTGGTGTAGGAGTGACAGCTTCCAAGATAGGGTCTCCAGGTTTCCATTTATGATCCGACTTTTTGGGTGCATCTTTGTCGCGCACCTCAACCATGCGAACCCGGTGTTTGCAACCATTAAGGTTAATCCTGAAGTCCGAGTGTTTGGTTCGACATGTTCTTTGTCGCGTACTTCAACCATGCGAACCCGGTGTTTGCGACCATCAAGGTTAACCTTGAAATCCGAATGTTTGGTTCGACATGTAGTTGGGCACCGGTTAAATGTTACCGCGCCGGTTGTCCAATTGATTGTGGGGTTGTGGTGTACCAACCAGTCATGTCCCAGGAGCATGTCCGTTCTCCCAATGTCCAGTACCATTGCTTCCATGGTTTCCTGATGTGCTCCCAAATCCAGTTTGACTTCGGCAAGTTGGCTCGCTTTCTGTTGTCGATTTGGTGATCCATCCGCATTTAGAATTGCTATGGGTGGTATTCCTCACGTGGGGAGGTTCTGTTCGCGTACTATTCTGGGATGGATGCATGTGCGTTCACATCCGCTGTCAACCTCAGGTCGGATAACCTTTGGTCCTCGTCGTGTTTTGAGCTGAGCTAACAGCCTGATCTCTCGCCTTTTCGGAGGGTTATCTCCCTTCACAATCTTAGTCGACGCAGCGGCTCGCTTGGCAGGGATGACATAGGTTCTATTGTCTGCAGTCATACAAGGCAAGCAAGTCCGTTAAATAGATAAGGGTCCCGACTTAGCGTCGTTTAATCGGACCCTTCGGGAAAATCCTTCTCGTCGGCTTCTAAGATTGTGGTTTCATCATTCTCGGCATCTTCCTCAGACACCTTCCTAACCCTTCCAGAGTTCTTCTTCGGCTTGCGGCAGTTGCATGCAATATGGCCTTCTTGGTCACAGTTGAAACACTTGCGACCATCTTTCTTCTTTGGAGCGCTACAGTCTTTAGCCAGATGACCGAAGCGTTGACAGTTGTAGCAACGGGCTACTCCTGCTTTGTCAATCTCCATGGCCTTGCCCTGACCACCATAAGTGGTACCCGATCCGGTGCGCATGTCGCCGCCACCTCGGATGACCAGTGCGTGTCCTTCCATCTGTTGTCCCTTGTTTCGGATCTCCTTTGCGTAATTGGTGTACATCTTGCCATCACTAGCCACTTGTTCAGAGATTCTGCGGTTGACGTTCTTCTCTAGGATGTATTTCCCAGTTTCTTTGCCAAGGTTTGACAGCTTCAAGAGTTCTTCGAATTCATCCAAAAATTCGTCAACGGTGCGTTTCTCTTGTTTCAGGACTTCGAGTCTTGCTTTGGCAGCGACCGACTTGTTGGCGATGGAGAATCGTGTGGCGATATCATCGGACAAACCTAGCCAGGTGATGTTCTCGTTGTCAACAGCAAGAGCGTCTAACTTGTTACTGGCCCAGTGTCTGCCGGACCCTTCCATCATGCGGGATAGCACCGCAAGAATCTTCTGATCGTCTGTGAGGCTCTTTTGGAACCTGATGTATAGTTTGGTGGCTTGACAAAGGTGTATCTGTCCTTGAACATCCCAGGATGCTTGATGATCTTGGATGTATCCATTGTTTGTACAGCCGGAGCTTCTGCCATGTTTAGAGTCTGCGGAGGAGGAGAGGAGTCGGGTTGTTGGGATGAAGATGGGGTTCGGGACACAGGTAAGGATTGAAAATGAGTCCCTGTTCTAGGCGTCTGTTTGATATCTGACTGCGCGGAGTCAAAAGTAAATTCATCAGGGGATTTGTCGGCGGAATCAGTGGCAAAACGTTCAGAGTATTTCCTCTGTAAATCTCTAAGGAATCTCTGTTCCTGCACGTCTGTTGGTCGCGAGAAGGGGTCAAGTCTCTCATTTCGTGCCCAATGGTTGTACTCGGTCTGTTGTTCTTCGGTGGTGAAGTGGGCGTAGATCTGCTGCTTTGAGTAAGACGTGATGATGTGGTTCTGGGACGTCTCGATGTGAGCGTCCTAATCAATCTTCTGATAACGGTTGTCTGGACACCGATAAACTCTCTGATCTCTGTGATCTGACCTGTCTGAGGTCCTTCTTGAATGCGAAAGCTTTCAAGTTCGTTCTGTCGGGTGTTGTAACGCGCGATCTGGTGTTGCCGAGCAAGATGGATGCTCTCTGCTATCTCGCTGTGGGGGCGATGCTCGTCATTGTCTAGTTCTTTGTCAAGCACCTGCTGTAGGATGCGACGGATCTCCGATTCGATGTACTGCTGGATGAGTGTAAAATTGATACTGTCTCGAGGACTTAGCTCCTCCTGTCGGGCTTCTGGCGTGCTGAATGGGTTACTGGTGAAGTCTTCAAAGAAGCGCGATGTCTTGACTCGACTGGTAATTGCTCTCTTCGCTCTGGGCGAACCTAATGAGATTTAGCAACTTGTTATGCTTAACAAACCGTTCCAAGGTTCGGGCAGAGTATGCAGGAAGTGGAAAGGCGAAGAGCAATGTGATTGCTAAATCTAAGGAATCTACTACAGTACAAGAGGTTTATATAGGTACTGACTATAGGTGGTAGCGGATAAGTCAGTACTGTGGAAGGCAGTGCGCATGAGTAAGGCGACTGCGGAAGGCTATGTACAGTGAGTAAGCTGACTGCGGAAAGCGAGTCAGCGCGGGAGTGAAGTATACCAAAGGGGATGATGAAGTAATGTAGTGAGTCAGACTGGGAATAGAAGGTTGCGAAAGTAGACATTAGACATAGTGAGTTCGTAAGAGGGTGCCGAGTCGGGCCGATAAGTAAAAGATATGACGTGGTCCTCATACCGTAGAGTCCGTAACATTTAGTGTCAAAATCATGGTAGTACATTCAGAATACTGTTCCCTTCACTGTCTCCTCTGTATTGGCAAAGTTAGAATACAGTCTGACTGTTTTTTAGCCATCACTTACTGAGCTTGTAATGAATCAAAGCTGAAATCTGGCTTCGAACATGGCTCAACTCTTGCATGTAGTGTTATGATCACTCTTATCTTATCCTATTATCTAATCTCATCTTTATCTTATCCTATCTCTTGATCTTATCCTATTTTATCTGGAACCTTTATCTTATCCTACCTTATGTTAGACACATGTTATTCTAGAACAGTCTTATTTACTGTGCATTACTGTGCACCTCATTTATGCCTCATGGTATTTACATCCTACTTTCCTTTGTATTCTGTAGCTTGTTCTCTTGAGATTCCCACTGGGTCTCTTGGCAATACAGTTCTCCCACGTTGTTCCTAAGTTTGGGCTTGCAACGTTGTTTGACTTAGCATCGCCTCAATGGAAGAACAAGCTCTTTTCCTATCCACCCACCCATCCTTTCCCTTTCCCCATTTCGCCGTTTTGTGCTTTGTTGTCAAAAGTACATATTTATGTGTGGACTCCAGTGCTAAGGAGAATCTGGTGGCGACTTCCTCCCATCAAATCCGCACCAACGCCAGTCATCAAAACACCTCTCACATCTGATTCTCCCATCAAATCCACACCAACACCGCCACATTTGCATCATCTTCTCAGTCGTCTCTCTTGCCTCCAATCCAACCCACAGAACAACCTGGTTGCCCACCTGCCCTGCTCATTGGAGTGGTGTTTCCCTTCGAACCATCCAGTGAGTTGGTTCCCTGCCCCGTATCGTTGTGCTAATGACTAGCACCAGATGCTATCGATACTTCAATCCCTGGACTGATGATGCACATTAATGCCCAGCTGACATTATCAGGGTTGGGTGTGTGTCGGCACTGGTTCCTTCAAATTCCTGGGAACGGCTCTGGCGCTTTCCTTGCTCTTCATTGTGCCTGAGCCTTTCATATATTCCCTTCTTTTGAGGCCTCAACATCTCCAACAGCAGACCAACATACACCTTGCATGGTCAATGTCCAGACCCAAGAAGAAAAGCTTTGTATCACAAGGCCACACCTATGTTTGTGCCTCCTCTTTGACATCCATTCGAGATCGCAGTCAATGCCTGACCTTTGAAGCACTAGTGCATGAACATCATGAGTCTCGTTCTTGCTATGAGTGTAACATATCTGGTTTCTGCCCTTGTTTCTTCAATGTCGGCTTTATATCTGACCAAATTTTCCAGGTCTCAGTAAAACATCATTGAATACATTGAATGACCACAGCCATCCAGGTGACGCTCAGCCTCCATCAAATGATGCAGATTGGGAAGATGCACCAATGGACGCCATTGGTCCTGACAATATAGAGACTAGACAGAGTGGGGAAGAGACAGATACCATCTACAATCTGCATGATATCGCCACCAGCCAGTATGTCTTGTCTTCGCCTAATAGCTGCATTATTCATTACAACCAATATCACAGATGGAAGAGTCGTTCATACACTGACCATCATAGCTGGAAACTCCGGCGTGAAACTCTTTTAAAAAACTGGGAACCCCTCATGGATTCACTGGTCGACACATATCTCATTTGGCGCAAGCCATTGACATCTATGTGCTTGATACATCAGCCACAATTTCCCGCGCTGCTGACTCTACCTCTACTGCTCATGACCTCATATGTGTTGAGGCGATGCTAAGTCAAACGACATTGCGAGCCCAAACTTAGGAACTTAGAGTGAGGAATGTGGAAAGACGAAGAAGGGGCTGTATTGCCAAGAGACCCAGCAGGAATCTCAAGAAAACAAGCTATCGAATACAAGTGAAAGTACCCTACTTATATATGTAAATACCATGAGGCTGCGTTGAGGCAGCATCATGCTGCGCGACTCCGGATCCTTCGCATTCTGCTGCATGATAATGATAAGATATCTTCATGTATGATACAATGTAGATAAGATAAGATTGAAATAAGATAAGATAACGTGAAAAGTGAAAATACAATCATAACATTACCCCCTTTCTAGATCTCGACTTCCAGGCAAGATATGATATCGTCTGGGGTGTCCGTGAAATTCTCATATGGTTTAAATTCCAATCCTTCAAAGATGTTTGCGCATAAGCGCCAGGGTGCATTCAGGTTTAATTTAAAGAAGTCCTCCACCACTTCCTTGGCATGTTCCAGGTGATCTTCAGGTTCCCATGTGTTGTGGTCCGGAGTCAGACCTTCCCATTGCACTAAATATTCCAGCTTTCCTCTCTTCAACCTTGAGTCAATAACTTTAGCGACATTGTACTCCTCTTTGCCATTGATAACTATTGTTATGCGTAACAAACCGTTCCAAGGTTCGGGCAGAGTATGCAGGAAGATGGAAAGGCGAAGAGCAATGTGATTGCTAAATCTAAGGAATCTAGCTATAGTACAAAGGGTTTATATAGGTACTGACTATAGGCGATAGCATATGAGTCAGTGCTGCGCAAGGCAGTGTATCTGAGTAAGATAACTGCGGAAGGCAGTGCATCTGAGTAAGACGACTGCGGAATGAGTCAGACAGCTGCGGAAAGCGAGTCAGCGCGGGAGCGAAGTATACTAAAGGAAATAAAGTATAATATGATATGTGTAAGCGGGGGCCGATGAGTAAAAGTGAAAAAGTAAGCATATATGTCCGTAGTCGTTAGTCCGTAACATGTTCCCCTCCTCAAGGTCTGTGTCCTCACAGACTACCTACTCCCATCCATCGTTGCCATTTGGATCGGCCCTGGTAGGGTCAACTCGGTTACCCCAATCCTTTATTAGTTCATCGTTTACCGCCGTGGCAAACTCTAAACCTCGAACGGCGAGGCGAAGGCGTCGGTTCTCGACAGCAAGGGTGTTGGTATAGTTTTTGAGGATGAGTTTCTCCTCAGCGGTGGGGGCGGTTGGCAAATCGGAAAGGGTATGAAGGCGGATATGCATCTGCCGGTGAAGGATGTCGGCAACGGAGGTTTCGAGCGCATGGATCTGGTCGCGCATGGAGAGCGCTTCGCCGATGAGGGTGGTGATGGTGGGGTTGATATCGGAAGCATCGGTGGAGGCGGTGGTGATGTTGGACATGGCAGAAATGATGTTTGAAAGGTATAAGAAGAACGGCGTGTTGGGCGAGAAGAGTTGGAGCGGGGAACTCGATGTGACAGAAGTCGATGTGGAAAATGGCTCAAAGTTTATTCTTTTATCGTGGACGCGATGGATTTTGCCGATGAAAGTCTCGGATCAAGTCTTGAGCGTTCTGAACATTAGTCCGAGGTTCCCACGTGTTCTCTTCTGGGCCATACCCTTCCCATTGGACGAGGTACTGGATCTTTCCGCGGAATTTTCGAGAGTCCAGGATCGTGGAGACATGGTATTCTTCTCGTCCTTCGACGATGATCGGATCAGGGGCTGGCTTCTTTTTCTGAATGGCATACTTCGGGGTTTCGTATGGCGATAACAGGGTTTCGTTGAACACAGGGTGGATCATTTTCCAGGTTTTGGGAAGATCAAGACGGTATGCGCTAGCTCCTTTCTTCTCTAGGACTTTGAACGGTCCGTGTCGGAGGGCGTCAAGTTTCTTTGAGGGACGATCAGTCCTGATGTTAGTCCCTTCCAGCCACACCTTGTCTCCGATGCGGTAATCCCGAGACGGGCTTCGTCGTGTGTCAACTGTCTTCTTCATCTGATCCTGTGCCTGTTTCAGTGCTGCGTTGGCTTCTTCTCGTGCCTGTTTGAGTTTTTTCAAGAAGTCGTTTGCTGCCGGATTGGTGTCTTCCAACACAAGTTCTCCCTTCCAAGGATGCAGACCGTAGTTGAGATAGAATGGTGTGTACTTTGTCGCTTGATGTTCTTTGTCATTGTACTGGAATTCTGCGATTGCGATCCATTCCGCCCAATCATCTTGTAGATGGTTGACAAAGTTTCGTAAGAACACCTCGGTTTCCTGATGCGATCGTTCGGCCTGTCCATCAGTCTGTGGATGGTACGCAGTGGACAGATTTCTTTTGATCCCTAACATGCGGCAAAGTATCTCCATAAACTTCGCGGCGAACTGCGGTCCCCTATCGCTGATGATCTTCTTGGGAATTCCATGAAGTTTCCATATCTGGTCCCGATAGATCTTGGCTAATCCTTCAGCCGATAGTTCCACGGTTGTCGGGATGAGATGAAGCATCTTTGAATGTCTGTCCGTGATGACCAGAATTGCGTTCTTCCCATCAGATTCTGGTATCGGTCCCACGACGTCAATCCCTATATCTTCCCATGGTTGACTTGGCGCGGCGTTAGGGTGCAGAGGGGCGTGTCTCCTTTGGCGGCTGATCTTGTTGCGTTGACAGGTGTCACAACCTTTCACATACTTCTTTACGTCATGTAGGATGGTGGGCCACCAGTAGGTGCGAGTGAGAAGTTCATGTGTCCGACAGGATCTGCAAGATCTCTTCGGTATTCCGGGCGAGTTCTTCCTTGGTTTTACCAATAACCACTATGTCATCCATGTAAATCACACAGATGCACCGACGGATCTGATCCCTGAATAGGCTGGCCATCATCCGAGAGAACGTTCCCGGGGAATTGCAGAGACCGAAAAACATGACCAATGGTTCAAACAATCCTCGGCTGGTCAAGAAGGCGGCTTTCCATTCGTCACCCTTTTTGATCCGCACATTATTGTATCCCCACATGATGTCCATTTTGTTGAAGTAGACTGCGTCCTTCAATACATCCAAGAGGTCGTTGATGCGTGGGAGTGGGAATTTGTCCTTAACCGTGAATTTGTTAACCGTGCGATAGTCCTGTACCAATCGTTTGGAACCGTCTTTCTTGTTAATGAAGAAGCAGGGTGATGCATAAGGGGATTTGGACGGTCGGATCTTTCCGGTTGCCAGGCCTTCATCGATGAATTCGTCCAGTTCTTCTTGCTCCTTTTGGGTCATAGGGTACGTGTTTCCCCCTAGCTCCTTTGGTGCGTCCGGTGTAAGTTCGATGCCGTGGTCCCATTCCCTTTCCTTTGGGATCTTGTCAAAGTTTTCTTTTTCAAAAAGATGGGCAAAACGTTCAACATATGAGGGTCGTTTGGTTGTGGGAGGTGGTGTGGGAGTAACTGCTTCCAATATGGGGTCTCCGGGCTTCCATTTCTGATCTGATTTCTTGGGTGCGTCCTTGTCTCGTACTTCCACCATGCGAACCCGATGTTTGCGACCATTAAGGTTAACCCTGAAATCCGAGTGTTTGGTTTGACACGTTGATGGGCATCGGTTGAATGTTACGGCGCCGGTCGTCCAATTGATTGTAGGGTTGTGGTGCACCAACCAATCATGTCCCAAAAGCATATCCGTTGTCCCTGTTCTAGGCGTCTGTTCGGTATCTGACTGCGCGGAGTCAAAAGTAAATTCGTCAGGGGACTCGTCGGCGGAATCGGTGGCAAAACGTTCGGGGTATTTCCTCTGTAGATCTCTAAGGAATCTCTGTTCCTGCGCGTCTGTTGGTCGCGAGAAGGGGTCAAGTCTCTCGTTTCGTGCCCAACGGTTGTACTCGGTTTGTTGTTCTTCGATGGTGAAGTGGGCGTAGATCTGCTGCTTTGAGTAAGACGTGATGATGTGGTTCTGGGACGTCTCGATGTGAGCGTCCTAATCAATCTTCTGATAACGGTTGTCTGGACACCGATAAACTCTCTGATCTCTGTGATCCGACCTGTCTGAGGTCCTTCTTGAACGCGAAAGCTTTCGAGTTCGTTCTGTCGGGCGTTGTAACGCGCGATCTGGTGTTGCCGAGCAAGATGGATGCTCTCTGCTATTTCGCCGTGGGGGCGATGCTCGTCGTTGTCTAGTTCTTCGTCAAGCACCTGCTGTAGGATGCGACGGATCTCCGATTCGATGTACTGCTGGATAAGCGTAAAATCGATACTGTTTCGAGGACTTAGCTCCTCCTGTCGGGCTTCTGGCGTGCTGAATGGGTTACTGGTGAAGTCTTCAAAGAAGCGCGACGTCTTGACTCGTCTGGTAGTTGCTCTCTTCGCTCTGGGCGAACCTAACGAGATTTAGCAACTTGTTATGCGTAACAAACCGTTCCAAGGTTCGGGCAGAGTATGCAGGAAGATGGAAAGGCGAAGAGCAATGTGATTGCTAAATCTAAGGAATCTAGCTATAGTACAAAGGGTTTATATAGGTACTGACTATAGGCGATAGCATATGAGTCAGTGCTGCGCAAGGCAGTGTATCTGAGTAAGATAACTGCGGAAGGCAGTGCATCTGAGTAAGACGACTGCGGAATGAGTCAGACAGCTGCGGAAAGCGAGTCAGCGCGGGAGCGAAGTATACTAAAGGAAATAAAGTATAATACGATATGTGTAAGCGGGGGCCGATGAGTAAAAGTGAAAAAGTAAGCATATATGTCCGTAGTCGTTAGTCCGTAACAACTATGGGATTTGGTGCTTGCACCTTTTGCAATTTAAATAGTGGTTCCTTAAATAATTGGACCTGTGATACATTGATAACCGGGTGGATTTTCCATAACTTCAGCAATTTAAGTTCCACAGTATGTGATGAAATGATTTTGGTTATGGTATAGGGTCTGATCCATCGTTCGGCAAGTTTCTTTAAGGGCTGGTTCAACTTCAGGTCTTTAGTCGATAACCAAACTTTGTCGCCAACTTTGTAAACTGGTGCATCACCCCGTTTCAGGTTTGCATACCGTTCCATCTCTTCTCGTGCTTTTACTAGCGCCGCTTCTGCCTCCTCATGAATCTTCTTCATTCGCTCCGCAAATTATTTTGCCAGTTCTGACCTTTCTGCCCTCCGAGGTTCTATGCCCATTCTAGGGTTAAACCCATAATTTACATAGAACGGTGAAAACTGAGTTGCTATGTGAATTTTATTATTATAGGCAAACTCCGCGGTTGCCATCCATTCGGGCCAATCTGTTTGCTGATGAGAGATAAAGGATCTTAGATATTGTTCCAGCTCCTGGTTGATATGTTCCATCTGTCCATCTGTCTGCGGATGATACACCATTGATAATCTAGTTGTAATCTCCAATTTTTTATTTAGTTCCTTCATAAATATTGCTGCAAATTGTGGTCCGTGATTTGACATTAATGATTCTGGAAGTCCATGAAGTTTCCAGACTTCATCCCGATTTTAGCTAATCCTTCTGCTGAGACTTTATCACGTGTTTTGATAAAGTGTGATTGCTTTGTTGATCTGCAAGCCACAACTAATACTGTGTTGTACCCCTGAGCTTCTGGGAGTCCTACAATAAAATCTGCTGTAACATGTTTCCATGGTCCTGCATGTTCCGTGTTTGCTTTTAATTTACCAGCTAGCGGTTGAGGCACGTTTTTTGATTGTTGACATCTGTCGCAGCCTTCGACATATGCTTTGACCATGTTTGTAATACTGGGCCACCAATAATTATGTGTTACCAATCCCAGGGTCTTCCACTGCCCTGGGTGTCCTGCAACTGGGTTGTCGTGGTGTAATTTAATTATTTCTTCCCTGAGTTCCTGACTTTTTGGGACATAAATCTTTTTCCGATGTAGCCAGAGACCCTGCTCCTTATGCCATTTATCCGCTCGTAATGTTTTTGTGTTTGTCTTTTTAAGTTCTTCTACCGCTTTGAGTACCTGCTCATCAAATTCCTTTGCATTCCTGATACGTTTTAATAGTTTACTTTCTTCTCCATCAATAAGTATGTGACCTCAATCCATTGCATGCAACTGGAAGTATTCCGGTTTCAATAATGTTACATCTTCATTGTCATTTTCCACCTCCTTTCTATGATCAACCCTTCTTGAAAGAGCATCTGCCTTTCCCATGAGGTGCCAGCCTTGTGTATTAATTTGAAATTGAAACGTGTTAGATACAACGCCCAATGTGCTTGTCTGCGATTAAGCTTTCGTCCCTGCATGAAGTACTCGAGATTCTTGTGATTGGTCCAGATCTCAACCTCGTGCTTGGCTCCTTCTAGATGGTGTCTCCATGCTTCCAGCGCTCTGATTATGCCCAGCATTTCCTTATCATGAACATCATAATTATGTTCCACATCGTTCAACCCCTTGGACAAGAAGGGACAAGGTCTCCATTTCTCATCTTCGCATTCCATAGATAAGATTGCCCCAGTGGCAAAGTCTGATGCATCCAATTTGACCCTTAGCTTCCAATCTGGATCAGCTTCCATAAATAATTTCTTTAGTTCTCTAAACACTTTGTCCTGCTCCGTACTCCACCCCCACACCATGTCCTTCCTTGTTAACTTATGTAATAGTCTGGCCACTTTAGAGAAGTCCTTGATGAATCTCCGATAGAAATTGGCAAGTCCAAGGAATGATTGTACTTCCTTGACCTTAGTTGGTATTGGCCATTGTTTGATGGCGTCTACTTTCGAAGGGTCCATCTGGATTCTGTTTTTCCCAATAATTAATCCCAAGAACTCTATTTCATCTCTATCAAAGAAACATTTTTCTGGTTTCAAGAATAAATCGTTCTCTCATAATCTTTTCAAAACTTCTTCCACTATGGCGTTGTGCCCTTCCTTTCCTTCTGTTGCCACCAATATATCATCGATATAAATAACCATGTATCCCTGGTTGATCAAGTCTCTAAAGATATCATTCATCATGGTCTGGAATGTGCTCGGGGAATTATTCAATCCAAAAAACATGACTGTCAGTTCAAAGGCTCCATCAGGGGTCGTAAATGCCGCTTTCCACTCGTCTCCCTCCTTGATGCGCACATTGTTATAGCCCCATCTGAGATCCATCTTGGTGAACCTTTTCTTCCCTTTTAACTTATCAATCAATTCCGGAATCAACGGGAGTGGATAATTATTGCGGACGGTCCAGCCGTTAATATGTCGGTAATCAGCCTTCACTGGAGGGATGTTACTATTAATTGGTGGTGGTAACTATTTCGTCAAAGTAGAATAACTAGTAACATTTCAACTTACACTTCTAAATAATTCTACTTTCTGATATAGTTCTTGTACTTCGTACTTCTTCTTGTAGAACTTCATCTAGTTATTGTAAAACTATAAAAATTAAAATTTTGCTAGGTAATAGAAGTATTCAATTACCATCTTTTTTATTTCTAATTTAAATTAAGTATCTCTAACTTTTTTTTTATTTCTTTAGAGAAATCAATTTTATCTCCTAATTAAAGAGTCTATAAGGGTACAAGTACTATGAAGAAGTACTTCTATAGAAGTAGAACTATGACTTCATCTACGTCTAGAAGTATTTTTAAATATAATTAAATTTTAAATAAGTTGTACTAGACAAAGAGATGTCGATAGACAAATATTGGAAAGCTTTATCTATTATGTTTGTGGCTACCCAACTATGCGTTCCTATTTTATGTGTTTTTTTTAGTAGTTGTAATATCAGTGTTTTATACGTAGTTTTTTAATATCTAAGATAATATTTTGTAAATCTACAACTTCTATTATATTTATATAAAAATAGAAGAAGTTCATAAATTTAAAAGTCTAGTTCTATTACTAATATTTATAGATTTAGTTTTTCTATATATTTTAAAGAAATAATATATTTTTAGGTTTAGGTTTAGGATTAATAAAGTGGGATAAAAATAATAACTTGATTTAATATCTTGGCTGTTTAAATTAAAAGTAAAATCTTTAAATTTCATGAAAAAACTACGTATACTTCTATACACTATTATTTAATATTATATTTTATAGATATTAATGAGATATTGAAAGAAATAGATATTGATATATCCAATTTTAAAAGATATAAATTTACAATTGACAGAAAAAATTTTGAATCGAAAACTGTTCCAATTCCTGCTCCAGCTCCTATTAATCGAGAGATATCTGGGTATCTAATCCTATTTTCTTTTCTCACCTTTGTTTCTCAGTGTAATATTTATATTAAAATATAAATTAAATTAAATTTATACTACTTTTAATGTTTAAGATAAATTTAAAATAAATTTTCTTATTATATTTAATTACTCAGTAAAATCAGAACAAAAATCTTTTTTAAATAAATTTATATGTATTTCTACTCCTTTATAGAAGTAGTACTTTCTATGTAATTGTAGTACTACTTGTAGAACTACTTTTAATTTATAATAGATACTTATTTTTAATGGTTTATTTTTAATTCTTTTTTATAGATTTTCTAATAAAATATTAATATTATATATATAAATATTAAATATATATATAACCCCTTACTAGTGTTTTTTTAGTAATGTTTACTACTTGTTAAGAAGTACTAATATTTTCTTTATTTTGTTTAAAAAATCCTAAATTAATTTATAAAATTTTCAACATATTTTTAACAAAATATTCCATTTAATAATGAAAAGTTATGCAGATAAAGTTAACATTTTTATATGAAGTTTTTATAGAAATATTCTAAAAAACGTAGTTTTATTAGTAGAACATAGTTTTTTTGGAACTATAAAGTAGAAAGTAAAAATAAGTCAATTTTAATATTAATACCAGTTAAGAAAGCTGGTTAACACGATAACCATTCCGCCTTGCGAGTACGGTGTATATTCTAATATTGGAGAAGATCTTAATAATAAATAGATACCTTCTTTTATAACTATTATAGAAAGAAAACAATTGGCAATTCCCAACAATTAAGAGAATTGTAATAGTACCTTAAAAAAAAGGTAATTTAATTTAATTAAATTAATTACAACATTAAAATTATGAAATCTACTACAAAGAACCAGAAGAATAATTTCATAGCTGGTCTAAAAGTTGAACCTCTAACTCTAGATAAATCTGTTGTATAAAGATATTTGGATAAAAAGTATGTAAATACTTACTAGTAAATAAAAATATTCCAAAGTATTTGAAGGATTAATATTTTGAGTATCTGTTTAATTACATTTATTTTTTTAGCAGTTTTTGGAGCGGTAATTCATTCCTTTGCAGATCAACAAGATGTTAGAAGAATGGGGTGACAAGGGGTAGACTTTGGCCTTTTTAGGTACAAAATCTGGTTTTAGGTCTATGGCGTGATCCCATGGTTTCCGGACTGGTAACCTTTCCGATGCTTTCTCTGATAGATACTTGTGATATTTCCAGGGGACAGCCTGTTCCGCCAGTATTTCATCTGAGGGTTCTCCCTTAGCTGCTCTGAGCATGTGGATTACCTCTTCCTCCACTTCTTCTTCATTTCCTTCTACTACCTCTTCAATTCTTCCACCCCATCTGGTTCTTGCAGTTTTATTTAAATAACGTATTCGACACATGCCGCATTCTTCTGGACATCTTGATAGTTTAATTTCCGCTTTTTCCCAATCGATCTCTGGATTATGGTGTTTCAGCCAAGTGTGTCCAACAATAATTTTGGCTTTTCCTAGGTTGCATGCTTCAAACACTGCTATTTCCATGTGTCCTTTATACCGCATAGCCATGACTGCTTCATGCGTGATCAAACCTCCTTGGTTAAGCGTGCCATCAACGTTGTAGACCCGGATGGGGAAAGGTAGTTCCCTTAATTTAATATTGTTCCTTTTGGCGAAGTCCAGATCAATGAACATTCCTGTTGCCCCTGAGTCTAATAATGCTTCGACATCAAAGGTGTGTTTGTCCTGCAACGTTTCCAGCGTGATTTTCATCATATGCTCTTTTTCCAAAGAAGCGGATTGAATAAAAGATGGTTCCCCCATAGAGTCCGTTTGCCTAGTTAAATAGGAAATTAAGCATTCGTCCGTAAGGGCCGAACCAAGCCTCGTTTCCGAGGACTCCCCAATGATATAATTTACAAGTGTATCTAAGTCCCAATCATCTGTGCTATTTTGTTGAGTTTTTACCTTTTTGGGTTTGTCCAATAGTATTTTATTGTATGTAACTGCTGCATGTGTAAGTTTCTGAAACCATGATTTTACAGTGTCTTTATATATATAACAGTCTATAGGCAATTGTTTGTAATGATTTGTCAGAGCCAGCGGGGGAATTACTGGTTGACGTTTACAAAACCCTGCTGCCCTGCAGCTTGTCCATTGGGATTCAGCGCAGGCACGCTATTCACATCCATTTGTCCATTTGTGGCTTGACGTGCTTGATGCCTTGCTGTTATCTGTCATATGATCTCTTCTTCCTCATGTTCATCAATCTGTTCAATCATTGCCACTTGCACCCTGCGCTGCGGCTGCCTGCAATCTCGGGCAAAACACCCCTGGCCACCACAGTTATAGCAGTTACCAGGAGCTTGTCGCTGGTTTGTGTCGATGTTCATCATGTTCGGATCCCGTCATTGTTGCTGCTGACCATTTTGCTGGGGACGGTACCCCCCATTCTGTTGTTGCCCAAAGGGCCTTCCAAAATTATTCTGGCCTTGCGGCCGCGGTGCTTGCTGATTCTGGGGGCGATTTCCCCATTGGTTCCCTTGTCTTTGAGGTCCCTGCCTCATTCCTTGCCTCATGGCGTAATTCTCTTCAGCCCTTCTGATGGCTGAGATTTCCTCAATGGTTTCCTGCATGGTGTCCTGACGTCTTCCTTGCTGAAATAATTGCTGTATGATTGAGTCCCGGGCATTTCTCTCCAGTAAGGAAATCCCATGATGATCCTCAATTTTCCCTTTGATCGCCAGTGTTCCAAACTGCGTGATCCAATCGTCTGTCTTCATCTGGTTCTGTTTGAACCCTTCAATCTTAGCTCTGGCCCATTCCACTTCGGTGGTAGGGTGAAACCTTGTGGTAATCTCAAAGATCAAGTTTCAATACATTGGCCAGTCATTTGATTCCATACATTGAGTGAGTTGTGTCTCCCCATATGTTCCTGCAATCGGTCCATCTAATCAGGACCAGACTGCGATACAGATCTCGTCATTCCCATGTAACAAATCTCAATTTACTTAAATCCACATGAGCATTTTTGCCCACCATCCCAAAAACAGGGATTGGGATCCATTATATTTGCTGGGATCTGTGGCTATTTTGATTCTTCGGCCTGGTCGGTGCAGAGGAGGAGGAGGAGGTGGTGCAATGGGGGGGTCATGATGCTTGGGAAGTTTGGGGGCTTTGTCCTGAAAATCTTGGTTAACCATGATGGTGTTCTGATGGGGGGGAGTGTTTTGGTTTTGAACAATAGTACCTTACATCGGGCGCGCGACCTTGTTCTGACGCTTAGGCGAAAAAAAATCTGAAAAGAAAACCCAAAGAACGATCTGTCTACCCAGGCAGTTGGGATGCCCGAATAGAGAAAGATCTAGGAAAGATGAAGTCCACACGGTCAATACTCCTATGCGCGCTGGACTGGTTGAATCAAGCTGTTGAGGAGTCGGGGCCTGGAACACCTGTTGCGAACTAGACATGTATGGTCTTCTCTTCCAAACCGTCACATGCGCCAGCAACTTTCCCGAAGGTTAGATGTGTCGGCCTTTGGTCACCTCAACACGGGACGGGCTCAATATTTCCCTGTGTGTCTCGAACGGCAACACTAGTTATAATGGGTGTATCAAGTGTTTCTCTTCTTATCCCTGAAGTCTGGGAGGTCCCTCTTGATGCTAGGGTCCACATATAGATATGTACTTTTGACAAAAAAGCACAAAATGGCGAGGTTGAAATGGAGGAAAGGGAAGTGAGTTTGGGCAGGCGAGTTTAGAGCTTGTTCTTCTGTTGAGGCGAGGCTAAGTCAAACGACATCACGAGCCCAAATTTAGGAACTTAGAGTGAGGAACATGGGAAGACGAACAAGGGGCTGTATTGCCAAGAGACCCAGCGGGAATCTCAAGAGAACAAGCTATTGAATACAAGTGAAAGTACCCTACTTATATATGTAAATACCATGAGGCTGCATTGAGGCAGCGTCATGCTGCGCGACTCCGGATCCTTCGCATCCTGCTGCGTGATAATGATAAGATGTATGATACAATGTAGATAAGATAAGATCAAAATAAGATAAGATAAAGTGAAAAGTGAAAATATGATCATAACAATATGAGTGGGGTATATTGGTTTATTGCCTCACCACCGCTCTTTGCAGTCTCGTTGAAGATCCTCAAGCTATTCCGTGTGATCCGCCTCCATCGCTAGTGTTTGAGGGTTCAGTTCAGTTTGGTTTTTTGCCCCAAAAATGGGTGGACCAAGACTGGATCGGTCTTTCAATACAATAGACCGAGACCAAACCGGGGGAACCAGTCTTGGCATATCATTTAGCTTGGACCGGACCGGTCCAAACTGGTCTAGACCAGTCATAACTACTGTGATACACTAATAATTTAAAAACATGTGTTGGGGGCGAGACGGCACCGTTGGACATGAGTGGGGGGGCTGTTGGGCATGAGTCGAGGCCGTGGGGCGCAAGTGAGGGGCCGTTGGTCGCAAGAGGAGGCCAGTGGATGCGAGAGTGGGGAGCGTTGGGTGTGAGAAGGTGCCGTTGGGCATTAGAGGGGGCCGTTGGGCATGCAGGGAGGCTGTTGCACGCTAGTAGGGGCCGTTGGGCATTAGAGAGGGCCGTTGGGCATGCAGGAAGGCCGTTGCGTGTTAGAGGGGGCCGTTGCGTGCTAGTAGGGGCCGTTGGGCATGAAGGGGCATTAGAGGGGGGTGTTGGGTGTGAAGGGGGGCCATTGGGCATGAGGGGAGGCTGTTGGGCAGCAGTGGTGGCCATTGGGCGGAAGTAGAGCCAGGTGAAGTGGAGGTGGGGGGATAAAAAGGGTGTGGGAAGATTTTGCTTGAGGTTGGATTCATGGTTTGACTTTTGGCAATTGCTGAGAGTCCTTGGCATGAATGCTGAGCAACGCACATCATTGAAAATCGTGCCGTCAATGCCCACTGGAAGTACAGCCAAAAACCAGTTTAAACCAGTTTGGGTTCATGTTATTTGGAGAAACCTATGCATAGGTTCAAGTTCTAGGTTCACATTTTTTGGGCAAAAAACTGGATTGGACTGGACTTTCAAACACTAGGCAATGTGGAGGTGGTCAGTAGTGTTTGAGGGTTCAGTTTGGTTCGGGTTTTCCCTCCAAAAACAGGTGGACCGAGACCAGACTGGTCTTTCAATCATGCAGAAATAGAAGAGACCGAGACCAAACCGGGGAAAACCAGTCTCAGGGTGTCATTTTGCTTGGACTGGACTGGTTCAAACTGGTCTAGACTGGTTGTAACTACAGTAAATACACTAATAATAATAAAAATGAGTGTTGGGCATGAGACACGGCAGTTGGATGTGAGCGGGGGGCTGTTGGGCATGAGTCAAAGCCGTGGGGCCAAGTGAGGGGCTGTTGGTCACGAGACGATGTGCGAGAAGGTGCCGTTGGGCATTACAGAGGGCTGTTGCATGCTAGTACGGGCCATTGGGCATGAGGGGAGGCCATTGCATGTGAGTAGGGAGTGTTGCACATGAGAAGGTGCCGTTGGGCATTACAGAGGGCCATTGTGCATGCAAAGGGGCCGTTCAGCAAGAAGAGAGGGTGCTGGACATGTGTGGATGCTGTTGGGCATTAGAGAGGGCCATTGTGTGCTGATTGGGGCCACTGGGCACGACTCATGGCAGTTGGACATGAGGGGTGGCCGTTGGGCATGAAGGGGCACCCAGCATTAGAGGGGGGCCATTGGGCACTAGAGGGGGTCATTGTGCACATGAAGGGGCCATTGGGCATGAAGGGGCATTAGAGGGGGCCATTGGGCACTAGAGGAAGTCGTGGTGCACTAGGGGTGGCTGTTGGGGGGGGGGGAGGGGGAGTGGCTGGGTAGAGTGGAGGTGGGGGATAAAAAAAGTGTGGGAATGTTTCCCTGGCTGTGGCTTTATATATGGTTCGACCTTCGGCAATTGCCAAGAGTGCTTGGCATCAATGCTGAGCAATGCACGCCATTGAAACTTGTGCTGTCAATGCCCAATCCATGGCACTACACATGGTAAAAATGGTTCTAAACCTATGTAGAGATACTTAGAAGCTAATAGTAAGGATATAAACAGTTAGATACATGAGCTATATAGATAGAGAGTCTGTACTCCAAAATGATGCATCAAAACACACTGTAAATCGTGATAAACAGTGCATCATGAGTTCCCTCAAACACAATTTAAACTATATGTAATATATATATGCTATTGATTCATTGTATGTGAACCTATTGAGACCCTTCAAATGAAATTAAAGGACTTCATAAGGTGAATTTCTCAAAGGGTTTCACCAGAAACACCAAAAGATACACCGATCATGGTGCTCTGTGACGAAAGCCGCACATGACAAAGGACAGATGCTGTGACTCAACGATCGACTTGGGAGTCGATTGAAGGACAATGTTCTGAAGTGCGCTCGCTGGAACTCGCTGAGGGTCATCGCAGACTCGCTGTGGCGGCAATGGATGAAGGGCTTGAGAGGGATGGGGAGGCACATATAATATGTACAATATTTTACAAAATGCTGAACAGCATGGGTGCTAATTACACTGGCAGAGATGAATCAGGCAAAAAAAGGTGAAAAAAGATGAGACAAGCTTACTGGTACAAGACAACAGATATCTAAATTTTTGCCTCTGAGGTTTTTTTTGTGAATAACACGCCTCACAATCTCCTGCCAACCCCGGCTTTTGCCATTTGGTATGCACTTGAGAAAGTACAGGAAGATCCTGTCTTCTTCAGGTGCATCACATTGAATATGGGCTGTGAAAGTTGGCCAGCCAGTCCTATCATAGCCGCACAGGGTGGTGTGGTCGGCCCTGTACAAATGATGACACATCCTGAATTTTGAGCAGGGGAAATTTGACAGAACAGAGGTAGCACTCACTTGTAGATGAGATCTGTAACCTTTGCCTCAATCAGAAGCACTTCATATAGGCAGATGACGAGTTCAAGGTCGCCACAGGTCCGTGAGATCTCTGTTGGTCCCAGAGTTATTGATCGCCATCGACAGATGCCACTAAAGGAACGGGGTTCATGAGGAAGTCATTGGGTGGTGCAAAGCATGCTTACCTTGTCTTGTGGAGAGCCATAGCAGTGAAAGAAAGTGGTGGGGGTGTGTGGGAAGACAAACAATGGGCAACAAACCCTCAAATTGGTGTACTCATGGTTTGAGGCGAAAAACAATGATCTATGTTGCAAAAAGATGGCAGTGGAGATGGACTGCGAACAAAGGCGATGCAAATGTGGCTCGGTGTTGCATAGAAGATGACAGGGTGGCACTGCTGGGGTGCTCTTTGATGCTGCCGCGATACCCAGAAAAGAAAACCCCCCCCTTTGAGCCACCCACCACGTTGAGCTATACAATTACGGCGAACAAAGGGCGGTGGACGAGAAAAAGTTGATCTTCCTGCACAGGTCCAGAAGAGATGCTGCTTGAGCAGGCGGCATCAGGAGGAGAAAGCCCAAAAGAAAAATCATCCACCCAACAATGGCAGGCCACACAACCTGTTGCCTGAAAGCTGTCGAAGCGCAACCCGTCATTTTGCTCACCCTTGATTCAATGCCTCTTGAAGAATATGCAGGTTATATTATACCAAAAAGAGTAAGAAGAATTGTCTTCTCCACTTGACCACAATGAGCCCATTGATGATCTTTTCATCATGAATCTAGAGACATACATAGTAGATTATGTTGAACCCAAGAAAAATGTTGTACCTTCTTTTCCACTTGCCCAGCAGTGCTTCCACACCTCGAAGCACACTCGAGATTCAGTCAAACCTTCAGACAACTGCATTAGAATCGGCTCCAGGATGTTGGTGGCATATATTGATTGCTCAAATGCCCTTTTCTGCAGGCATGTTGAACGCTGACATGCTGTACATGTGCGCCTCGCATCTCAGTGTATTGTACCACAAAGGGCAAGTCCTAATTCTACCAAGGAAAGCCACTCTTGTAACTAGCAAACCCATCGTGATAAAGAGTGGAAATATGGCCATTATGTTCAACTTCACGCTCACAATTCAAGAGTCTAAGCCATTCAGGGAATGAAACACTGATAAGAGCAGAGAATGTGGCACATACTTGGCTGAGAGACAATGACAGATACATCTTTCCCTTCCCAAACAACACATCTGGCAAAGTGGGTCTCAATCATATCAATGGGAAAAACCTCGATCAATGATTCCGAATTCATGCTCCAAATACTGGCTCTGAGGTGAGGATAGTCTCAATATGGGTCTTTGCGAACCGTCGCTGTCTTGTAAAAGCATACAGTGACCCATGTACCCTGGTTGGCAAGGTTTTGTGGCAATCAAATGATTTTTTCAATGCAGCAAGGGGTATGAGGTTCCTTCAGAAGCACCCCACTGTTTCCTTCTTGATAGAAAAGGAGACACCTTTGAGATGAATAGTGGATGGGAATTTGGCATGCAAGGGTATGGAATACCAATTTGGGAGCCTCTGCCGAAATGGTTTGTATATCTCGTGGGGGATCTGCATCTCGGTCCCAGAAGAAAGGGCATACTCACCATCAGCATTGTCCAACATGTCCACATTTCCTATATCTGTTTCCTCCTGGAGTAGCAGTGCATCTGTGTTTAGTGTATCCCAGGCTTGACAATGTATGAGGCTTTTAACATCCCGGTGCAATACCTGATAACCTGAGGACATGATATCTTTGTAAAGTATGCCCGGAGATTGGAAGAGCAGTGCCATGCTCACGCAATTGTTTCTTCATACTCCCCTGGCCATTGTTCTTCAGTAAATTCAACCCATTCAGCATATCCACTTGCAACTCACCTGGTTTATAATTGATTGAAATCCACTGTGTTGAGGCGACGCTAAGTCAAACAATGTCGCGAGCCCAAACTTAGGAACAAAGTGGAGAAGTGATAAGAGAACTGTATTGCCAAGAGACCCAGCGGAAATCTCAAGAGAACAAGCTATTGAATACAAGTGAAAGTACCCTACTTATATATGTAAAAACCATGAGGCTGCGTTGAGGCAGCGTCACGCTGCGCGACTCCGGATCCTTCACATTCTGCTGTGTGATAATGATAAGATGTCCTCATGTACGACACGATGTAGATAAGGTAAGATCAAGATAAGATGAGATAAAGTGAAAAGTGAAAATACGATCATAACATTACCCCCTTTCTAGATCTCAACTTCCAGGCGAGATATGATGTCGTCCGGGGTGTCCATGAAATTCTCATATGGTATAAATTTTAATCCTTCAAAGATGTTTGCGCATAAGCGCCGGGGTGCATTTGGGTTTAATTTAAAAAAGTCCTCCACCGCTTCCTTGGCATGTTCCAGGTGATCCTTGGGTTCCCACATGTTGTGGTCCGGAGTCAGGCCTTCCTATTGCACTAAATATTCCAGCTTTCCTCTCTTCAACCTTGAGTCAATAACTTTAGCGACATTGTACTCCTCTTTGCCATTGATAACTATTGGGTTTGGTGCCTGCACCCTTTGTGATCTAAATAGTGGTTCCTTAAATAATTGGACCTGTGATACCTTCCTGTGTTCATCAATTTGTTCAATCATTGCCACTTGCACCCTGCGCTGCGGCTGCCTGCAATCTCGGGCAAAACACCCCTGGCCACCACAGTTATAGCAGTTACCAGGAGCTTGTCGCTGGTTTGTGTCGATGTTCATCATGTTCGGATCCCGTCATTGTTGCTGCTGACCATTTTGCTGGGGACGGTACCCCCCATTCTGTTGTTGCCCAAAGGGCCTTCCAAAATTATTCTGGCCTTGCGGCCGCGGTGCTTGCTGATTCTGGGGGCGATTTCCCCATTGGTTCCCTTGTCTTTGAGGTCCCTGCCTCATTCCTTGCCTCATGGCGTAATTCTCTTCAGCCCTTCTGATGGCTGAGATTTCCTCAATGGTTTCCTGCATGGTGTCCTGACGTCTTCCTTGCTGAAATAATTGCTGTATGATTGAGTCCCGGGCATTTCTCTCCAGTAAGGAAATCCCATGATGATCCTCAATTTTCCCTTTGATCGCCAGTGTTCCAAACTGCGTGATCCAATCGTCTGTCTTCATCTGGTTCTGTTTGAACCCTTCAATCTTAGCTCTGGCCCATTCCACTTCAGTGGTAGGGCAAAACCTTGTGGTAATCTCATAGATCAAGTTTCAATACATTGGCGTCTATAATGGCCAATTGGGGCATGACTGGTGAGGCCATGAACCATTTGAGCCGTGAGGGATTGGGAGTGACCCACATCCTTAAGCCATGTGCCGCCCTTGAGGTGGGACGGTTTCATTCTTTTGGCCCGAGCGTGGTCTTGGCATCTGACGCACAACCTTGGGAATTGGTAGTGGTGGCTGACATACTTGGGGGACTGGTACAGGCTGTTCCAGTCGCCGAGCATGTCATCCATGAATTGCTTCGTGTGAGTAAGTTTGTGAAGTATGGACCGAGATTCTTGGTGTTTGATGCCTGGAAAATGGTGCTCTGGACAATGTATTGCACTATTGAGAAGAGCCACAAACACCCTCAGCAGGATAGACCAAGAAGTACATGGCATACTGTGGCCATGAGGGCCACCAGCTGCAGAATGGGCAGAGTGTTGGCCAATTTATTTTCGAAATGATATTCTGCAACAGTAAACGCCTCAGCAATTCATTAAAGGCAGTAGGTACACAGTCTAACCTGTGTTAAACTCCAAGATGCCATGCTTGCAGTCAGTGTCCCGCTCCTGATCAAGCATTTGGAGCTTTGTGCTCCAGGCATGAAAGGAACATTCCAGTCGCTCATTGAGTTCCGCAAAGTGTGACTGTGTGGCCATGCGCATTTGGATAACCTTGTGGATGGTTGATCAACCACTTGCCATGTACAATCTCTTTTGAAGATGTGCAGAAGACATCTGCAGTCTCTTGATTTTCTCCAAGGTGGCTGAAAATTCATGGTGTTCCTTTCCCAATTGTTGTAGCTTGAGGTGGTCAATTTCAGTGTGAAGCGATGAGATTTCCTCATGCAGATATGTAATAAAGTCGAGGGTCCTTTGAACACTGGTAATCTTGGGACAATCGGTGGAAGGCAAAGGCTCTAGAGTGGCTGCGACCTCTCCCTTATTGGATATCAACATCTTTTGCAGGGTCCGTGAAATCCCCTCCTGCTGTGTTTGGAGGGCATGCTGGATCCATGTTTGAGCTTCTTCTGCCATCAAACAAATTTGTGCATTTGTATCATCTTGTGCCTGCTCATGGAAGGTGTGGGGGTCGACCTGTGGGCCAATCTCCCCTGCCGCAGTAAATTTCTGGTTGCATCAATGAGAAGTACAGTGGCAGACATGTGTGGGCAGCTTTGCCATATCATCCAGTGCTGGGTGAGGCGATTTCAAGCTGATGATATATAATCTCATTCACATGACATTATGAAAAAATGTAGTTACAAGCTACATGCGGGGGGAAATGTCCTAGAATCATCCTTCCCTGGTACAGATTTGTCAGTCCCACAACAAAGATTCAATGAATTCTGAGTCAGGCTACCTACCTGAAGATATGGAGTGGGGGCAAGTACACATTGTCCTTGAGGTGAAGCCGAGCTTTCACCTGCTGAAGTGTGTTCAACAGAAAAGTGGGGTCATAGAAATTTTTGGGTAGCGCAGCAGGAACATCCTTTCCATCGCGAGTAGTGTTTTGAAGTCCAGTCTCAAAGACCTAGAACTGGACCAGAACCAGACTGGTAAAGACTGGTGAGAAACTGAACTGCAGTCTCAAGTTTCAGATTTTTGAGGATTGACCAGTCTCAGGTTCTTCAAATTTTGGAAAAAAAGAAGACTGGTTCAACACCAGTCTTGATTTGAGACTCAAAAAATGTAAACTGGTCATAGGTTCACACAGGTTCATATAAATTCACATATATTTTGTTCATCAAAGCTTCTATAAAATGTTTTGAAATGTGTTATAAATGATACTTTGAAACAGTTTTAATAAATTGGATAATAATCAGTTTAAACCAGTTCGAACCAGTCCTGGTTTACTTTTTTGAGAAAGGAAAGACTGATTCACCAGTCTTTGACCAGTCCAGTCCTGGTTTCAGTATTTTGGAGAAACCACTCAACCAGTCTTGGTTCTAGGTTCTTAATTTTTTGGGCAAAAAACCGGACTGGACTGGACTTTCAAACACTAGTCGCGAGCAGCTGCATGTTGGATGCATTCACGAGGGCTTGCACCCAGACGATGCACACCAAATTCTGATGTCATTTGACAATGTGAATCAATGTATTCCAGAAGGGGCATAATATTGGGATTACGTCAAGGCTGGTGGAAGACGACATATTGTTTGCCATTATTGTCTAATTTGTTGTCACTGTTTCTGTTACCCAGCTCCAGTGGTGGATTATACAAACCTGGGGTGTTTTCATTTTCTGGATCACATGAAAACGCGACATGATGGCTGGCTAACCCTACTACCAAACAGTGCATCAATCAGGGTCTTCGGGAGGAGGAACTCTTTTTGAAGGGGCAAACAGCCAATCAGATCCCTTTGTCACATGGTTCCAATGTGATGTCTAATCAAATCATTAATTGTTGAACATCACCTCTGTGATACACGATTACCAGCGAAGCAAACAAATTGGGTTCGCTTGACAGACTGCCCAATCTGAAAGACTGGCATAGGCAGGGCTGTTTCAAAATTCAAACAATTGATCATCCAATATTGTGCACATCAAAATCCATGTCAACCGGGAAGCCTTTGTCATTGACTCTCAAACCTTGGGGCACTTTCTGGAGGACCAGGATAGGCATGAATCTTGTGGCCTCCCATAATCAACCCTTTGTGGCATTTCAAAGAACAAAGGGTCCTCCAACAGCAAAGGGCCTGGTCGCACTGTCTGCATTTAAGCCAGAATCACCTTGGTTGCCCACCCTACGTCTCCTAAATCACCCCATCTGGTCTGCTCACTTGATGTCAAAGTTGGGCCCCTTGTCGAGATTTGATATGTTCTGCGCAGCATCAGCCCTGGAAGATTATGCCCGTCCAGAGTCATTGAGCTCCACAGAGAGGTCTGACCTAGGTCCAAAAGGCCGTATCCCAGGTACAAAGGGGGTGGATTGTCATGTTGAAGTGGGGTTGTATCATTGACCCATTTTCTTCAAGCAGGAGACCACAGTGTTTGCTGATGGTTCAGTTAGCGATACAGAGGCCAAAAAAACAAGTGGCACTCTAGAAGTGGCTTTGAAGGTATGCTGGATGCAGGAGTGAATGAAGGGGGGAAGCTCATGACATTGGTGCTATAGCATGAGGGTGAGCTTGAGCAAGAGAACAACGCATCAGAGGGCACATTTCCATTCTCATTCCCAGCATGGACACAGTGCTCTCAATATCCTAGTACCACCATTCGTTCGGAAACACATACCCGTTTTTATGACAGTCAGAAAGACATTCATAATTTCTCATTCATCTACCAACTTACTTCAAAACCTGCGCAGACAGACTCATTGATACAGAAGGGGGGAGGATGCCAAGAAAGCGGTCGCCATCTGTTTCTCCACACGAATGTCACATATTTTAGATACAAACTTGGATATTGCCGTGCTATGCAGCAGCCCACTTACCAGTATTGAATTTAACAGCTTTCATGAGGTCCCACCAACCATAGACATTCACAAAGCTTGGCTCTCCATCATAAGGGACCACCGTGAGATGACTTTATATATGGAGTACATACAGATTGAGGGCACATACAATACAATGTCAGGTGGGAGATGGCGTCACACCTCTCGCAGCAGCTCGGAAGCGCCTGTTCAACTCCTTTGTATGCGCCTGCCGAGAGGCCTCAGATGAGTATTTTCAGTACCATTTTCAGCATGCTGCGGATGGGCCAGCAATGATGATATTCCTTCAAAAAAGGCCATTGATTTTCCATCTAATCAAGCAGTTCAGCCTTGTCAGAACCATAGGTTGAATATGCTCAGACCTGATTGCAGATCTGTTGTATGACCTGCACGTTTTGGCTTCAGTAACTGACTTTCATGTCAAGTCTTTCGTGAGCTTTGGCGCAAACAGCATACTGGATCCAAGAGATGGATAGTGAGTCTCAATTCTCAATCACGCAAGCATCAGAACGCACCGTCAGTTCAACAACGGTTTCCTTTGTCCAGCTGTGAGTGTGCATCAGCACACTTTCAACTGTGAAGCCTCCAGAGCCTGGTCGGCCTGGCTCCCCAGGTGGCTTTGGAATCTTATTGATGCAGGATTGTGGCATTGGCCGAAGACTGGCTGGTGGAATAAGCTGTCCAGGATTCACCAGAGTGGTCATCTGATCCGAAGTGAGATTGGTGTGGGAAGCGGAATTGGTGGCAGTGGAGTCAGAAACTGTGTCTGCGTCCTGCGCATCACTTTGATTGTTATCTGCTTGTTCATGTTGTCCCCGTTCTGCAATGGAATATGCAATGCGCTCGGGAGTCCAGTTAATACAATGGGAAGGGAGCTCAGGTACAAACTTGATCCGAGCACTAATGAGGGGATGGGGTCGCTGAACATAAGGCTGCATCTTAGTGGATGTAGGGAAGTGGGTGTGTATATGAAGGCTGACCCAAACCCCTTATACCTGGAGCACAGGATGATTTGTCTTACTTTGTTCTTGCTGCGATGCTCACTCTCAAAGGGGGCCAACAAAGGGTGGATATAGGGAAGTGGGCATGTATATAAAGGCTGATCCAAACCCCTTATACCTGGAGCACAGGACAATTGACACTCACTCTCAAAGGGGGGCCAACAAAGGGACAGATTGGACTCTGAAGGGACCCTTTCTTCTAAACACCACCCTGTCTTTTTCTCAGTTCATTGTTCATTTTTTTTGTCTGTTCTCCATATTTAAGCCTTTGATTCTGTCCTACCACCATCAGCCTTATTGTTTTCTCTCTCCTCAATCAACCACACATCCACGGCTTCTTTTCCATCCCCCAAGAATGTCTATTCCAACGGTGCATCCTCTTTAACCCCCAATTGCCTTAGGCCCTAGATTTATGTCTTGAATAGTATTCTATGCATGCTGAACTCAAGGGTTCAAAAGGCGCTGTTGATGCCCTCCTTTTCTCTAAAGATGGCAAATGATTGTTGAGTGCAGGTGCGAATATCTTGTGTTCTCATGCAGACATCTTCTTCACACTATGGTAGGAGATGACAACTGCCTTCAGATCTGGAATATCGAGGATGCTAAATGTGAACAGATCCTTCAAGGGCTTAAATGGGGTCAAGTTATGACATTAGGGTGGGTTTATGGCAAGCACACAGCTGATGAATTTCTCTTGATCTGCGTCAGAACTGGTGCAGGCTTGGTGTCTTTGTGCCCAAAGGCGGCAGAAAGGGATGTGCATTATTCGTTATATTCCTCCAATGCAGTTGCAGGCGTTCTGACCTGCACGATGTCAAGTGGTTTCAATGGAAGAACCAAGTCACCTCATCTGTATTTGATTTCAACGATGCTGTGGAAGCGCAGGCATATGATCCAGTCAACTACCACCTCGCAGTTGCCAGCCAGGCCGGGAGTATCAAGATGTTTTGTGTGGATGCGTCAGTTCATTGGCTGATGGTTTGTAGCAGTCGCTTTGACATCTTTATGGGCTGCAGACTGAGGTATTCACACTCCCCCACATCCTCTGGCGGAATCCGATCGGAATTTTTGATTCCAATAGGAATCTGATCAGATTTCTATCAGAATTTCAGCCATGTATTTGAGAGAAAATGGCTGTAAAATTCTGACAGGAATCCGAGAGGATTCCGATTGGATTCTGATAGGAATTGTCTTTTGGAATGCTCAAGTTCCTATAGAAATTCCTATGGAATTCCATAGGAATGCCATTGGAATGCACCCCTCGGGAATTCCTGAGGGCCATCACAAATAACAAACCAAACAACACACCACCCTTTCCTCTCATCCACCACCTCACATGCATCCAGGGTAACACCCGCTGACCACCACGCCCAGCGTCGTTGGCTGCAACTGGTAAGCCCACCTCAACCCTCGTTCCCCATGCACTGACAGACCAGACGACTAGCGCCAATGGCTGATATGTCGCCCAGCTGCCCTCGCCATTTCATGTCACAGAAAAACGACAAGCAAGGCTGCCCCCTGTGCGCTGCCCCCTCCCGACCTCACCCCAGCTGCCCTTGTCCTGACATGTCACCAAAGCACTGTGCAACGCCACAACCACCCTCCCCACTGTGCCACCTCACAGCACACAGCCAACAACACCCCCCAGCCGCCGTCCAGCTGCCTTTTACCACCACCCACCCTCCACTGCCCTCTCCCCACCTCCCCGCCTATGTGCACAAACCCCCAGAGCCCACCCACCCCTCCTTCTTGCTCCAGGCATGCCCCTCGTCTCCTGGAAATGCCACCCAACCCGCCCTGCCATCCCACATCAGGGAAGGTGACCAGTGACACCCCCAGACATGTCAGCCACGCGCCTGGCCCTGACAGCTGCCGTGTCCCCATGGGAGTTCCCATGCTGCGCCCTGCATGCCCCAGCCGCCGTCCAATCACCCTCCCCGTTGTGCCACATCACAGGACGCGCTCTGACACCTGCATGTCACCCACGAGCAGGAAGCACCTCACGCCCGTATGCCCCGCTTCATCCAACCTTCCAAGTACTCCCCGCCCTGCCACGTCACCAAATGCAGCCACCTCCCCGCCTCTGTGCCCAATGCCTTGACCACCCCTCCACAGACCACCATCACGAATGGCCCGTTGCCACCCAAACCTGCGCGCCCTGACGCGCCACGAACAATCACCATGTCCCCTCCCTTCCCCTGTCGCACCCCCTTGTTGCATACCTATCCCCCTTGCCTCATATGTCCCCCCGCCTTATGTGGGGGGTTATTAATTAATTTTTGTAATGTGTATATATCATGTTCCCCTGCCTTATGCGGGGGTAATTGATTGATTGAATTTTTATCTGTCAACTGAATGGTGTGTCCCCGCCTCACGCCCCTTGCCAGGATGGGAAGAGTTTTTTGTTATTATTTAGTGTATATTAATTCATTTATAATATAATTATGAAATAAAGGCTTATTTAGAATTCTGATTGGAATATGTCATTCCGAGCAGACTCCAAGTGGATTCCGAGCAGATTCCGATCAGATTCCAATGATTTTTAAAATTCCTCCCAGATTCCGAAAGGATTCCGACATTCCTCAGACATTCCTGAGGAATCCAATCAGATTCCTCTAGAGGATGTGGGGGAGTGCGAAGTACTGTGCAGACCTCAAGAATGCCCTTCCTGCAGCGCTGACATTTTTCAGCAGTGCTAATCAAAGCCTTCTAATCAATGGGTTAGAGACCAGAGAAATATGTGGCAATGTTTTTTTCATCTCACAATGTCATAACATTCCACAGGATTTGTTGGAATGCTCAGAACTCCACAGTTCTGTGGACAAAAACACTATCTAGTGGAATGTGGGTCTTTCAAATGCCTCAGGTTCGCTGAGATCTGACCGGTTTCAAGCGGCCATGCTTTCCTCTCCCCAGTTGAGACGACGCTCCTGGTTAATAACGTCTCCAGCAGCAATTATAACATGTATTGTTTCCCTGCAAGCATGCCCTCTCTGTCTGCTGTGTTGCCATGCACAAAACACTTTAAAAAGAATTCAGTCTTTGTCGAGGGTTCCAAAATGGTGGTCTGTGGGGGCGGTGCGGGCCCTGCCCATGTGGTAGACGTAGCAACTGGACAATGTCTTCAGTCTTTGGCCATCGACAAGGGTCCGTTCCTCAACTAGTCAAACCTTCATTTGATCGACCTTTTCAACAGAATCACCATGATGCAGATGCGCCATGGGGTTCTGCTTGAGAAGATGGTAGGGTGCATGGGATGACGACGCCCTCCAGCCCTCATGCACAGCATCGTAGAAATGAGGCAGCTTCACCCCAGCAAGCCGTAGGCCGCTTTCCTGTTCAAAAGCCCAAAATGTTGCCTTGGAGGGAGCTGGAAGGAGGATCAGATGATCATGGGCTGGACGCCCCAGAAGATGTCTTCACCTTGTCGTCTTGGTATTTGGGATGAATATGGGCTGCTCACACCACACACCCTACAGTCCTGTCTTTTTTTATCACTGTATTACTCATGTTTAAGGTAATGGAATGACTTGCATAATCTTAGATAGTTGACAATGTTACCATTAATATTGTGACTAAGCACAAACATCTCATCTACTCTCTGACAAACTTCCAACAAACTCTGTTCTTTTGGAACACTGTTAACCTTTATCTGGTGATCTAAGTTTCTGTCTTTCACACTTCTAGCCATGCTGGCTTCCCTGGCAACATGCCTGAAGAGGGCCCTGCTTCCTTTGCACACCGTAAATTTTGGAGACCTGCTCAAGGTTGCCTTCAAAGACAAGCCTTTGAATGTGGAGGAGGATCTCAGGTTAGGGCAGTATCATCTGACATGCCAAAAATGGAAGGCTTCTCCCTGTGCTCCGTCTGACTCCAAGCCTGCACCTACACAGACAAGCTTTCCTACAACTCCATTATCTCTCAATCCTACAGCTTCTCCCGGAATAACCAGGCCTACCGAGACTCATGACTGTCCTCTCACACGTCAAAGCTGGAGACACATCAAACGTGCCAGCAAAAGAAGGGGGAAAGCTCGAGCAGCAGCTCCGCTCAATCAGAAAGCATCTGGCAGAACTCAAGAGGAGTATGTCCAGCTATTGGACCCTATTATCAGCCCTTCTGACTTTACAACCCCAGGTAGTCAACCTACATTGTATTGTAATATACAGTCCAGCAAAGACATACAGTGTATGGTAGATTATGGAAGCAGCGAATTCGCTATAGCACCAGCAAATTTGCCACGGCGAGCGGCGACAGAATGAAATGTGGGCCGGCAACAATGTCAATTTCACCGGCAACATCCAATTTCACTGGCGACAATGTCAATACAACCGGCAACAAAGTCAATGTGGCCGGCAACAAACTCAATGCAACCAGTGACATCCAAATGCACCAGCGACAGCAGCAATGCAGCTGGCGACAAAGTCAATGTGGCCAGCGACAACAAGTCAATTGACAGTCAAATGTGGCCGGTGATGATGTTCAGCTGGCGACAATATAAATCCAGCTGGCGACCCTCAAATGAAATGTGGCCGGCGACAAAACTCAATGCGGCCGACACCAGTATCAATCCAGCCAGCGACAACATCAGACACAGTCATCTGTTACAAACCAGGAGGTGTTTCACGGTAGCCTATTTGACATTGCGAACCCGTAATGTATCTATTCCCCATCGCCCAACCGCCCACCCGCACCCTGCCCATCATGTTCCTGCATTGCCTCACGATCTATCTTGATGATCCTGTCAGCAATGTTGTCGCTGACCATCTCATCCACCATTTGCCGGGTGTCAGCTGCCTGGCACAGGGAAGTGTCGAGGGTGTGGATCCTTTGTACCTCAGCATGGTACAGATGGTGTGCAGCATCCTTGTAGCTGATGCCCAGCTGTGCCTGGAGGGCTTTGACCTCAGCATAAAGTGTGAGAAGCTCTCTGTGGCTCAAACCCTATAGAAAGACATGAGAGTGAAAGACACAACAGGGGACAGCGACATACCAGCACAGCAGGTGCTGGGACAGTACCCCGGTTGATGAGGCCTGAAGACAGGGCTTCCATAGAAAGGGGCTGAGAAACAAGAAGGTCAGCCTAAGACCAATGATCGGCGAAAGGACCGGCAAAGATTCCTTGGCAAATGACTGGCAAATATTGCTCAGCGAATGACTGGCGAAGAACATCGGCGAATGACCGGCAATGGCTCATCGGTGAACAAATATTGGCGATGATGCTCATCCGCACTGTTCCCGAGGTGGATGCAGTGAAGGAAGGTGGTGGTGTGTGGTGTGGGGAACAAAAAGTGTACTCACCCCTCCTGTGGCGTGCTCAACATCAAGAGATTGCCGCATCTCTGCCATGTTCAGGGCCAGATCCGTGTCAGGGACAAGGAAATTTGGCACCAGATACTTGTGCCCATCCAGGGTGGTACCTATTGTATAGCCTGGTGGCACATCACGATGGGGTTGGTTGGATGGGGCAGACATGAGGAGTAGCAGGAAAGAAGGCAACCGGTGGGAATTAGGTTGCCGATCATCACAATGATCAAGGGCAGAAGTAGTCACATGTTGGGAAAGTTTTTTTTTTTTTGTTTATTCAACAGCGAGCAGCGATTACACATGTTTCCAACTCATCTACCTACCTACTACCAATGCATTTCCACAACACCACCCTCAAGATGTCCGCTACTCCCTGCAACATTGTCACCGACTTCGCCCGTTTCGATGCCACAATTTGCAAGGGGATGGCTGATGGGACCATTGTTGAAGGGTTAAAGGGAATGAAGGGAAAGTTGGTGAGTAACCCCCGGGGCCGTTGTATTGACCCAATTCTAACATATTTTATGAACAGTTGAAATTGTTCAAGGAAGCAGCGGGGCAACCAGCGGCACCGTTTGCCGGTTTTGCCTGGATCAATCAGTTTGTCATGTCCTGGGCCCACAAGCGCAAAGAGGACGGGTTTTTGGAGGGTCAATGCCTCACCCTGGCAACATTCGACAGGACGACCATTCGCCGGTGGCACGTTCGACGCTGCTGCCCACCCTCATGGATGTGCGTGAGTAATGATACTGAATCATTTCTTATACATCATCTCACGCAGTCTGGCCTGGAAGTGGAGCTATACCTGGTGGACTGGTTCCGCCAGCAGGGAACCATCTCGCAGTGGGCATACCATACACAGAGTGGCGCCCTGTTAAAACTCAAAGGGCAGATCAACAAGCTCACGAACCGCTTCAACCGGATCCTCGAGGGGGCTAATGCACAGCTGGCGATGCAGGAGGAGAACACGTACTCCTGCCTGTTGTACATGGAGGACACACTTGAGGGGTTGAATGTCAGGCTGACAGACATTGAGAACTACCTGGGTTTCAACCGCTGTCCCACTCACGACGACCGCAAGTACTGGTGTCCCTACCTTCCCCCACCACCAGAAGTCAACATAGAGTGCCTCTGGTGTGTGGACCCTGAGCACTACAAGATGGCTATATGACTGCTTGCCGTCCCCTCACTTCCACTGGGCCATTCTGTATCAGACGCGTGATGACTTCCGCTCTCCTGTGAGATGCTATTGCAATGGCGCTGATCTGGGACAGCAAGCAAGCCATTTCTTGCTGATCAGCTCTGCCTTCGCCGTCCCCTTTGAGCTTCTGCTAGTATGGGGTATTGGCTTTCCACCTCATGTCTGTCCTTGTTGACAATCTTCTTGAAGCGAAATGCCTTCCCTGCACCATGTCGATCCTGCCTTGATTTGATGTGTTCAAAAAAGACCTTGATCTCCTTCTTGTGCAGGTTTCATGGATCCTTGATAGTGAACCCCTGTGGGAGGTATTCAGCTGCCACCAAGAGTCATGTGTTAGCTGCCAGAGTCCCATATGGCACATTGTTAGTACGGCCAGCCGACGCAAGAGCTGTCATACTTCCAATCAGCAGTACCCGATTGAGAAAAAAATCACTTACAGTAGTGTTTGGACAAGAACTCACATAGTAAGTGCTCGAGCTGACCCTTGGTCATTGTTCCAAAAGAGACATCGGGAATGAGGGGAAACCCATTCGGCGAAAGGGCTATTGTCACCGCAATGGCCGGCTGATCAGTTGCATTCGCCGGAGTCAGTCTGTCATTCCCTGGGGTCAGTCTTCCCTTTGCTGGAGTCAGTCTTCCATTCGCTGGAGTCAGTCTTCCATTTGTCGCCGGAATATTCGCCGGAGCATTCGCCGGAGTCAGTCTTCCAGCATCCGGCACATGTTTGAGGCCCTTAACATACTCCCCAAAAAAGCGGCACATCTCATTCATCATGGCGGCCTTGCTCTCCACAAATGACGGTGCCTTTTTACCCATCAGTCTGGCCGAGTCCTCATGACTTTAGCCAGTTAGCCAGTTTTGTAAACTGTCGCCGACTGGCGAACATGACGCACCACATTATTCTGTATTTCCCATCCTCTCTCAGGTATTCATAAAATGTCATTGTCACCACACCCATCTCACACCAACACTTTGTGGAGAAATCCTCCACTCTCGGGATTGCCTTCAACTTTGCTAGCCTGTCATCGTGGTTAGCTGCATCACAAAAATGAGGAAAAATCAAAACAATCAGTGGAAGATTTACCAGTGCTGTACCTCGGGAGGATTACCTTGTTCCTGATGCTGGTCCACTAGAATTTGGATTTCCTTCTTACCCTCGGCATCCATGGCTTCATAAACATTTTTTGCGGCACTCAACCTCTGTCCAAAATGTGCTCGGAGTGCAAGATTCAGATTCTCCACACCGAGCATCCTCTTCATTTCCTCCTTTACCTCATTCCCCTTCACCTGCCACACAACCTCCAGTCTACTCACCTTGTGATCATGTTGCCCCCTTGTGGTCACAAATGGTCTCCAGTTGTTCCGGAGCCACTTTGCAAGTCTCTGTACTATGGTTAATTAATCCTGCAACACACATATATAGTCCAACTCATACCTCAGTCTGCTCCTTCACTTCCTTTGGTTCTATTGGAACATGCCCATTCTGTGTCCAGTAGTTGAGCAGTGGGAGCAAGATTGAAGTTACGATCTTGCGGCGTGCTGCTGAGGATATTGCAGAGCAGTACTCATGCTTGAAATGTTGAAAGGTGGCTTGCTCCTCTGCTGTGTACTGACAGTCGGCTCAAGGCTTCCTTTGTGGCACAAAGTTGGACATGGGTGGTGGGACATGGAATTATTCAAGAAACATCCTCGATGGAACCCATTGGACATACAGTGACTCACAAAATTGTTCCAATATTTGGCACCTTTTGACTGTTTGCTATATAGCATGGCAGGCAATAAAGGGATCACTAAAGTGTTGGTAAGCAACAGGAAGCATTGGACCAGGGCTACCAGGGGAACCAACAATCACATGATTTGGATTACTCCCTATGGAGATATATGCAATTCAATCTAGGGACTCATTGGGACAATTATGTGAGTGTGTTTCAAAAACACAGAAACTGAGTATTTTCATTGCATAACTTCACTGAATACCTCAAATAAGACCAAAGAACTGTAATAGAAGGTAGTATATGATACATAGACCAAGTTGTGACCCATTAGTCCATGGCTTTTTATGGTTAAAGCTGTTGCTTGTTAAGAACTGATCGACAAAACGTCGGAGCTACGTCGGACGCGTCGGAAGGTCGGAAGGTCGGAGCGCGTGCAACGTAGGGGCAAGGACTTGGCTTCAACTTGTGTGTTGCGCCCTCGCTAATACGTTGGTGTCCTTATTTCGGAGGATCGGAGGATCGGAGGATCGGAGGATCGGAGGTCGGAGGTCGGACTCAAGTTTAAGAGTCGGAAAGAGGACGGGAGGTATGATGTCGAATCTAAGTTGATATTCAAACTGAAGCTAATACACGATTCTACATAAGTTTAAATACTATGTCGGAGGACGTGTGGCTTCGTCGGAGTCGGATAACGAGTGGCTGTCGGAGATTCTTAACATAAGTAAAATGGTCGGATGTAAGTAATGTACGTAGTAACGAGATTCATAACAGTAAGTATGCATAATAAGTATTAGTCAAAATGTCGGAGGTGTCGGAGGTGTCGGGATTGGTCGGAAATCGTCGGAATGGATCGGAATGTAACAGTATTTCCCCCTTAGGGCCGAACCCATGAGGCCTAAGGACCTAGGTGGTCGGTGCGCGTGAACTGTGTCATGTGATGCGTTGGTTGAAAATACCGTCTGAGTGGTTTTTTCTTCTTGTTCCCCCATTCTCTTTTCGTTTTAAACTCTTCCGAAAATAAACCTCAATATGTCGGCATCCGATTTTCAAAAGGAGATGGAGGCGCTGCAGGCTAAGCTCGCGGAGGTGGAGGCGAAAAAGCGAGCAGCGGAGGAGGAGGCTGCGAGGAAGGCTGAGGAGGAGCGGAGAGCGGAGGAAGAGAGGGCTGCGGAGGCGGCGCGGTTAGCGGAGGAGATGCGGGTAGCGGAGGAGATGCGTCGGGCGTCGGAGCTGGCGGCTCAGAAAAGGGCCGATGAAGTGGCCGCTGCGCAAGGCGCATCGAGCAAGGGGTCGGGGGAGCCGCAGGCGGAGAAGAAGAAGAAGACGACGAAGAAGAGGAAGGTGGAGGAAGTGTCGGCGATGGTCGGAGAGGGGTCGGGAGTCGGGGTCGGGGTCGGCACCTGTGATAGGTGCATTGTGAAGGGCGTCGAATGCGAACGCGATGAGTAAGTCCCTCTTTGGTTCGTCTCTTCTGTTTTAACCTTGTGTTTTTAGGAATAAGTCGTCCTGCAAAGGATGTATCAAAGACAAGAAGAAGTGCGAGGTCGGAGCGTCGGAGGGGAAGTCGGAGGTGAAGCGCACGGTGAAGGTGAAGGGAAAAGGGAAAGCGACAGAGGTAGACTTCATTGTCGGAGGTGACTATCGACAGAATAGCCGCTAGGGCATAGTCGGATGCGTCGGTTTCGACAATTATCGGAGAGTCGGGGATCCAGTGTGTCAGGATCGGAGCGGTGGTAAATGCCTTTTTCAGGTCATTAAAAGCGGTTCGAGCGTCGTCGGAGAACAGCCAAGTGGCATGTTTCCTGGTTAAACGAGTGAGTGGAATAGTGATGTTGGAATAGAATGGAATGAAACGTCGGTAAAAGTTTGCAAAACCTAAAAAGGACTGGACGTCCTTCACTCTGCGCGGTTCAGGCCAATCCTGAATAATCTTGACTTTCGCTTCCGAAATTTTGAGTCCGTCGGGAGAAAGGATAAATCCAAGGTATTCCACAGTTTCGGCAGAGAAGTCGCACTTGTCGGCGCGGGCGTAAAGACCATGTTGTCGGAGTCGTCGGAGGACTTCTCGGACATGTTTTTTGTGTTCCTCGGGGTTGTCGGAGTAGATCAGGATGTCGTCGAGGTAAACGGTAACGCAGTTGTCCAGAAGGTCGGAGAAGATGTCGTTCATAAAACGTTGAAAGGCTGCAGGTGCGTTAGACAATCCGAATGGCATGACTAACCATTCAAATGATCCATAGCGAGTGCGGAATGCAGTTTTCCATTCGTCACCTTCAGCGATGCGGACTAGGTGGTATGCGTGTCGGAGGTCTATGGTGGTATAAACGCGTGCTTTTCCGGCAGTGGCTAAGAGGTCGGAGATGAGCGGAAGTGGGTATCGGTCCTTCTTCGTGATTTTGTTCAGGCCTCGGTAGTCGACGCATAGTCGGAGTGATCCATCTTTCTTTCGGACGAAGAGGATCGGAGCGCCGTGAGGTGAACTAGAAGGTTTGATGAAACCGATATTGAGGTGCTCATCGATGAAGTCTCGGAGGGATCCAAGTTCGGATTGCGAGAGTGAGTACATCGGACCAATCGGAGGGGAAGTACCTTCCTCCAAATTGATTTTGAGGTCGTACGGTCGGTGGGGTGCAAGGGTGTCGGCTTTTTTCTTACTGAATACATCAGCAAAATCGTGGTATTCCTCGGGTATGCCAGAGAGGTCGGGAGCGTCGTCGGAGACAGACGCGGAATTGGCGGAGATGTCGGAGAGGTGAACGCGGAAAGCGTATGCCCCAGGAGCTTTACATGCATGGAGATATGCGGCTGCATTGACCATGGTAATCTGTGGCGGGTCGGAGGTGTTCGGAGTGAGCGGATCGGAGGTGCCCATTGGAGAGGGCGGACACTGCAGAGGTGGCGGAGCTGCCTCAGCAGTCGACGTCGGAGTCGGACTCGGAGTGTCGGGTAACGTAGAACGGAATAAGATACTGCCCAATACCCAGTCAATCAACGGATTGTAGCGGGTGAGCCAGTTGTGTCCTAGAACCAAATTACAAGACGAATCGAGGGTTGTCACGTAAAATGCGACGGTCAGAAGTTCACCGGAAGGAAATCGGAGAGGAAGATCGATAGATTGTGTGATATACGTATTTGAAGAACCGTCAAAAAGTTTCAAAACCATAGGTGAAGGAATCGGAGTCGGAGATAAGTTTAAAGAAGAAATAAATCTGGTATCTGCGAAGCAATGTGTAGAACCAGAATCAATAAGAGTCTTTATCGGAAGAGAATCGGAAAAGGTCGGAGATATCAAATCAATACATAGAGAGTTCGGATTTGAGAGAGCGGACGCATTGAGTCAGAGGGTTTCCAAAGGTGCACGAAAGGAGTCAACGCAATCCCCAGTACGTGCTGGAATCTGAGGACTGCTTACTATTTTTTTGACTCGGTCGTCTTCTCCGATTTGTCCTCAGCTTGGGCCGCGCGGGCTTTTGCTTTGGCGTTAGAAGACGATTTCTTCGAGCAGTCGGAAGCCCGATGACCAACGTTGCCGCAAAACATGCATAAATTATTGTCAAATCGTCGTTGGCGTTCTTGGGGAGTTAATTTCCCATCTTTGCCAAGTTTGTCGGAGAGGGCGGATTTCGGAGAGGTGGATGACGATTTTTGTTGTTGTTGCGAGTTGGGTTTAGACGATGAGGAGTTGTTGTTGGAGGATGATGAAGCGGGGGTCTGTTTTTTGTCGGATTTGTCGGATTTGTCGGATTTCGGAGTAGATTTGTCCGAGGAGCGCGATTTCTCACGTTGACGTTCCCAGTAGCGAGCATCAATGTTATGGGCCATTACTTTCAACTCGGCGAGAGTTTTTGGTTTGGGAAAAGTCCCCAAAACGTCCTTGATGCGTTCCGCTAAACCGGTATAGTACCGATATCGGAGCGCGCCATCATCCCACTGCGTGCGAGCGGAAAGACGTTTGAAGTCCACGTTGTAACGTAGGATCTTCTGATTGTCGCGCATCCGAAGGTGATCCAGGCTATCCTCTGCTTCTCCGGTCGGATCGATAGGTCCGAATTCGGATCGGAGGATGTGCACAAAGGCGGACCAGTCGTCCAACCAGACAGAGTCGTCGTCGGACTCTCCCAAGAGGGTGGGCTCAAACCATTCGAGCGCGGTTCCTCGGAGGTACGACAGAGCGAAACTGACTTTGTTATCATCGTCGTCAAAAGCGGGGTTGTTTCGGAAATATAGCGTGCATTGTGCGAGGAAACTGGTGAGTTTCCGAGAGTCGGAACCGTCAAAAGTGTCGGGTTCCTTCGATTTCTTTTTCGGAGTTTTCGGAGTCTCTCTACGTCGGAGCTCCTGCGTCATAAGCATAATTGCTTCGGCGAGGTTTGGAGTTTGCTCGCGACGGAAAGGATTGTTATCGTCAAAAGGAGAGGTCGGCGATTTAAAAGGACGGAATTCTTCAGGAATCGGAGGTCCTTGTGTCTGAGGTGTTCGGAGACGAGGTGTCGGAGATATGGGGTCAGGTTTGGGTGCAGATTCTTCTGCGGGGATATCTTGGAACGTATGTAGAAATGTCGCCCTGGTGTCCTGCAGGTTTGAAGCTTCCGCTGCGGCTGCTGCTGCGCGGGAGTTCTGTGTGTTGCGGGCTGCCATAACTGGAATTTGAAATACGGATAAGCGAGTGGCAGTTTGAATATACTGTTAAGAACTGATCGACAAAACGTCGGAGCTACGTCGGACGCGTCGGAAGGTCGGAAGGTCGGAGCGCGTGCAACGTAGGGGCAAGGACTTGGCTTCAACTTGTGTGTTGCGCCCTCGCTAATACATTGGTGTCCTTATTTCGGAGGATCGGAGGATCGGAGGATCGGAGGATCGGAGGATCGGAGGATCGGAGGTCGGAGGTCGGACTCAAGTTTAAGAGTCGGAAAGAGGACGGGAGGTATGATGTCGAATCTAAGTTGATATTCAAACTGAAGCTAATACACGATTCTACATAAGTTTAAATACTATGTCGGAGGACGTGTGGCTTCGTCGGAGTCGGATAACGAGTGGCTGTCGGAGATTCTTAACATAAGTAAAATGGTCGGATGTAAGTAATGTACGTAGTAACGAGATTCATAACAGTAAGTATGCATAATAAGTATTAGTCAAAATGTCGGAGGTGTCGGAGGTGTCGGGATTGGTCGGAAATCGTCGGAATGGATCGGAATGTAACATTGCTGCTGCTTGATACAATAGGATCTGTTTTATGCTCAGTACTAGCTGTGTGTGGTATTAAATCACATGTAATATTCATGCGGCGACGGACTACTTCGTCAAGATGACGACGGCAATCACCCATGATCATGTGAAAAACTGGGAGACAGAAATTAAAGCTGCTGAAGCACATTGCCTCGCCGATGTCATGGCAATGGATATTCTACGCACTCGTACAACCAATCCCGAGGAGCCTGTCAACATAATGCCAAGTGATGTGCACACCCTGGTGAAAGAATGGATAAGAATGGCCCTCAATATTGAGGAGAAACAGTGTGTGTTTTATGTGTCACTCACTCATAAGCCTTCTCATTGCTGGGCAGGATTGAGTTAGAGGACCGTCTCCGGCCTTGGAAAAAGAAACCTCGGCCTGAAGATGCAAAGCAGATTGAACACCTTCAAGATAATCTCACATCCCAGCTGACTGTGCTCAATACATTGCAACAGCAGGTTGGGGTGCTGGCTGCGGAGGCGGCGCGGTTAGCGGAGGAGATGCGGGTAGCAGAGGAGATGCGTCAGGTGTCAGAGCTGGCGGCTCAGAAGAGGGCCGATGAAGTGGCCGCTGCACAAGGCGCATCGAGCAAGGGGTCGGGGGGGCCGCAGGTGGAGAAGAAGAAGAAGAAGGTGACGAAGAAAAGGAAGGTAGAGGAGGTGACGGCGACGGTCAGAGAGGGGTCGGGAGTTGGGGTGGTACAGTGGCACCAGATACATCAACATCAGATGATCTGACAGTCTTCGACAATCTTGATGATGATGAGCATGAAGGCAAGAGCGATGACAACAGTGACGTCCCCAGCCGCTATAATGTCGCCGGGCACCTCCCACATGAACACCAGCCACTCTTCTTACCTTCCACAGCATCTGGTCGCAATCAAGCTCACTGTGCTGTAGAAGTGGCCGAGCGAACAAGGCTAGTGTTTTGAAGTCCAGTCTCAAAGACCTAGAACTGGACCAGAACCAGACTGGTAAAGACTGGTGAAAGACTGGACTGCAGTCTCAAGTTTCATAATTTTGAGGATTGACCAGTCTCAGGTTCTTCAAATTTTGGAAAAAAAGAAGACTGGTTTAACACCAGTCTTGATTTGAGACTCAAAAAATGTAAACTGGTCACAGGTTCACATAGGTTCTTATAGGTTCACATAGATTCTTGAAGGTTCCCATAGATTTTGTTCATCAAAACTTCTATAAAATGGTTTGAAATGTGTCATAAATGATATTTTGAAACAGTTTTAATAAATTGGAAAATAACCAGTTTAAACCAGTTCGAACCAGTCCTGGTTTACTTTTTTGAGAAAGAAAAGACTGGTCCACCAGTCTTTGACCAGTCCAGTCCTGGTTTTAGTTTTTTGGAGAAACCACTCAACCAGTCTTGGTTCTAGGTCCTTAATTTTTTGGGCAAAAAACCGGACTGGACTGGACTTTCAAACACTAAACAAGGCAGGCCACACAACATCTCAATGCCCTTCGCACGATCATCGCCGACAAATCCTTTCACTACTCCCATGTCATCCGAGTAGCACCACAGAAAGGTGTCGAAACCCAAGCTCAAGCTGCGATTATCAAGCTCAATCAGCAGATTTTATTCCATTCTCGAGTATATACACAATACAGGGCAGCCCTTGGCCAGCTGCAAGCTTCGCCGGACATCATGGTGAGATTTCGGGTTTTCAGCCGAGATGACCTGAAGTGCAGCACGGCCATTCTGGATCCCAACATCCAGGGGTCAACGACTCTGCGCCTGTCCTGGATATGGCAGATGCAACTGAGTGTCAATCATACGTCGCCGGCAGCCATGCTAGAATGTGAGTCGCCAGGTATTGTCGCCATGGATCTTCTGATCATCCCTTAGTCCAATGTGTTCACTGGTTACATGCACAAGCATGAAGCCACCGCTGGGAGGAGGAAGTCACCCTCGTCCAATATGAGATGGGTTGGATGACCAGATATTTTGTCCATCAACAGGACATTTGGGATGGCCGGCAACAAGTTGCCGCTTCGCCGGCACTCATGGCACATGCAGCAAGAAAGGCAGCGATGTGGCACAACCTTGCGGCAGATGCTGAAGTTGAATTTGTGGGTACTACAAGGTCATATGTGTGGATAATTGAGTAGTGTTTTCACATTTATATGTAACATCAGGAAGAAAACATGTATGTAATGTGTAATGATGTGACACATTGTTATCTGTCACATTTACCACCATCTTCTTCTCATCCACACTCTATTGCAACTGCAATGCCCTCTTCCTCCACCTCAACTTCTTCTATGACTGGTCATCCTCGTCCCGATCCAAACACAGTGGTTGCATACTGTGAGTCACACTTCCGCGCCAATCTGGGTTATGGAAACGACACCCATCCCCATTTTCCTTGGTCAGCCGTGCTTGATGGGAGCTCCCACTGGACACAAGAATTTGGCATTGCACCGCACTACCACCTCAACTGGTGGAACCACCCAGAGCATCCCCAGCAGATATTTGATGATGACATGCTCACCCAGTGTCTTGAAGTCCACCACGGCATCCTTGGTCACCTGCCGGGCGGCGAGACTGTCACCGGTACATTCACTGGTACATTTGCTGGTCACTCTCTTGCTGACTATCCATCAGTTCCCCCTCCCCATATCTCTCTGAACTCTCAGGCAGCAGCGGGGTACTGCACCGTGGCCCTTGACGCCTCTCACCAACTCCAAGCAGTGGCAAACAGGCTTCATGTGTTAAGTAGGTGAAAAGTTGGAGCTTCGTCGGAGTCCGTTGGAGGTTGGACGAAGGACTGAGGCCGGAGCGGAACTCCGGGAATGCGGAGGAACGACGAAGAGGAGGGACGTGGCTTCAATGTATGTGTTGCGCCGCCGTTTGTTGGATAAGGTGTCCCAATTCCAGGAGGTCGGAGGAGAGGTCGGAGATGCGGAGGTCCTCGGAAAGATCTCGGTGAGAGACACGTTGACGTGGAAATGGTCGGACGACGTCGGAGTTGTGACTCGGACACAGTACTGAGCTCGTCGAAGGGTAACGATGGAGGAAGAGCAGTAGATGAGGATGTCGTCGGCGTATTGTACCACAGCGAGGATCTCTGGCATGAACGGGGAGTAGAGGAGTGAACTTTGTTGATATTCGAACTGAGGAACTACAGGTATGGTACAAGCTTAAATATCTAAATGAGATTACTTTACGGAGATGGTCGGAGTAGGTCCGGAGTTGTGGCGTAAGTTGCCAGCGACTGTAACGAACATCGGAGATGTCGGTCAACGGACCATGCGGAAAAGGCGATGCATAAGTAAACGGGAATATGAATATGAAATGCATAAAGGCATGGAGTTATGAATATGAAATGCACGATGGCAACGTGCGGAGATGTGGAGGTAACGGATGTCCGGAAAGTCCGGAAAGTCGGAGGACGATCGGAGTGGATCGGAGATTCGGAGACGGATATAACAGTATTCCCCTCTTAGGTCTGACACCCATGGAAGACCGCGAGAAAATAAACAAGGTCATGTGGTCTCGGTTATTTAACGGAGGTGAGCGGCTTTCAAGGGTTTCTTCCAGTTACCACCAACATGCCCCAAGGCTCGAGCACACAGCCCCCCCGATCCAGCGCCAACCTAGACGACTCCGAAGAGGAGCTCCTGCGCCGTCTGGCGCAGATACGCAAGGAAAAGGAGGAGGCGGAGGCAAGGAAGAAGGCGGAGGCCGAGAGGAGGGCGAGGGAGGCAGAGGCGAAGAAGAAGGCAGAGGCGGAGGCGAAGGCGGAGGCGGAGGCGGAGAGGAAGAGGGCGAAGAAGGCGGGGAAACAGAGGGCGGAGAGCGGAGCGGAGGAATCGGAGGTCCGGGGGGAGGCGTGTCAGGCCTGTGCGCAGGCGAAGGTGGAGTGCAAGTGGCCATTGTGAGTACCCGCTTTTTTTTTTCCATCTTCTTTTTCTTACTGACAGTCTCCTTAGGCAGGGGAAAGGCACCGCATGCCAGCGGTGTAAAGACGGCAAACGGGTTTGCCTGAAAACCGGCGAGACGAGGGCGAAGCGTAAACGGGGGAAGACGGAGGAGGCCGTCGCGGAGGTCGCGGGCCCGAGCGGGGCAAAGAACTGCTGCGGCGCAGGGGTCGCGGAGGAGCTCCGGGAGCTCCGGGAGGCTCTGGAGGAGAGAGAGGAGCGGTCGGCGAGGGTCGGTTGGGCGCTGCTCCGGCAGCTGCAAATTTTAAACAACCACCTCGCCTACCGGAACTTCTTGCTGGAGGCGGCGGCTCCGGAGTCGGAGGATGACGGAGGGGAGGCGAAAAGTGCGGAAGAGGACGAGGAAGAGGACGAGGAGAAGGACGAGGGGTTGGACGAGGGGGAGCTTGCGGAACTGCAAGCGGAGAAAATGGAGGAGGAGAAAAAGCAGGCGAGGAAAGCGGAGGAAGAAACAGGGGAAAAAACGGAGGAGTCGGAGGAAGGGTCGGAGAATGAGGGTCCGCCGGCCAAAAAGGCCAAAACCCAGTAGCCCCTCCCCCCTCTAGTTTCTTTTCATTATTTTTTATTATTTTTTTGCAATATGAGAGTCTTGCATGCTTCTATAGGTGTGATAAGGGGCCCGGTTTCTCCGGATACGCAGAGTGGAAGTCCGCGACTAAGTCCGTCGCGTGTTCGAGTTCCGTGGCGGGTAGCCAGGACTGTTCCTCATCGGTTCCTTCATAGCCTAGCCAACGGACTAGGTAGAGCAGTTTGCAAGAACGCCGACGATCCAGTTTGGTGTCAAGGATTTCGGCGATTTCGTATTCCACTTCTCCTTCAACGTCGACCGGAGGAGGCGGAGTTACTGTCCGGTTCGGAATGTTGTTCGGAACAGATGGCTCCAGCATGGAGATGTGGAAAACGGGGTGAACACCGCGTATGGTGTCCGGAAGTCGGAGGGTGTAAGAGTGTGTACCATTCCTGGCAAGGATGTCAAAGGGGCCAAGGTACTTTTCAGACAGCTTTTTGGAGGGTCGTGTAGTGCGGAAAAACTTAGCCTTCACAAAAGCTTGCTGTCCTACTTCGAGCGGAGGGGGCGGAGCACGCCGGAGATCGGCGGGGCCTTGATAACGTCGTTGAGCTTCTAGGATTGTAGATTTGAGTTCTTGGTGAAGCTCGTCCAGGTCTACGACGAATTGTCGGGCACGGGCGGATGCGAGGTCGCGCTCCGGATGGACGGAGAGGTTCGGATGATAACCTTTATTGGCAAAGAAGGGCGAGATCCTGGTCGTAGCACTCGGAGCATTGTTGTACGCGAACTCCGCAAGCGGAAGTAGTTCGGACCAGTTGTCCTGTTGATAGTTACAGAAAATGCGGAGGTACTGTTCCAAGGTCTGGTTGGTACGTTCGGTTTGACCGTCGCCTTCAGGATGGTAGCCAGAGGTGAAGTGCAGAGTCATGTTGAGGGCTTTTCCGAGGGAGCGGAAAAAGCGGGAGACGAACTCCGGGCCTCGGTCGGAGGTGACATGCTCCGGTACTCCGTGCTTGGAGAACACATGCAGGATGAACAAGGTGGCTAGATCTTCGGAGGTGCAGTGGATCGTAGTCGGAACAAAAATGCTTTGTTTTGTCATTCGGTCAACAATAACAAGGATTGCGTCAAAACCGCCGGAGGTCGGAAGTGTCTCGATGAAGTCCATGGATATGGAGTTCCACGGAAGGTTCGGAACTGGGAGTTGCTTCAGCATACCATAGGGCTTGTGGCGTTGGGGTTTAGAGCGCATGCAAGTGGTGCAGGATTTGCAGTACTTTTTGACAAAGTCTCGAACACCAGGCCAAGTATAATCTCGTTGAATGAGACTAACTGTCTTGTTCTGTCCGGGGTGTCCGGAGAGAATATGGTCGTGCTTGTTGCGGAGGGTGCGGAGCCGGAGGTTATCGGAGTCGGGGACATAAATGTTGAAACTTTTCCCATCACGTAGATTAGATTAGATTAGATTACATCACGTGACCTTTACATATCTTCATTACATACTTGTTTGGTTGGTACAAACAGTAGTACGGTATATAAGACCAGGAAACTGTCAATACCAACAAGTTGTCTCTTGACTCTTAACCAGCTCCATTGCTCTCACCAGCCTCAACCGCTCTCACCAGCCTTACCCCCCTCCAAACCATGTAAGTGACTATAGCGGTATCGTAGAGTACTTCCACTGTAGCCGTGTTGCTCAGTACACCTGTGGCTAGCGCCCAGGTGGAACTTCAACAGGTTATGGGCCCCGGATAGCAGAGGGACCTGGGAAACGCTGGCAACAGCGAGTACCTGCCCACTCTACCCTGGTTGGCAAAAGAACCGATCGAAAGATCTAGGTTCTGAGTCATACTTCTTCACATATGAACCTGGGAACGTCATTACGACAAGTACCTGTCATGAAACGTCCCTAAGGGGATTGACCTAGTACACTCCATGTGGAAACGTTGATCGCACCTTGTACGTTTCTGACATATAAAAGGCCTTCCCGTGACCGCTATTCCTAAAGGGAATATGTCATAAGGAATCATTTAATTGTTTTCTTAAATCATATTCATAACACATCACTGATTGGAAACCCTCTTTTAGATTCATCTAAAAATGTCTACCTCTCGTTCTGCCCTCGACACAATCACTGCCTTTGACGGCATCGACTACAGGAGCTGGGCCGAAAAAATGAAGTCTTACCTCCTCCATCAAGGAGTCTGGCGCCTTGTTTCTGGCGACATCCCCCGCCCTGTCATCGCCGACTTCACCACCACAGTCTCCACCCCTGGGGCCACTGCTGCTGCTCCCCCTGTGCTGGCTACCACGGTCGACCAGCCCGGCTTCCGCAAGGAAGAAAAAGCCTGGATCAGGGACGATGACGTAGCTCTTGGGGCGATACGCCTGAAGGTCTCCGAGGCGATCAGACGCCACATCAAGGACGCCACTTCCTCGAAAGACGCCTGGAAGTCATTAAAGGATGCCTACTCCAAGGTATCCCCGGCCGTCATCTTCGGCGACTTCAAGGCCGCCGCCACCTACAAGCTCTCTGGACGCGACCCCGTCCCCGAAATCGAACGCCTGGGGTCTCTTTTCGCTCGGCTCGCCGATTCGAACTTTGACGTCCCCGATCTGATGCAGGCAATGATCCTGGCAAATGCAATTCCCGACGCCTGGTCGTCACTGTCCACCGCCCTCTTCCAGGTCTATGACGCCGACGATTTCACCTACAAGGCTGTCGCCGAAAGCATCATCTCTGAATATCGGCGCAAATATGCAATTGGGTCTACTCGGGCGTCCAACGAGCAGGCCCGGAAAATCTCCGGGACAAAGCGTAAGGGGCAGGACCCCAAATGGGAAAGGCAGCAAAAGCCGAGTACCTCGCAGAACGATGCTGACGAGCAGCCCAACTCGGCCGACCCAAGTACCGCTTCTGAGAAGAAGAAGGGAAAGGGACGTTGGCGCAATCAGAAGAAAAGCGCTAACAATGCGGACAACACGTCCGATCATGTGGAAGAAACAGTTGAGTTCGTTGCTCCTGCCATTCACTTCCCCCCTCTTCCGGCACCGTCCTTCACAACCGTCACTGGTCGCGGGAGAATGACAAGTACCGCGCAGCCCGATTCCGCAAAGATGCAGTCGCTCCTGCAACGAATGAACCCCCCTCCGTCACAGTACACCGGGCTTCCTTCTGGAAAACCATCCGTGTGGAAAAAGAACGACCATGTCCGCAAACTCGCGCGCGGCATTGGTGCTCGCCCCTCAGGATCGAATCTTCGTATCCTAGACACCATCATTCCTGACATCGACGAAAGGCCGGCTAAACAGCGTCGCGTAGCCCCGTCAATAGAAGAATCGCTGGAGATGATGGACATAGACCATCAAAACGAGCGAATGGGGCCGGAACAATTCGAAGATGGGCTGATCGAACTTGACGGTTCGTCACATTCTTCTCTCAAACTTGACCAAATGGGAAATGCTAATAATCACGCACAGACGTTTGAATATATATTAGCCAGTACCGATGCAGATAGTATAGATCTCTTTAGCGATGATCTGTACAAAAAATATACCAAACATTTTGCGTCCTGCACACACTGCAAAGAGAAAGAACGCGCTCAGTGGATCTTAGATTCCGGCGCATCATTACACTTTACCCATGAGTTCAAAGACTTCGCGTATTACAGGCCTCTCAAGGCTAAGCGATTTGTCCAAACAGCTGCAAAGGGAAAGAAACTGGAAATTCTCGGAGTCGGGGCCGTTCCAGTACGGCATACCCTGAATGGGGAAACTAAAACCCATCTCCTACGACCGGTATTTTATATTCCGGATATGGACACACGTCTATTGTCCCTAGGCGTCTTCCTTAACCATGGTTACAAAGTTGACGGAATGCGCGGAGAAATTAATATCTCTAAAGGGCTGAACAAAATACAGTTTTCGCCTCATTTCATCGGACAAACCATTTACTGGTTAGACACTGAAATACGCTATGACCAAATCCACGCGATCTCTAGCAAAATCACTGTTGAAACCTGGCATAAACGTCTTGGCCACCCAAATGACCAGGCGCTTAATAAAATTCCCACTAGTACCAAAGGAGTACCCAGGACGTTAGTACGTGAGAAATCACAGGAAAGCTGCACGGGGTGCCTCAAAGGGAAAATGCCGAATCAATCTTATCCTAACTCGATGACAAGGGCTGTCAAACCCTTTGATTTGATCCATTCGGATTTGAAGCAGATATCCACGGCATCGTACCATAAGTACAAATATTTCCTTACCTTTTTGGACGATTTTTCATCCCATGTCTGGGTCGTCTTGCTTAGGAAGAAGTCAGGCGCCATCACGGCGCTGAAACAATTCCTTGCGATGATCCAGAATCAATTTGCCGCTACCCCTAAAAAGTGGCGGGTTGATGGAGGTGGAGAATTTGACGAATACAAGGATGTACTTGCCGATCATGGAATTCTGATCGATGTCACGCTCCCATATCAGCACCAGCAGAATGGTAGAGCAGAAAGGATCAATCGAACACTATGGGAAAAATCTCAGGCATTGCGCTTCGATGCATGCTTACCGCCCATGTGGTGGGAATTCTGTTTGGAACACGCAGCATTTCTCTACAACAGAACCCCCATGCAGCGTCTTGAATGGAAAACCCCTTACTCCAGGGTGACCAATGAGATCCCCGACATGTCTAGTGTCAGAGTATTCGGATGTCAGGCATATGTATATATCCCAAAGGAGAAACGTAGGAACTCCCTGGAATCAAGATCCCGATTGACGATTTATCTCGGATTGAAACCAGGGGTCAAAGGATACCGCTTCATGGATCCTGAGACCAACACGATTTTCATGGGCGGGAAAGCTATCTTTGATGAAAGCAAGTACCCTAGATGCCACATTGACCCGTTGCCAGAAAACCACCCAGAAATGGAAAACCCAGAGCCGGCTGATGAGTTTGAGGATCTCATTCCCGGCAGCAATGATGACGATAGTCACAGCGAAACACCTCATATCCCAGTTCCCATTGAACAGGATCAACCTGAATCAGACAACGAACTGCCTGCCAGTGAGCCTGATGACGAACCGCGAGTACCCACTCCGGAACCCGAGCAAGTACCAGATCGACCGATCAGGGAACGACGAGTTCGGAAGATGCCAGGAAGCATCTATGGGGAAGACACTCCAGCGTCTGATCTTGAAAAATTAGATCGAAGACGGAGATTGGGCGGTCAAACGGCATGGATGAATGACCTCCTGATGGAGGCAATATCAGTCCAAGTTGGCATCGTTGAAATGTCCCATAAAGACATATACCCTCTTCCAAATAAAGAAGACTGGTATGCAGCTGAACGTAAAGAGCTAGACATGCTCAAACGCCGCGGGGTGATCACGGAGCTAGTACCCCTGCCTGCAGGGAGGAAAGCTCTAAGGAACAAATGGGTTTACAACGAAAAGTCCGACGGGCGTCTGAAAGCGCGCCTCGTCGCAAAAGGCTTCTCACAGGTAGAAGGGATCGACTTTGATCAGATCTTCTCACCAGTCGTAAGATATGAAACCGTCCGATTAATACTGGCATTGACAGCCCTTGAAGGGTGGTTCATGACTCTTTTGGACGTCTCATCAGCCTTCCTCTATGGAACGCTCCGTGAAGTCATTTACATGCGACAGCCTGAGGGCTACATAGTAAAAGGGAAAGAACACCTCGTGTACCAACTATTCAAAGCTCTATATGGACTTAAGCAGGCCGCATTAGCCTGGTGGAGGGAACTTGATTCCTCCATGAAAAAGCTCGGCTTTGTCCGGCTTCACTCCGATGCGGGAGTGTTCATTCACAAAAGTACCAACGGGGAAATTGTAATTGCCGTCATCTATGTCGACGACTCTGCTTTTCTCGGCACGAACTGGGAATATACGCTAGAAAAGAAGAAGGCCTTCATGACAACATGGGAATGCAGGGACCTAGGTCACCTAGTGCCCGATGGGGAACCAAAGGAATTTCTCTCAATCCAAATAAGGCAACGTGGGAAGAGGATCTTCATTGATCAAGTACCTTACCTTGAGAAAATTCTGGCACGCATGGGGATGAGCGAATCTAATGCCACCCATACCCCACTCCCTACGGGCTACAAACCCATGGCATCCGAAGATGAACCCAATGCGGAACTCCGATCCAAGTACCAATCCGTCATCGGATCACTCCTATATCTGATGATTGGAACGAGGCCTGACATCTGCTTTGCTGTAATCAAAATGTCCCAATTTTCCGCAAATCCCACCAAACGCCATCTAGAGGTGGCTAGGGACATTTGCAGATATTTGAAGGCAACGAAAAATTACGCAATCATGTACGATGGGGACTCAGGGAAAGGGATCTATGCATTCACAGACTCCGACTGGGCGTCAGATGAAAACACGAGGAGGTCTACCACCGGCTTCTTCATATCACTGGCGTCTGGAGCGATACTGGAAGCCATTCGTCCCAATCGTCTTGACGTTTATTGACAAATAGGTGAAGGTATTGTTCCAATCCTTGATTGACCCGCTCCGTCTGTCCATCCGACTGTGGATGGTAGGCTGTCGAGGCAGCAACCTTAATGTTAAGCAGCCTGTATAGTTCGCGCGTGAACTTGGCAACAAACTGTGGTCCTCGGTCAGAGACAATGGCCTCTGGTAGTCTGTGGAGTTTCCAGATATTTTGAACATAGGAGCGTGCAGTCCCGAGTGCGGAGATGTCGGAGTGCGTCGGGATGAAGTGTCCCCGCTTCCCTACTGAGTCCAATACAACCATGATAGCGTCGTAGCCGTGGGCTTCTGGTAGTTCAGTAATGAAGTCAACACTGGTTACTTGCCATTGCTCCGTGGGGACCGGTAGCGGATTGAGCTCTCTGGAGGGCGGAGTGCGTCGGACCTTGGTGCGGAGGCATGGGTCGCATGTCTTGCAATATTGACCTATTAAACAAGACATGTGTGGCCACCAGTAATTGCGCGACACCAGTTCCAAGGTTTTCCACCATACAGGATGTCCGGCCACCGGAGTGTCATGGTGTTGTGTGAGGATACGATGATGCAGTTGGGAACATAGATACGATCCCTGAAGTAGAGCAAACCTTCCGCTTGCCTCCACTCTGCACTACGGACGGACCCCGCTCCGACGGTTGGAAGGGATTTGACAACCTCTGCCACACTACCCTCCAGTAACCCCTCTCGGATTCCCTGTCAGACCTGGCAGAGGACGTTGTGTTCTTCCCCTTGAACAGTTACCCCCCACATTGCTCGCACTGCAAACAATTCTGGTCGAAGAAGGATGATGTTTTCGTTGTCCTGTGATCCGTCTCTGTGGTCCGCTCTGTTGAAACTTTTCCCATCACGTAGATTAGATTAGATTAGATTACATCACGTGACCTTTACATATCTTCATTACATACTTGTTTGGTTGGTACAAACAGTAGTACGGTATATAAGACCAGGAAACTGTCAATATCAACAAGTTGTCTCTTGACTCTTAACCAGTTCCATCGCTCTCACCAGCCTCAACCGCTCTCACCAGCCTTACCCCCCTCCAAACCATGTAAGTGACTATAGCGGTATCGTAGAGTACTTCCACTGTAGCCGTGTTGCTCAGTACACCTGTGGCTAGCGCCCAGGTGGAACTTCAACAATAAATGCGACCACTATGACGGAGGAAACCGTCGGAGTCTACGGACCAGTGCGGTTTGGGCTCCTTGAGATGGTCGGCATAGATTGGGTCGGATGGGAGTGAACGGAGGATGTCGGAGTGCAACTGTTCAATGTCCATTATGACTGTGGCGCGGAGAACAGGGGTGAACAACTCCGTAGCTCGGAGAGATGCGGACAGCTGTTCTTGGGAAAAGACTGGTCGGAAGTTGCTTGGGTTTACCAATGCATAGTCACTATTCCCCTCTTTGGGATAGACGTCCCATCGTCTAGTCAAAGAGTCCGGCTTGGTACCGAGACGTCCGGGGCGGAAGCGAATCAAGAGATTGAACTGAGAGAGGAACTCGGACCACCGGGCCTGTCGGCGGGTGAGAACCTTTGTAGTGGCGAAATACTCCAGGTTCTTGTGGTCCGTGACAACATCGATCGGAGCAGCGGAGCCTTCAAGGTAATGTCGCCATACCTTGAATGCTTCATGGATAGCAAGTAACTCCTTGTCGTGCGTGTCGTAGTTGAGTTCCGGGGCGGTGAAGGTGCGGGAGTGGAACGCTACTGGGTGTATCTCCTCGTCGGAGGTCCGGATGGACAAAATAGCACCAAGTGCGTAGTCGGAGGCGTCCGTCTCGATGATAATAGGTCGATCAGGAATCCAATGAGTGAGGACCGGTGCTTTGGTAAACGCGAGCTTCAACTCGTTGAACGCACTCCGTGCGGAGTCGGAGAAACGGAACGGAGTACCCTTCCGGGTGAGTCGGGTGAGCGGAACAACGATGTCCGAATAACCGTGGATGAAACGTCGATAGAAATTTGCGAATCCTAGGAAAGACTGTACGTCCTTCACTTTCCGAGGTTCAGGCCACTCTTGAATGGTCTTCACCTTGGTTTCGGACATGCGGAGACCGGAGGGAGAAAGGATGAAACCAAGATATTCGACTGTGTCGACAGAAAATTCGCACTTGTCGGAGCGGACGTAAAGTCCGTTCTTGCGGAGACGTCGGAGAACTTCCTTGACATCGTCGGGGTGCTTGGCGGGGTCGTCGGAGTAAATGAGAATGTCGTCAAGGTAGACCACCACTGTAACATCGAGGAGGTCACTGAAGATGTCATTCACAAATCGCTGAAAAGCAGCAGGGGCGTTGGATAGTCCAAAAGGCATAACAAGCCATTCAAACGATCCGTAACGAGTGCGGAAAGCGGTTTTCCATTCATCTCCGTCGGCAATGCGGACAAGATGATATGCATGCCGGAGATCGAGAGTGGTATAAACACGCGCTTTTCCGGCAGTGGAAAGGAGGTCGGAGATGAGCGGAAGAGGGTATCGATCCTTCTTGGTAACTTTGTTCAGGCCCCGATAGTCGACGCACAGGCGGAGGGAACTGTCCTTCTTTCGGACAAAGAGGACCGGAGCGCCATGCGGAGAGCGAGAGGGGCGAATGAAGCCAATGGCCAAATGTTCGTCTATGAAGTTTCGCAGGGCAGATAGTTCGGATTGTGAAATGGAGTACATAGGGCCAATAGGGGGAGTCGATCCGTCTTCTAACTCGATGCGGAGGTCATACGGACGATGCGGAGCGAGGGTGTCTGCTTTTGTCTTGCTAAAAACATCGGCAAAATCGTGATATTCCTCTGGGATATGGGAGAGGTCCGGAGGTTCCTCGGACATAGAAACGGATTGGGCGGAGATCGTGTGGTCGGAGAGGTGAATTCGGAAGGATTGGGCACCCGGAAGTTTGCAGGCGCGCACAAATGCGGCTGCATTTATCAATGCAATATTCGGAACAACGTCCGGAGTAGCAGCGGGTGTGCCGGAGTCGGAGGTCGGAGTATCGGGAGAGGTCTGCGGAGGTAGCGGAGCTGACCTGGCAGAAGACGTCAAGGTCGGAGACTCCTTCAAGAGCTGTGGACGGAAAGTAATACTGCCCAATACCCAGTCAATCATAGGATTGTAGCGGGTGAGCCAGTTGTATCCAAGAACCATAGAACAGGAGGAATCGAGCGGAGTCACGTAGGCTGTAATGGCCATATATTCACCGGAGGAAAAGTATACAGGGAGATCAACCGCCTGAGTAATGACGGAGTTGGACGTTCCGTCAAATAATTTAAGTTCGATCGGAGGTATGGAGGTGAAAGGGAGTTTATAGGATGAAGCATAACGGGAGTCAATAAAACAATGAGTAGAGCCGGAGTCCACAAGGGCGGCTATCGGAGAAGAATCGGAGATAAGCGGAGATGTAAGTCGGACACGGAGGGAATTGGGATCGGAAAGAGCGGAAGCGTTGAGTAGAGCGGTAGTACGGATGGGTTCAACGCAGTCCTCAGGCCGTACAGAGTCCTGTGGACTGCCCGCTAATTTTTTGTTTCGTCCGTGGTCTTGGCTTGGGCAGCGCGCGCCTTAGCCTTAGAGGCGGAGGACGAAGACTTCAGGCAATCTTTCGCGATGTGTCCAGCTTTGCCACAAAACATACAGAGGTTGTTGTCAAAACAGCGTTTGCGTTCCTCCGGAGTTAGCTTTCCGTCTTTTCCGAGTTTGTCGGAGATGTCGGACTTGGGAGCGGAGGAAGGCTTTGACTGTTTGCCCTGGTTCTGTGTCTGTGGTTTGGCTTTGGAGTTTTTATCAGAGTTTGCGGAGGGGGTTTTAGCTTCGGATTTGTCGGATTTGGATGCGGACTTGTCGGAGCAGGACTTCTCGCGATGACGTTTCCAGTGGCGAGCATCAATAGTCTGTGCTAGCTCCCTAAGTGCTGGTAACGTGCTTGGCTTTGCTTGAGTCCCAAGGACATCTTTAATCCGCTCCGCCAACCCGGAGTAGTACCGGTGATGCAGGGCGGAGCTGTCCCAGTGCGTTTTGGCAGCAAGGCGTGTGAACTCGATATTATACTTGAGAATATGTTGATTTTCGCGCATTTTGAGATTGTCCAGAGAGTCGGCAGCATCCGCAACGGGGTCAATGACCCCGAATTCCGTGCGGAGTGTGCGGAGGAATGCGGACCAATCTTCGTACCAGTCCGGGGGGTTATCCGGGTCCGGTTCGATGATGAAATGCTCGAAATAATCGAGAGCTGTGCCTCGGAGGAAAGAGATGGCGAGAGTGATTTTGGCAGAGTCATCGTCATACTCGGAGTTGTCGCGGAAGAACAATGTGCATTGGAGGATGAACTGGTTCAGTTTCCGGGGATCGGAACCGTCGAAGGTGTCCGGATCCTTAGCCTTTTTATGATGCTTGTGACCTTTGCTGCGTTTGAGTTCATTGGTCATTAAGAGGAAAGCATCTGCAAGGGCTTGTGGGCCGAAAATATTCTGAGGAGACGGGGGTGCGGATTCTATGGGGGAAGTGGGGATCGGAATATTATGCGGAGGTGTGATGGGCTGAAAACCCGGAGGTGTCGGAGTAGTGGGAGTTACGGGGGATAGTTCTGTTAAACGTTGTTCGACATTTTGTAGAACCTGTTGCCTAGAAGTGCCAGCTTCTGCGGCTTTTGCTGTCTTGGTGTTTCGGAGTGCCATGACTAGCAGGAATCCAAAAACGGTTTGAGTTCGAATATACTGTTAAGTAGGTGAAAAGTCGGAGCTTCGTCGGAGTCCGTTGGAGGTCGGACGAAGGACTGAGGCCGGAGCGGAACTCCGGGAATGCGGAGGAACGACGAAGAGGAGGGACGTGGCTTCAACGTATGTGTTGCGCTGCCGTTTGTTGGATAAGGTGTCCCAATTTCAGGAGGTCGGAGGAGAGGTCGGAGATGCGGAGGTCCTCGGAAAGATCTCGGTGAGAGACACGTTGACGTGGAAATGGTCGGACGACGTCGGAGTTGTGACTCGGACACAGTACTGAGCTCGTCGAAGGGTAACGATGGAGGAAGAGCAGTAGATGAGGATGTCGTCGGCGTATTGTACCACAGCGAGGATCTCTGGCATGAACGGGGAGTAGAGGAGTGAACTTTGTTGATATTCGAACTGAGGAACTACAGGTATGGTACAAGCTTAAATATCTAAATGAGATTACTTTACGGAGATGGTCGGAGTAGGTCCGGAGTTGTGGCGTAAGTTGCCAGCGACTGTAACGAACATCGGAGATGTCGGTCAACGGACCATGCGGAAAAGGCGATGCATAAGTAAACGGGAATATGAATATGAAATGCATAAAGGCATGGAGTTATGAATATGAAATGCACGATGGCAACGTGCGGAGATGTGGAGGTAACGGATGTCCGGAAAGTCCGGAAAGTCGGAGGACGATCGGAGTGGATCGGAGATTCGGAGACGGATATAACATCATGCCCAGGAAACAGTGTTGGTGAATGTGTTGCACTTGGCCATCTGTCGTGCTAGTGGTTTCAACATGCTCTATGAGCATGCCATGACCCTTGAATCCCTGGAGCCCACGAGGGGACACATTGCAGTACCAGAATCTCACCCATCGGCGACCATCGGCAAACACGCCGTTTTGCCAGCGTCGACTCCCCAACCCTCGTTGTCACAGCTGGTGCGCAAGTCAACCGCCGCCCAAGCGCAACGGAAAAGTAGGCCCAAGATCAAGAAAGTCAGCCTCCAGGATCTGGCCACCATGATCCAGGAGACTGCAGTGGCTGAACACAACCGATACCAGCAGCACTCCTCCCTCAAGTGGACCTGGGGCATTTATCTTGAAGTTGATGACATTGGGAAGCTGGTGAGAGCAGCAGAAAACCAGTACCAGCTGCCACATTCTGGATATGACAAGTCCCTTGCCGACAGCAGTTTTGCCAGTAACAACTCTCATGGCCCAGGAGATGCCCCCTTCTTGGACATGATTGGTTGCCATTCCGCTGCTTCGCCATCTCTCATCACCAATCTTGGCACCCTCAATATTCTGCACCATTTCAGAGAGTATCCCCTTTGCTGAGCCCATATGGCCATGCCGGCGGACAACCTGCCACATGGGGCAGGTGACCACTTCGCCGCTGCTTTTCTTCCTGCCCCTTCCCTCACCGCTCTCAATGCTGAGTGTGACTCACCAATTTTCACTCCAAACCCCAGATCACCTGCAACTCAAGCTCTGGCCACCTCCACATCGCCTGTTGCCGATTACCAGGAGGTCGTCGACATTATCATGGGTGAAATCAGTGATGAACAGGCGACCTCTGGCGGTATTCCTCTCCAGCTTGCCATGCAGACACTGGAGGATATGAGTGACGCTGATTCACCGTCCCACCTTTCGCTGGCCGACCCTTCGCCGTCTAAACCTTCGCTGATGTCGCCGACTTCACCCTCTTTGCTATCTTCCCTGTCTTCGCTGTCCCACCCTTCGCCAAACCCTGTTGCGCCGACACGGTGTTCGCTGGCCATTGACTCCCCAGCCACTCCTTCCGCTGCAATCTATCATCAGACTCTGGACGTTGTTATGAATGTCCTAGAGGAGGAGGTGAGTGACATAGAGGATGACCAGAGCATGCCCCCACCATCAACACTATTTGACAATGCACTGGCGGCTCTTGAGGACTCCGATGAAGCCAACAACGAGGCCGACGGCAGCAACGAAACTGACAGCGCCCATAATGGCAACAGTGATGGCAACAATCACGGTGATGGCAAAACTGATGGCGACCCTGACACCAATTGCAACAGCAGTGGCGTCACAAATGCACCTACTGCCACCAACGTCACCAGCGCACTTGAAGGTGTCGACTCCAATGTCTCTGATAGTGAGCCAACTGGACCCCCCCCTCTCATTTGTTTTCCAGGGCTCTTTGCCCATGCCCCTGGGGCTCAATTCCAATGCTGCCCTTGGACTGCTGAAGATTTAACTCATGTGCATGTCCCTGGCAGTTTGAGTGATACTGGGTCATCAGAGAGCGAGGGTGCAGAGTGATATGACATAGTGGTGTACCCACTATCATACTATACAGATGTCTACACTTTTTCTCTACAATAAAATGAGCCTTGGTTGTCACTGGCCATGGCACATCGTCCTTGTCGCCGTCTGCAGTGACATTGTCACAGGGTATTTTGATGTTGTCTCACTGGCCACATTGAGTTTGTCGCCAGCCACATTGTCATTGTCGCCGGCTGCACTGAAGTTGTCACCGGCCGCATTGGGTTTGTTGCCGGCCACATTGTCATTGTCGCTGGAATTTGCTGGTGCTGTAGCGAATTCGCTGCTTCTGTAATTTACCATACACTGTATGTCTTCACTGGACCATAAATTACAATACAATGTAGGTTGAGTATGTGCAACAGCATCCCATTGTGCCAACGGCCTCCTTTGTTCCTGACACATGCCCAATGGTGTTCCTTCATGCCCAACAGCATCTCTCTCTCATTTCCAACAGCTGCCTCTCGCTCCAAATGGCCTCCCATCGCACCCAATGGCCTCCTTCATTCCCAATGCATGCCCAACAGCATTCCTTCATGCCCAACAACATCCCTTTGTGCTCAATGGGCTCCTCTCATTCCCCACGGCATCCTCTCATGCCCAACGGCATCCTGGTACCTGATTCTAACCTAAACTAGATAATTATAGGTCTATATTGATTTTATAAATAAAAATTGTTCCCATAGGCTTACAATATAGTCATTTGAAACTCTTTCATATTTTTGCCAAAACAAAAAACCTGTGAGCCTGAGATTGGATTCTGACTGGACATTTGACTGTATAGTCATACATTGTCAGTCCATCCAACAGTCGACAAACAGTCAGACCATATGTCTGACTAAATTCTGACTAGCCAGTCGAATGTGTTGTCAAACAAAAGGCCTTTTGTCATATATTACCATTTCCTCTGACCTGATCTGACTTTCTTTTTTAGTGAGTGTCACAGATCACACCCAGTCACAGTGAACCTATGGTTGAAATAATACAGTACACACTACAGGCATTGGCTTCTATGTATATCTAGTGTTTGGTAGTCCAGTTCCCAAGAACCTAGAACCAAGACTGGTTGAGTGGTTTCTCCAACAAAGTGAAACCAGGACTGGACTGGTCAAAGACTGGTGAACCAGTCTTTCCTTTCTCAAAGAAGTAAACCAGGACTGGTTCAAACTGGTTTAAACTGGTTATTTTCCAATTTATCAAAACTGTTTCAAAATATCATTTATAACACATTTCAAAACATTTTATAGAAGTTCAATGAACAAAATCTATGTGAACCTATAAGAACCCATGTGAACCTATGACCAGTTTACATTTTTTGAGTCTAAAATCAAGACTGGTGTTGAACCAGCCTTCTTTTTTTCCAAAATTTGAAGAACCTGAGACTGGTCAATCCTCAAAATTCTGAAACTTGAGACTGCAGTCCAGTTTCTCACCAGTCTTTACCAGTCTGGTTCTGGTCCAGTTCTAGGTCTTTGAGACTGGACTTCAAAACACTATGTATATCCCATGAGCATATGCAAAATAAATTGCAAACAAGTAAGTGTTTTATTTTTCCATTTGCATCATGCAAATACAGTGATCATATTTAAAAATAGATTCATGACATGTATTCTATGAGGTTATTTTTGATTTACGTGGTGATCATACTGGCAGAAAAAATGTGGGTCATATTTTTATTGGCACTTGAGTTTACTCCCGGAACATATTGTGAAGTAAATTTTGGTCAGTTGGGATGTCAGATCAGATGCATAGTCACATGACGGCCATCTCTTGTCCTCAACAACCGCCTGCCCCCCATGCCCAACAGCCTCCACTGCCCACGGCCCCCCAACGGTCGCCCCTCATCATCTCATACCCCTCGTGCGCAACGGCCTCATCTGTCATCCCCAACGGTCACCCCTCATCATTAATGGCCTCCCCTCATCCCCAACAGCTGCCCCTTGTGCCCAACGGCCTCCACTCATGTCCAACGGCTGCCCCTCATGCCCAACTGCCTCCACTCATGCCCAACAGCCCCCACTAATGGCCTCCTCACCTACCTAATGTTACGGACTCTATGGTATGAGGACCACATCATATCTTTTACTTATCGGCCCGACTCGGCGCCCTCTTACGAACTCACTATGTCTAATGTCTACTTTCGCAACCTTTGATTCCCAGTCTGACTCACTACATTACTTTGTCATCCCCTTTAGTATACTTCACTCCCGCGCTGACTCGCTTTCCGCAGTCAGCTTACTCATTGTACATAGCCTTCCGCAGTCGCCTGACTCATGCGCACTGCCTTCCACAGTACTGACTTATCCGCTACCACCTATAGTCAGTACCTATATAAACCTCTTGTACTGTAGTAGATTCCTTAGATTTAGCAATCACATTGCTCTTCGCCTTTCCACTTCCTGCATACTCTGCCCGAACCTTGGAACGGTTTGTTAAGCATAACAAGTTGCTAAATCTCGTTAGGTTCGCCCAGAGCGAAGAGAGCAATTACCAGTCGAGTCAAGACGTCGCGCTTCTTTGAAGACTTCACCAGTAACCCATTCAGCACGCCAGAAGCCCGACAGGAGGAGCTAAGTCCTCGAGACAGTATCAATTTTACACTCATCCAGCAGTACATCGAATCGGAGATCCGTCGCATCCTACAGCAGGTGCTTGACGAAGAACTACACAACGACGAGCATCACCCCCACGGCGAGATAGCAGAGAGCATCCATCTTGCTCGGAAACACCAGATCACGTGCTATAATGCCCGACAGAATGAACTCAAAAGCTTTCACGTTCAAGAAGGACCTCAGACAAGTCGGATCACAGAGATCAGAGAGTTTATTGGTGTCCAGACAACCGTTATCAGGAGATTGATTAGGACGCTCACATCGAGATGTCCCAGAGCCACATCATCACGTCTTACTCAAAGCAGCAGATCTACGCCCACTTCACCACTGAAGAACAACAGACCAAGTACAACCGTTGGGCACGAAACGAGAGACTTGACCCCTTCTCATGACCAACAGACACGCAGGAACAGAGATTCCTTAGAGATCCACAGAGGAAATACTTCGTTGTTGTGTTTGGTGTTTGTGTGTGTGATAGAGATATCGCTCGCGCTCATCCCCAGACTCACTTCCTTCGTTTCAACGTTTTGCCACCGATTCCGCCGACGAGTCCCCTGACGAATTTACTTTTGACTCCACGCAGTCAGATATCGAACAGACGCCTAGAACAGGGACTCATTTTCAATCCTTACCTGTATCCCGAACCCCATCTTCATCCCAACAACCCGACTCCTCTTCTCCTCCGCAGACTCTAAACATGGCAGAAGCTCTGGCTGTACAAAGAATGGATACATCCAAGATCATCAAGGATCCTGGGATGTTCAAGGACAGATACACCTTTGATGAGTGGTGGAAGGCCACCAAACTATACACCAGGTTCCAAAAGAGCCTCACAGACGATCAGAAGATTCTTGCGGTGCTATCCCGCATGATGGAAGGGTCCGGCAGACACTGGGCCAGTAACAAGTTAGACGCTCTTGCTGTTGACAATGAGAACATCACCTGGCTAGGTTTTTCCGATGATATCGCCACACGATTCTCCATCGCCAACAAGTCGGTCGCTGCCAAAGCGAGACTCGAAGTCCTGAAACAAGAGAAACGCACTGTTGATGAATTCTTGGATGAATTTGAAGAACTCGTGAAACTGTCAAACCTTGGTGAAGAAACTGGGAAATACATCCTAGAGAAGAACGTCAACCGCAGAATCTCTGAACAAGTGGCCAGCGATGGCAAGACGTACACTGATTACGCAAAGGAGATCCGAAACAAGGGACGACAGATGGAAGGACACGCACTGGTCATCCGAGGTGGCGGCGACATGCGCACCGGATCGGGTACCACTTATGGTGGTCAGGGCAAAGCCATGGAGATCGACAAAGCAGGAGTAGCCCATTGCTACAACTGTCAGCGCTTCGGTCATCTGGCTAAAGACTGTAGCGCTCCAAAGAAGAAAGATGGTCGCAAGTGTTTCAACTGTGACCAAGAAGGCCATATCGCGCGCAACTGCCGCAAGCCGAAGAAGAACTCTGGAAGGGTTAGGAAGGTGTCCGAGGAAGATGCTGAGAATGATGAAACCACAATCTTAGAAGCCGACAAGAAGGATTTTCCCGAAGGGTCCGATTAAACGACGCTAAGTCGCGACCCTTATCTATTAAACGGACTTGCTTGCCTTGTATGACTGCAGACAATAGAACCTATGTCATCCCTGCCAAGCGAGCCGCTGCGTTGACTAAGATTGTGAAGGGAGATAACCCTCCGAAAAGACGAGAAATCAGGCTGTTAGCTCAGCTCAAAACACGATGAGGACCAAAAGTTATCCGACCCGAGGTTGACAGCGGATGTGAACGCACATGTATCCATCCCAGAATAGTACGCGAACAGAACCTCCCCACGCGAGGAATACCACCCATAGCAATTCTAAATGCAGATGGATCACCAAATTGACAACAGAAAGCGAGCCAACTTGCCGAAGTCAAACTGGATTTGGGAGCACATCAGGAAACCATGGAAGCAATGGTACTGGACATTGGGAGAACGGACATGCTCCTGGGACATGACTGGTTGGTACACCACAACCCCACAATCAATGGGACAACTGGCGCGGTAACATTTAACCGGTGCCCAACTACATGTCGAACCAAACATTTGGATTTCAAGGTTAACCTTGATGGTCGCAAACACTGGGTGAGTGGTACTCTGCAGCACGAGTCAATAACGACAATGGATTGCCAACAAAGCCTTCAAAGCCACTGCTCCGACCTCCACCTCCGGCTTCCGCAACGTTGTCGGACCAAGAGTACCTGGCACCTCAGTATTCCCTCGCCCCTACATTCCATTCACTCCGCATACAGCTCCGCTCACATCCACATCCACTCCGCCGACAAGGGACCGCAATGCAATGGACATTGATACTTCACGCATCAAAGGCAAGAATGCCAATGCATGCTTCAGATGTAACAAAACAGGTCACTTTAGTTGTGAATGCCCCCTTCGCTTCGATGTTCGCTTCATGACAACAGAGGAGCAGGACGAGTTTGTTATGGAACAACTCATGGTCAAGGACGCAGCGGAAGGCAACTCCGTTCTGCCCACGGAGTCTGCAGAGTCGGAGGAAGGACAGGAGGATTTTCCTCCCCACAGTGAGTGAACAGTGCGCCCTCGTTGTCTGCTAAAAATCGTTATGCTGCCTTATTTATGGAACAATATGATCCTATACCCTCCATCTCTAAGCCTGCAAACGATCCCATAGTCACACCCAACTCCGCAAATCCCATCCACCTTTGCCTCTCTAAATGGGAGCGTCGGCTTCCAAAACAATATGTCCTTGCCTCCACTCACTCCGACAATTCTATTGAACTAGACATAGTTCTTGAAACTGCCGACACCAAAGACACACTATCACAAAAGGCCTTACTCGACAGCGGGGCAACAGGGTCGTTTATTGAACGCACTCTGGTCGAGAAACATCGTCTCTCTACTCAAAAACTACAACACGCAATTCCAGTATACAACATTGACGGAACTCCAAACGAGGCCGGAGCAATAACAGAGGTGTTGGATGTAGTGCTCCGCTATCGGGATCACTCGGAACGGACCCAGCTTGCAGTCACAAGTTTGGGAAAACAAGAAATCATGTTAGGCTTCACTTGGCTCAAAGAACACAACCCCGAGGTAGATTGGACGTCAGGGGAAGTGAAGATGAGCCGGTGTCCTGCACGATGCCGGACATGCCACCAAGAGGCAGCCCAAGAGCGGAAGGAGCGGAAGTTTGAACAAGTCTGCATCCGAGCCTGTCAGGTGGGTTCCACTCTGATGTCCGGTCTAGAGGAGGAGGCTCCACGCGGCCCATGGGTGGAGGATGTCACAGAAGGAGAAGAAGCGGAGGAGTTAGCGGAAGACAATGAGGAAGAGGATGAGTTTGAGGAGGGAGACCGCCTTTTTGTCGGAACAGTACCCGCGGAGCGCTTCATCCAATATCTTGCAACGTCTATCGGAGGCCTTCCTCAGTAACCAAAAACCTAAATCTTTCCGCGACTCTGTACCAGACCACTTGTTTGACTTCGAAGATGTATTCTCAAAGACCTCTTTCGACACCTTACCAGAAGAGCGGACTTGGGACCACGCCATTGAACTTGTTCCGGACGCCTCTCCGGCGGGTTGTAAGGTATATCTGCTTGCTCCGAACGAACAGAAGGAACTCGACGCGTTTTTGGAGGAAAACCTTGCAACTGGTCGGATCCGCCCTTCCAAGTCTCCGATGGCATCTCCGGTATTCTACATCAAGAAGAAGGATGGCTCGCTTCGTCTTGTACAAGACCGGTCACTCAATTCCAAAACTATCAAAAACAAGTATCTGCTTCCGCTCATATCCAAACTGATCAATAAACTTCAACACGCTCAATACTTCACCAAGCTCGACATCCGCTGGGGCTACAACAATGTGCAGATAAAACCTGGAGACGAGTGGAAGGCCGCTTTTCGGACCAATCACGGACTCTATGAACCATTGGTGATGTTCTTCGGCCTCACTAATAGTCCATCCACATTCCAGACTATGATGAACGAGATCTTTCAGGACCTTATCACTGAAGGTGTAGTCTGTGTTTACCTCGACGACATACTCATCTTCACGGAGACCCTTGCGGAGCATCGCAGAGTCACACAGATCGTACTGGAACAACTTCGCGAACACAAACTCTATCTAAAACCAGAGAAATGCGAGTTTGAACAAACACGCATTGAATACCTAGGCCTTATTATTGAACAAGGACACGTAGAGATGGATCCGGTGAAGGTAGCGGGGGTCACGGAGTGGCCTGCTCTGACAAACGTCCAAGAAGTACAGTCCTTTCTGGGATTCACTAACTTCTATCGCCATTTTATTGAAGGGTTTTCGGACATCGCGTGCCCTCTTTTTGAGCTCACGAAGAAAGGGCACCTCTGGTCTTGGAGGGAGGGAGAAGTGTCCGCATTTGCGGAGTTGAAGTGGAGGATTACATCCGCTCCGATCCAGGTCTTAGCTGATCATGGAAAGGAGTGGCGGATAGAAGCAGATAGCTCGGACTTTGCAACCAGAGCAGTACTGTCCCAACCAACAGAGGACAGTAAGTGGCACCCTGTCGCATTCTATTCCAAAAGCCTTAGTCCGGTGGAACACAACTATGAGATCTACGACAAGGAGATGTTGGTGGTGGTCCGCGCATTGGAGGAGTGGAGGCACTTCCTTGAAGGAGCGGAGAAGACAGTGGAGATTTGGACGGACCACAAAAATCTTGAGTATTTCATGACAGCTCAAAAACTAAATCGACGACAGGCTAGATGGTCCTTATACCTCGCTCGTTTCGATTTCAAAATGCACCATTGACCTGGCAAGTCAATGGGCAAGTCCGACGCTTTGTCCCGACGAGCGTGTTGAAGTTCCACCTGGGCGCTAGCTGCAGGTGTACTGAGCAACACGGCTACAGTGGAAGTACTCTACGATACCGCTATAGTCACTTACATGGTTTGGAGGGGGGTAAGGCTGGTGAGAGCGGTTGAGGCTGGTGAGAGCGATGGAACTGGTTAAGAGTCAAGAGACAACTTGTTGATATTGACAGTTTCCTGGTCTTATATACCGTACTACTGTTTGTACCAACCAAACAAGTATGTAATGAAGATATGTAAAGGTCACGTGATGTAATCTAATCTAATCTAATCTACGTGATGGGAAAAGTTTCAACACCCCCCCATATTTAGTACATACTTCTAAATACATCTTACTTTTTCCCACATATATATATAGGTACTTTTGTTTCGCCTAGTTCTTTATCAGTCCGAAGTACGGGATAAACTTGGAAAAGAGGATTTTCCCAGATTCTTAGTCAAAAGGTCTGCAGGGTTATTCACTCCTTCGATGAATTCGACCGTAATAATTCCTTCGGAGACTTTTTCTCTGACGAAGTGGAATCGCACGTCAATGTGCTTGGATCGCTTCTCAGTCACAGGGTTGGATGCGATAAAGACGGAGCCGTTGTTATCTCCATAGATCGGTACTGATCCGATCTGCATTCCAAGTTCGGCAAGCATGCTTCTCAGCCATGTTGCTGCGCGACTGCAATCTGATAGCGCCATATACTCTGCTTCTGTAGAAGAGAGGGCGATGGTCTTTTGCGCCGATGATACCCATGTTATCACCCCAGACGCCAGTGATATGAAGAAGCCGGTGGTAGACCTCCTCGTGTTTTCATCTGACGCCCAGTCGGAGTCTGTGAATGCATAGATCCCTTTCCCTGAGTCCCCATCGTACATGATTGCGTAATTTTTCGTTGCCTTCAAATATCTGCAAATGTCCCTAGCCACCTCTAGATGGCGTTTGGTGGGATTTGCGGAAAATTGGGACATTTTGATTACAGCAAAGCAGATGTCAGGCCTCGTTCCAATCATCAGATATAGGAGTGATCCGATGACGGATTGGTACTTGGATCGGAGTTCCGCATTGGGTTCATCTTCGGATGCCATGGGTTTGTAGCCCGTAGGGAGTGGGGTATGGGTGGCATTAGATTCGCTCATCCCCATGCGTGCCAGAATTTTCTCAAGGTAAGGTACTTGATCAATGAAGATCCTCTTCCCACGTTGCCTTATTTGGATTGAGAGAAATTCCTTTGGTTCCCCATCGGGCACTAGGTGACCTAGGTCCCTACATTCCTATGTTGTCATGAAGGCCTTCTTCTTTTCTAGCGTATATTCCCGGTTCGTGCCGAGAAAAGCAGAGTCGTCGACATAGATGACGGCAATTACAATTTCCCCGTTGGTACTTTTGTGAATGAACACTCCCGCATCGGAGTGAAGCCGGACAAAGCCGAGCTTTTTCATGGAGGAATCAAGTTCCCTCCACCAGGCTAATGCGGCCTGCTTAAGTCCATATAGAGCTTTGAATAGTTGGTACACGAGGTGTTCTTTCCCTTTTACTATGTAGCCCTCAGGCTGTCGCATGTAAATGACTTCACGGAGCGTTCCATAGAGGAAGGCTGATGAGACGTCCAAAAGAGTCATGAACCACCCTTCAAGGGCTGTCAATGCCAGTATTAATCGGACGGTTTCATATCTTACGACTGGTGAGAAGATCTGATCAAAGTCGATCCCTTCTACCTGTGAGAAGCCTTTTGCGACGAGGCGCGCTTTCAGACGCCCGTCGGACTTTTCGTTGTAAACCCATTTGTTCCTTAGAGCTTTCCTCCCTGCAGGCAGGGGTACTAGCTCCGTGATCACCCCGCGGCGTTTGAGCATGTCTAGCTCCTTACGTTCAGCCGCATACCAGTCTTCTTTATTTGGAAGAGGGTATATGTCTTTATGGGACATTTCAACGATGCCAACTTGGACCGATATTGCCTCCATCAGGAGGTCATTCATCCATGCCGTTTGACCGCCCAATCTCCGTCTTCGATCTAATTTTTCAAGATCAGACGCTGGAGTGTCTTCCCCATAGATGCTTCCTGGCATCTTCCGAACTCGTCGTTCCCTGATCGGTCGATCTGGTACTTGCTCGGGTTCCGGAGTGGGTACTCGCGGTTCGTCATCAGGCTCACTGGCAGGCAGTTCGTTGTCTGATTCAGGTTGATCCTGTTCAATGGGAACTGGGATATGAGGTGTTTCGTTGTGACTATCGTCATCATTGCTGCCGGGAATGAGATCCTCAAACTCATCAGCCGGCTCTGGGTTTTCCATTTCTGGGTGGTTTTCTGGCAACGGGTCAATGTGGCATCTAGGGTACTTGCTTTCATCAAAGATAGCTTTCCCGCCCATGAAAATCGTGTTGGTCTCAGGATCCATGAAGCGGTATCCTTTGACCCCTGGTTTCGATCCGAGATAAATCGTCAATCGGGATCTTGATTCCAGGGAGTTCCTACGTTTCTCCTTTGGGATATATACATATGCCTGACATCCAAATACTCTGACACTAGACATGTCGGGGATCTCATTGGTCACCCTGGAGTAAGGGGTTTTCCATTCAAGACGCTGCATGGGGGTTCTGTTGTAGAGAAATGCTGCGTGTTCCAAACAGAATTCCCACCACATGGGCAGTAAGCATGCATCGAAGCGCAATGCCTGAGATTTTTCCCATAGTGTTCGATTGATCCTTTCTGCTCTACCATTCTGCTGGTGCTGATATGGGAGCGTGACATCGATCAGAATTCCATGATCGGCAAGTACATCCTTGTATTCATTGAATTCTCCACCTCCATCAACCCGCCATTTTTTAGGGGTGGCGGCGAATTGATTCTGGATCATCGCAAGGAATTGTTTCAGCGCCGTGATGGCGCCTGACTTTTTCCTAAGCAAGACGACCCAGACATGGGAGGAAAAATCATCCAAAAAGGTAAGGAAATATTTGTACTTGTGGTACGATGCCGTGGATATCTGTTTCAAGTCCGAATGGATCAAATCAAAGGGTTTGACAGCCCTTGTCACCGAGTTAGGGTAAGATTGATTCGGCATTTTCCCTTTTAGACACCCCGTGCAGCTTTCCTGTGATTTCTCACGTACTAACGTTTTGGGTACTCCTTTGGTACTGGTGGGAATCTTATTGAGCGCCTGGTCATTTGGGTGGCCAAGGTGTTTATGCCAGGTTTCAACAGTGATTTCGCTAGAGATCGCGTGGATTTGGTCATAGCGTATTTCAGTGTCTAACCAATAAATGGTTTGTCCGATGAAATGGGGCGAAAACTGTATTTTGTTCAGCCCTTTAGAGATATTAATTTCTCCACGCATTCCATCAACTTTGTAACCATGGTTAAGGAAGACGCCTAGGGACAGTAGACGTGTGTCCATATCCGGAATATAAAATACCGGTCGTAGGAGATGGGTTTTAGTTTCCCCATTTAGGGTATGCCGTACTGGAACGGCCCCAACTCCAAGAATTTCCAGTTTCTTTCCCTTTGCAGCTGTTTGGACAAATCGCTTAGCCTTGAGAGGCCTGTAATACGCGAAGTCTTTGAACTCATGGGTAAAGTGTAATGATGCGCCGGAATCTAAGATCCACTGAGCGCGTTCTCTCTCTTTGCAGTGTGTGCAGGATGCGGAATGTTTGATATATTTTTTGTACAGATCATCGCTAAAGAGATCTATACTATCTGCATCGGTACTAGCTAATGTGTATTCAAACGTCTGTGCGTGATTATTAGCGTTTCCCATTTGGTCAAGTTTGAGAGAAGGATGTGACGAACCGTCAAGTTCGATCAGCCCATCCTCGAATTGTTCCGGCCCCATTCGCTCGCTTTGATGGTCTATGTCCATCATTTCCAGCGATTCTTCTATCGACGGGGCTACGCGACGCTGTTTAGCCGGCCTTTCGTCGATGTCAGGAATGATGGTGTCTAGGATACGAAGATTCGATCCTGAGGGGCGAGCACCAATGCCGCGCGCGAGTTTGCGGACATGGTCGTTCTTTTTCCACACGGATGGTTTTCCAGATGGAAGCCCGGTGTACTGTGACGGAGGGGGGTTCATTCGTTGCAGGAGCGACTGCATCTTTGCGGAATCGGGCTGTGCGGTACTTGTCGTTTTCCCGCGACCAGTGACGGTGGTGAAGGACGGTGTCGGAAGAGGAGGGAAGTGAATGGCGGGAGCAACGAACTCAACCGTTTCTTCCACATGGTCGGACGCGTTGTCCGCAGTATTGGCGTTTTTCTTCTGATTGCGCCAGCGTCCTTTTCCCTTCTTCTTTTCAGAAGCGGTACTATGGTCAGTCGAGTTAGGCTGCTCGTCAGCGTCGTTCTGCGAGGTACTCAGCTTTTGCTGCTTTTCCCATTTGGGGTCCTGCCCCTTGCGCTTTGTCCCAGAGATTTTCCGGGCCTGCTCGTTGGATGTACGAGTGGACCCAATCGAATACTTGCGCCGGTACTCTGATATGATGCTTTCCGCGACGGCTTTGTATGTGAAGTCGTCGGCGTCATAGACCTGAAAGAGGGCGGTGGAGAGTGACGACCAGGCGTCGGGAATCGCATTTGCCAGGATCATTGCCTGCATCAGATCGGGAACGTCAAAGTTCGAATCGGCGAGCCGAGCAAAAAGAGACCCCAAGCGTTCAATTTCAGGGACGGGGTCGCGTCCAGAGAGCTTGTAGGTGGCGGCGGCTTTGAAGTCGCCGAAGATGACGGCCGGGGATACCTTGGAGTAGGCATCCTTTAATGACTTCCAGGCGTCTTTTGAGGAAGTGGCGTCCTTGATGTGGCGTCTGATCGCCTCGGAGACCTTCAGGCGTATCGCCCCAAGGGCTACGTCGTCGTCCCTGATCCAGGCTTTTTCTTCCTTGCGGAAGCCGGGCTGGTCGACCGTGGTAGCCAGCACAGGGGGAGCAGTAGCAGTGGCGCCAGGGGTGGAGGCTGTGGTGGTGAAGTCGGCGATGACAGGGCGGGGGATGTCGCCAGAAACAAGGCGCCAGACTCCTTGATGGAGGAGGTAAGACTTCATTTTCTCGGCCCAGCTCTGGTAGTCGATGCCGTCAAAGGCGGTGATGATGTTGAGGGCAGAACGAGAGGTAGACATTGTGAATGAATCTAAAAAGGGTTCTCAATCAGTGATGTGTTATGAATATGATTCGAGAAAACAATTGAATGATTCCTTATGACATATTCCCTTCAGGAATAGCGGTCATGGGAAAACCCTTTATATGTCAGAAACGTATACGGTGCGATCAACGTTTCCACATGGAGTGTACTAGGTCAATCCCCTTAGGGACGTCTCATGACAGGTACTTGTCGTAATGACGTTCCCAGGTTCATATGTGAAGAAGTATGACTCAGAACCTAGATCTTTCGATCGGTTCTTTGCCAACCAGGGTAGAGTGGGCAGGTACTCGCTGTTGCCAGCGTTTCCCAAGTCCCTCTGCTATCCGGGGCCCATAACCTGTTGAAGTTCCACCTGGGCGCTAGCCGCAGGTGTACTGAGCAACACGGCTACAGTGGAAGTACTCTACGATACCGCTATAGTCACTTACATGGTTTGGAGGGGGGTAAGGCTGGTGAGAGCGGTTGAGGCTGGTGAGAGCGATGGAACTGGTTAAGAGTCAAGAGACAACTTGTTGATATTGACAGTTTCCTGGTCTTATATACCGTACTACTGTTTGTACCAACCAAACAAGTATGTAATGAAGATATGTAAAGGTCACGTGATGTAATCTAATCTAATCTAATCTACGTGATGGGAAAAGTTTCAACAGAGCGGACCACAGAGACGGATCACAGGACAACGAAAACATCATCCTTCTTCGACCAGAATTGTTTGCAGTGCGAGCAATGTGGGGGGTAACTGTTCAAGGGGAAGAACACAACGTCCTCTGCCAGGTCTGACAGGGAATCCGAGAGGGGTTACTGGAGGGTAGTGTGGCAGAGGTTGTCAAATCCCTTCCAACCGTCGGAGCGGGGTCCGTCCGTAGTGCAGAGTGGAGGCAAGCGGAAGGTTTGCTCTACTTCAGGGATCGTATCTATGTTCCCAACTGCATCATCGTATCCTCACACAACACCATGACACTCCGGTGGCCGGACATCCTGTATGGTGGAAAACCTTGGAACTGGTGTCGCGCAATTACTGGTGGCCACACATGTCTTGTTTAATAGGTCAATATTGCAAGACATGCGACCCATGCCTCCGCACCAAGGTCCGACGCACTCCGCCCTCCAGAGAGCTCAATCCGCTACCGGTCCCCACGGAGCAATGGCAAGTAACCAGTGTTGACTTCATTACTGAACTACCAGAAGCCCACGGCTACGACGCTATCATGGTTGTATTGGACTCAGTAGGGAAGCGGGGACACTTCATCCCGACGCACTCCGACATCTCCGCACTCGGGACTGCACGCTCCTATGTTCAAAATATCTGGAAACTCCACAGACTACCAGAGGCCATTGTCTCTGACCGAGGACCACAGTTTGTTGCCAAGTTCACGCGCGAACTATAC
>OY751491.1:772226-805721 GCA_963565915.1 Entoloma clypeatum | reverse complement strand
CGACAGGTCGGACCACTGGGAAAGGGCCTACATATCGATGTGCAAGTTTTTTTGTGGGTCAGGTGGGTTTGAGGTCCGATGAGTCTAAAAAGACCTTGTTCCCCGGGCGGAATGTTGGAGTGGTGCTCCGATGCTGGTTGTAGTATTGTGCCATGTCGTCTTTTGCCTTTGTCAGTGCTGCGCGAGCCTCCTCTAGAGCGGACTTCATCCGCTGGCTGAAATCCACTACCGCCTCGATCTCCGTCCGCTTCTCGCAAGGTTCGAATCCCATGTGCGGATGGCGGCCAGTGTCAATGTAGAATGGAGTTTGACATGTCGATGTGTGAACATGGTTGTTGTATGCAAATTCAGCCATTGGAAGCCATTCGTCCCAATCGTCTTGACGTTTATTGACAAATAGGTGAAGGTATTGTTCCAATCCTTGATTGACCTGCTCCATCTGTCCATCCGACTGTGGATGGTAGGCTGTCGAGGCAGCAACCTTAATGTTAAGCAGCCTGTATAGTTCGCGCGTGAACTTGGCAACAAACTGTGGTCCTCGGTCAGAGACAATGGCCTCTGGTAGTCTGTGGAGTTTCCAGATATTTTGAACATAGGAGCGTGCAGTCCCGAGTGCGGAGATGTCGGAGTATTAATGTGCCATCAACCATGCAATAGCCATCTTGCCATGCATCACATGAATGCTCTTCCACCCAATGCTTTGCCTCTTTCTTCTCATCCTCCATTGGTGGACAAATCACTTCATCCAGAAAACTGCGGTGTAAAATGGCCACCATAACATGTCTCGTCACCATATCCTGCCCATCATGCAACCTTATCAAGTCCCACCCCATTGTCATGATGTCCAAACCAATAAAGTGTTATTGCAACCTGTCGATCAATGGGAATTTGATTGTTATTCAAGTTGTTTATAAAGATGGGGTCGTTCCTGAGGTGCTCAACAAGGCAATCAAAGGTATGTGGGGAAGTGTGTGTGGTCGTGTAGTTGAGCCGTCTCGACCCCAGTGAGTGTGGTGGTGTAGCTGGTGCAGCCGTGTTGCATCGTCGACAACATGTAGCCTTGATGAGGTGGTGGTATCAGGGTGCAGCCGTCTCATCTCCTCAGTGTCAAGGTGGAATGGTGGGTCCATGGCACATCGTCTCTTCATCAACGAGAGCTGAGGTGGGTTGGTGGGGTGATGGGTTCCATGTAGCCGTCTCGGTTCTTCATCAACAATGAGGGGAAGATGTGGGGTCCCATGGTGCAACCATCTCATGTCTTCATCGACGACATGAGGTGGGGTCTAAGTCTCAGTCAACGAGGTGGAGGGGGTGGTGGGTCCAGCCATGTCGTCCCTTTGTCAACGAGGTGAGGTGCTGGCTCTCTCGTGCGAAGTTCTTGGCAGAAATAATTGGGATGTCTTTCTTTGTACATTTAGAGAATATCCTTCAATGTTCCTGGGCCACAGGGAATAGGCTCGTGGGGCTCCGTAATGCTCAGCATATGTTTGCTGTATTGAGTCCTGTACAAAGTGGGAGCAATGCCGCAGTGTATTGTCTCCATTGACCCTGTCCATATCGCTCTCGTTCTCGCTCTCTAGTTCTGCGTCCCAACCTGTCTCGGACTCAGATGAACCGGACTCAGAGCTCATACTGGCATCCGAAAATTCTGAACTGCTTGTGTCACCGAGCACTGGAGCAAATAGCGAAAACTGACAGCAGTCAAAGTTTGCATTAGGAAGTATGTCCAAGGATGATTCGGTACCAGACTTTGAGTTGCTGCCACTAGATGGGTCTGAGTCATTATCGGAGGATGCAGACACCTCAAAATTGGTGACATCAGATAATGTGAAGCCCAAATCACTCTTTGAATCAGATGAAGAGTTAGGTAGGCCAGGGCTGAGGTCAAAAGAAGCCTGGAGCAGGAAGCCACTCAGATCTGAGCTCGAGTCTGAGCTGGAGTTGTCATCAAAAGTCCCCTGTTCATGTGCTTGCCTTTGGGCTCGTCTCTTCAGCCGGGCATGGTAAAACAGCATAAAGATTTGGAGAAGCTTCCCAACGTGCTTCTGCCGCTTGGTGCATTTAGGCATGGTAGTGTTAGGCGGGGTGTTGTAAAATGAGCAGACTCAGAGGGAAGAGGTTATTTTTTATATTGAATTTGTAATATTCATTACTACAAGTTAAGTGGATGCTGTGTGCTCGAGAAGGGGGCAAGAAATGAGCCAGAATCGGGGCTTACAAGGGGGGGCCAGAGTAGGTGCCGATTCTGGGTTGATTCTGACCAAAATTTTTCATCAGAATCAATGTCAGAATCGGCATCTGGATTGTGTCAGAATTGCCTACTCTGACCCCCCCTAATGCATCATCATGGATTGACTCAAATACAAAAACAACATTTTCTTACTTCCTCCCTTCTACAACCACTGTAGTCTACATGTACTATCTATATACTGTTGAACCATTGTATCTGAATCTCCTCAGAGTATTCAAATGAAGTTCAAAGTCTGAATAAGGTGAATATGAGTCAAATAAGTCGAAAGTTTGGCCAAAATTTTTATCTCAGCTTTGGATTCTCCTTATTCAGGGGATCTCACAGCACATTTGTTTTTCAGATTTGGTGCATTTATTATGAAGATATAACACTTTTACTGAAATATGCACATTTGATTATTTCTATCTGATCTGGACTTCTAAAATTTATATATGGTGTTTCAGAAGGTGAATATATATCTCATGTATAGTTCTATTACCTCAACCGGCAAACGGCTTCAACCCACGTCCAACACCCATCACTTGAGTGCAACAGCCCTCTCTCATCCCCAACAGCCCCCACTGGTGCCTAGCGTTTCAAGGTTCAGTCTTTGTGGACCAAAACCGGACCAGACCAAACCAAAAAGTGGACCAAAAAAGACCAGACCGCGGTCTCGGTCTCTTCCGTTTTGGGGTGCACCCAGTCTTCAGTTCACCAATTTTTTTTTTTTTGAGACCAGTGAAAGACCGGTTTAAATTGGTCTGAACTGGTCTTTTGGATACCTAATACATGTGACTACATAGGCTGTAATAAACGTGTCTGGGGTAGTAAAAACAAGGGGAGGAGAGGTCTTCAATAACAAAAAGATGGGAAAGAGTGGCAGGAAAGGTTGTCCCCATCAAAAAAAGGGTGGTGGGGGAGGCCATCTTCCTCTCATGAAAAAAGGTGGTGGAGAAGGCGTTGTCATCGAAAAAAAGGGGGTGAAGGCCTGTCGTTGTCCTCACAAGAAAGGGCGGTGGGGAATGTGTCATCGCCATCAAAAAAAAGGGCAATGGGGGACGTGTTGTCCCCATCAAAAAAAAGAGCTGTGGGCTGTCGTCTTCCTCATGAAAAATGGCAGCAGGGAAGGTGTCGTCGCTGTGTAAAAAAGGGCAGTGTTCACAAAAAAGGGAAGTGGGGGGATGGTTTGACTACTGCTGAATGCAAAATTTGAAGCTGATTTCAAATATGCTATATTTGTATAATAGTGATTGTTTGGTATTATGTAATTTGGTAATTGATGGAAAAATATGCAGTATTTACCTTATATCTCAACAGTAAAGCATTATATGAGAGTAATTCAAGTATTTTCAAACTTATAATTTGATTTCAAATATTTTCAGTATTTATTACCATATATGGATACTGATGACACTGGATTTCCTTTTATAGAAGTTGTTCAAAAATCAAATTACAACTTTTGTGGTACTTGAATCACTTTCAAACAATACTTCATTAGAATCCAATAAGTTGTTACTGATAGTCCTTGGGAATTGATGAGCAAAAATAAAAAGAGCAAAAAGATGACTTATCAGAAAGTGATATGATTTCATGATGGTAAAGTTATAGAAGCCATCTGTGAGAATGATTGAAGACAACAAGTGACAAGAATCTGTACGACTATAGAGAAAGACAATTGAACCTTGCTATATATTCACAAGATTGAGTATATTAATGGATTGACAAATAAGTGTTGTAATGCAAAATAAATGCAAATCAATATCTAGAGAAGCAATACTATAATAATAATAAAATATTTCTTTGAAATAGGTTTGATACAGATAAAATTGAATAAACTTGAAAAAAATACAATACAAATAAAAAGCTAGAATATCTTGTATTTTATATTTATGCTTATAACTTCATGACTATATATTACCATCAACTAGAAGGGACTCGTATTTGCCACACGCAGTGCTGGCCCTCTAACCCCAAGTCACATGAAACATCAGCCTGAGTGCTTCTTTTATCTCATACTTACATCTAACATTTTTTACATACCTGTATTAACCTTCTATCAATCAATCATTTCAAGATCAATCTAGTCCTATGTTGCAAGTGCAGTGTGCCAATGGATAGTGTAGCAAGACTGAAGTGCCCCTCAATTCATTACCTCTATCAAGCAAAGTATTGACAGAACCACAATCAGGAAATCTCAATCTTATTTAATTCTTTCCAGTGATCTGCTTCTCCCTGACATCATATTATGATATCTTGTACATCATGTCTGCACTGTGCAGTCCTGCCAAGGTATTATTGTTACAGACTCTACACTATGTCGACAATCTCATTATTCTTTTTACTTATTGGCCTGATTCCCTTTTTACTTGTTCATCTACTTTACTTTCTCATCTTCTTTAGTATACTTCACTCCCACACTGACTTGCCTTCCGCAGTAGTATTACTCATTCTGCAGTCAGCTTACTCAGTCAGTGTACATAGCTTTCTGCAGTCACCTTACTCATATGCACTGTCTTTCATAGTTACTGACTCATTCACCATTGCTCATAGTCAGTACTATATAAACCTCATGTACCATAGCTATATTTCTTAGATTTAGCAATCACATTGCTCTTCACCTTTCCACGTTCTGCATACTCTGCCCAAACCTTGGTTTGTTACACATAACAGGTATTACATTTCTTGATTTTGATTGTGCTGTAGTTGACAACAATTCCACAGCCAGATTCTCATTTCCCACCACAAGAGTAATTCCTTCAAGCCAAGTTTCTGCCACTCCAACTCTGTTCCAGATTATTTTTATTAATTGTTTGATCATTCATTGTTTTCTCTGCTAATTTACCGACTTAGATGCCAACACTGACAGAAACCACCCACTCAGCCATTCTGTTCCCATCCATGGTCCATTGTTCATATCATCCTCTCCCACATACTCATACTCACAGTTCAATCACAGGCCAGAGCGTTGTGGCCACCAGTCTGTTGAATGTCAATGAACTCATTGGAGGGACAGCAATGGAGGCAGCCATCACATTCAATGCAAAAAGTGCAAACTCAAACACAACAATCAAACTAGCACCCACTCCAAACCCATTTCACCTGATATTCTCACCAAATTCCTCAATGTCGGCCATGATTTTCAAATTGCAAACATCTGCATCATGCGATCACATACCACAGCCATGCTCTAATTCCTCTCTCCGTACTCGCTTGGCTACAACCATCTTCACCAAAACATATATCCACCAAATGGACCAAAGACCTATTGGCAATCACTGTTGCCTTCATCACATTCACTTATGAAACCACCACAATGCTCGCCATAAACATTGTGGTGTATTCTGTGCCACCTCTCCCCATTCAAATGCCCCCTTTGCTTGGACACATTCAATGATTGTGCACGACAGATGAGCCTATGGATCACCAACGATCTCAAAAGATATCATGCCCCTGTCACATCCCAAGCCATATCAGCAGCTGAAGAATGGATAAACACTATTTTTTTAAAAAGACACACTCTCTTCCTCCCCCCATTGATGACATATTTAATATACTGGTCTTCTTGCTTTACAGGATTGTGCTGTTGGCATGGTGAGTAGTGCACTTGTTTGTCTATTGTTGATGCATTTATAAACACTTGATGCATCCAGCCTGTCCACTGAAATATACTATGCATACATCAGACTGGACAACTGGCTGACTATAAGCAAGTCACATGACCAAAAGCAAAAGTGTTTGAAAGAGAAATATGAGAGACAAAGTCATGTGACCTTTTCTCAGGATCACATAATTATGTTCAGACAAGGGTATTTTATATGTAGCCAGGGATTTTTACACCTCAATTTGGCCACTGTCATGAAGTAGCAGTGACTATATCAGGATCTATTTTATGAGCTGGGTTCAAAAATGGCATCTGTTTGGTCATGTGACTTGATGAAATGACAAATATTTGATAATTATATAAACATTTGATAAAATAATTAGTTTTGATCAAAAAAGAATATCAGATATATTTCTTGTTTGACTGTATTTATACAAATATAGCCAGAAAGAATAAGTCTGCCAGTTTTGAAGCTAGAAAGATGATTCAAGTTGATACAGACAGCTGGCTGTCATACATCAGATGATGAATGCATACATTGTTTGTATTTGTTTGTTAGTTGATAACAATCAATTGATTTGGTTTGATTACTGCTGAATGCAAAATTTGAAGTTGATTTCAAATATGCTATATTTGTATAATAGTGATTGTTTTGTATTATGTAATTTGATAATTGATGGAAAAATATACAGTATTTACCTTATATCTCAACAGTAAAGCATTGTATGAGAGTAATTCAAGTATCTTCAAACTTATAATTTGATTTCAAATATTTTCTGTATTTATTACCATATATGACGCTGGATTTCCTTCTATAGACTTCTATAGAAGTTGTTCAAAATCAAATTACAACTTCATGGCAGTTGAATTACTTTCAAACAATGTTTCATTAGAATGGTCAGCTGCTGATCCAATGAGTTGTTACTGATAGATAGTCCTTGAAAATTGATGAGCAAAGATACAATGAGCAAAAAGATAATTGCCAAAGTTCCACATGTATTTGTATCTGCAAAGAAAACTGTTGAGGCGATGCCAAGTCTGACAATGTCGCAAGCCCAAACTTGGGAATTTAGAGATGGAATATGGAAAGATGTGGAAAGAGCTGTATTGCCAAGAGACCCAGCAGGAATCTCAAGAGAACAAGCTAATGAATTCAAGAGAAAGAGTGCTACTTATATACTGTAATACATGTGGCATACATGTGTTGCGCAGCCATAGATATGATGAGGATAAAATATAGATTAGATTAGATTAGATTAGATAAGATAATATTAGATGAGATAAGGTGAAAACTGAAAGTACGATCATAATATTACCCCCTTTCTAGATCTTGACTTCCAGGTGAGATATGATGTCATCAGGGGTGTCCATGAAGTTTTTATAAAGTTTAAATTCCAATCCTTCAAAGATGTTTGCACATAAGCACTGGGGTGTATTTGGGTTTAATTTATAGAAGTCGTCCACTACTTCTTGTGCATGTTCTAGGTGATCCTCAGGTTCCCATGTGTTGTGGTCCTGAGTCAGAGCTTCCCACACTAAATACTCCAGTGTGCCTGCCCCGTTTGTGATTTTAATATAGGTTCCTTGAATAACTGAACCTGTGATACATTGATTACTGGGTGAATCTTCCAAGACTTCAGCAATTTGAGTTTCATAGCATGTGACAAAATAACCTTTGTTATGGCATATGGTCCGATCCATCGTTCCACAAGTTTTTTTAATGGTTGATTCAACTTTAGATCTTTTGTTGATAACCAGACCTTATTGCCAACTCTGTAGATTGGTGCGTCACTTCTTTTCAAGTTCGCGTACTGTTCCATTTCTTCTCGTGCTTTAACTAACACCGACACAGGACGGGCTCAATATTTCCCTGTGTGTCTTGTACGGCAACGCTAGATATGGTGGGTGCACCAAGTGTTTCTCTTCTTATCCCTGAAGTCCAGGAAATCCCCCTTGATGCTAGGGTCCGCATGTAATGGTGGGAATAGTGATGATAGAGTGTGAAGTGTGTGGTTGGGCGGGCGAATAGAAAGAAGTTTGTTCTTCTGTTGAGGCAATGCTAAGTCTGACAATATCGCGAGCCCAAACTTAGGAACTTAGAGATGGAACATGGGGAAGTGTGGAAAGGGCTGTATTCTCAAGAGACCCAGCAGGAATCTCAAGAGAACAAGCTAACAAATACAAGAGAAAGAGTGCTACTTATATACTGTAATACATGTGTTGTGCAGACATAGATATGATGAGATATGATATGATAAGATAAGATAAGATGAAAGTGAAAGTACAATCATAACAGAAACTGAACTTCAGAAGCCAACAAAAAAAAAATTTCATTGCTTGACCAACTGTATTATACAGAAATTTCAAAACTAACATCCAAATAAAAACATTTAAACCAGTTATAAGATTATATTGAAGACTAATGCTAATCAGGATACTGTGCTATATCTTAGAGGAATTGTATATCATGCAAACAATCACTTTACATCTATAATTATTTCATCAGAAGGTGATGGTTTTATGATGGTAAAGTTATAGAAGCCATCTGTGAGAATAATAATAAAATATTTTTTTGAAATAGGTTTGATACAAATAAAATTGAATAAACTTGAAAAAAATACAATACAAATAAAAAGCTAGAATATCTTGAGCTCTTTACACTCCCCCACAGTTTCCTATTGGAGTCCGATCATAGTCCGTCGGACTCCTACCCAGTGGACTCTGTGGAGTATGATGGACTGAGGGTCCAGCACTGACCCACAGTTTCCGCTTTTTTGGAGCAGAGTCCATCGGACTCCAATGGACTCCATCACACTCCATTGGAGTGTGTAGGAATGCATGTAAAATAAAAAAAAACACCACCTACAAGAATTGAACTGAAGACCTCATTGCCACGTCACGACACACATCACTGACAAATCAGGTGAGTTTCAATTTGTTTTTTTCTTTCAACCACTCACCTCTCTTGCCGTCGCACATCACGACCACAGCGATCACGGTAAGCCCTTTCCCCATTGTCGTCCTCACTCGCTCATTGACCCTGGCCCCCCTTACCATGCCACGTCACACCTGGCATTGTTGGCTGTGACAAGTAAGCCCACCTCCACCTTCGTTACCTGTGCACTAACAGACACAACGACTAGCGCCGAAGGCTGCCACACCGCCTCCCGGCTTCGCCCACCTCCCCTCAACCCTCCACGCCACCGAACCACCATGTAATGCCCCAACCACCCTCCCCACCTGTCCCACATCACAGGACGTGGCCAGAGACACACCCCAGATGCGTCAGCCACATGCCTGACCCTCCGTGCCATGTCACGACCTGGGTGAGCACCCCTCCATCCACACATGTGCCCGCCTGACACCTGCCACGTCGCCAGCCCTTGTACCCACCTCTCACCACCCAACACCCTCCAGCCATGTCCCACCACCCCCATCCACCCACCACTACTGTGTGTCCGCCTCCCTGCCTACGTGCACAACCCCCCAGACCCCACCCTCCCTCCTCACTCCAGGCACGCCCCCGTCTCCTCAAAATGCCACCCAGCCCTCCTTGCCGTCCCACCCGGCCATGTGCCTGACCCCTGACAGCTGCCGTGTCACCACAGGCAGCGCCCGTACCGCACCCTGCATGCCCCAGCCACCATCCAACCACCCTCCTCGTCGTGCCATGTCACAGGATGCGTCCCGACACCTGTCACCACAAGCAGGAAGCGGCCGCTGCAGACCCACGCGCCCTTATTGCACCCTGCATGCTCCATGCCACCACAGCCCTAGTACCCCCAACGCTCGCTGCGTCACCCTCCCTTCTCCTGTCGTACCATACCCCCTTGCCTGATACCTCCCCCCACCTTATGTGGGGGGTTATTAATTGATTTTTTGTATTTTGTATATGTTGCGTCTCCCCTGTCTTATGCGGGGATAATAAATTTATTTTGTGTATTTCTCATGGTCCCCCCACCCCCCCAACTCTTGCCATGCCCCTTGTCTCAACAATTGAGGGGGGTTATCTTTTATTTAGTTTGTATTGTTAGATTACATTGTACAAAATCAATGAAATACAATTGAAGCTACAGTACTGAAAGGGAGTGAATAAGAATAACATTTACTGCCATCAAACCTTATTCCACCACAGTATTCCAACGGAATCTGCTATCAGAGTCTGATGGAGTTCAACGGAAGCATCAAAAGTTAAAATAGACTTTGAACGGATTCTGTCGGACTCTGTCGGATTCCACTCAAAAAAGGAAACTTTTGGGAGGAGTCTGATGGAATATGATGGAGTCCGACCGACTCCGACTGACTCCATCAGAGACTATGGGGGAGTGTAAAGTAGACATATCTTGTATTTTATATTTATGCTTGTAACTTCACATCTATATATTACCATCAACTAGGAGGGACTCATATTTGCCACACACAGTGCTGGCTCTCTAACCCCAAGTATGAATGTGGCAGGAAATGTGCCGGTCCATCAAAATTGTAGATGCCGGTCATGGTGTCAGTCAATGTCCAGTGGACTAAGCCCTGGGCCATCTGAATTAGTGTTCGAAAGTCCAGTTAAAAAAAAGAAATTAACCACTAACCAGACCAAACCAAACCAGTGGTTTGGTTAACCAACTGGTTTGAGTTAATCAGATTGAGACATACCACTGGTTTAAAGTTAATCACTTTGGAAAAAAAAATTTACCAGGTTTAACCAGTCTAAACCACTGACCTTCTAACAAGCAAGGGGGTCTCTCACTCACACAAAAATGACAGAAACAGAGACAAGACCAATGGGAGCCTGGTCCCACCAGTCTTGCCAATCTTATATTATAGAACTATGAGTCTAACTACAGTAAATACTAAAAAAACCCATGTCTAACTACATTGTGCAAGTCATTGGACATGGGTTGGCCAGAGGATCTTATAGCACATTTGTTTTTCAAATTTGGTTCATTCATTAGGGAGATATGACACTTTTTCTGAAATCTGCACATTTCATCATTTCTATCTTATCTGGACTTCTAAAAATTATACAGTGTGTCAGAAGATAAATACATATCCCATATGTAGTTCTATTACTTCAAGCTATTATTAGATCATGAGAAAGGCACCGCACGTGCCTGCGCAATGCATTTTGCATATTGTTTACTATTATTTGGTCACCACAAAACTTTGCTGAAATACCCATGGTGCACCCAAAAACCTGTGGATATGGGTGCGGGTTTGCTACAGGTGCAGAAAATTGACACTGTATCCATACCTGTGGCACCCATGGTGCAAAAACCATGGGTAAACCCGCACCCATGTCTTTCTCTATGTAGCATTTTTACCACAATTTATGCCTTATTTTTTTAACCTGAAATTAACTGGTTAAAAGTTTTTTCAAACTTGGCTTAATTTGGCTTTCACTGCAGTCAATTGCAGTTAAAGTTAACTGTGGTTAAGTTAATTGATAGTTAAATGTGTCAAAATTAAGTTAAATTAAGGTTAATTTGAAATTATATGGCTTGACTTTGAAATACTAATTATGTACAGGTTAAGTCATTATAAAACAGCTGAATTTTGCCATGAATCAGGGACTTGGTGGGTATGATGAGGTAGAAAGCAAGAATATATAACACATGTGCCTTTGCAGCAGTGATAAAACAATTTGTATTGAGTTTAAAAAACTTGATGGCATGCAAGAAAGGTTTTGTATGTCTTGCTGAGACTGTTTAAATATATTTCATGATATGTTTTTAGTATTCTGAGGTGTGGTTAGTGGTCAAAAGTTTGGTTTGGTTTGGTTAATTGACCTCAAATCCATTAACCTAAATCTTAACCAGTTAAGAAAATTTCAGAGAAAAATGTAAACCAGACCAAATCATCATTAACCGGTTAATTTTTCATTGGTTTGGTTAATTTGTTAGTTAAACTCAGTTAGACCCTATAAATATCACAAATTGTTCACAAGAGCCATGTTACTTAGTTAATTTGCTGTTGACATAGGTTCACACATGATTAATATCCAACCACCTCAACTCATGTCCAACAGTCTCCACTCGTCCCCAACACCCATCTCTCATGCCAAACGACCCCTTCACTCATGCCCAACGCCCAATGCCATCCACATGCGGCCAATCGTAGTGTTTTAAATCAAGTTAATGGCCTTAAAATCCATTAATTTAACTTAACTGAGTTAATAGTTTTCTTGAAAATCATTAACTTTGACTTAACTTTGGTTATTTCAAGTTGAAGTTAAAAAAACTTGTTTACAATTTTTAACTTTTTTCTTAACTTGACCAAACTTAATAAGAATTAACCAGTTAATTGTCTTAACTTCACCATTATTGCCTGTTTTTTGTGGTTTTTAGTCCTACTTTGCAGGCTTGAAGGCTTGAAATCTTAATCTGAAATAACTTGGTTAATTCAAGTTAAGTTAAGTAAATTAACTAAAATTAACTTGTTCAAATTTCTTTAACCTTAACCAAAAGATTAAGTTAATTTGAGTTAAGTTAGGTTAAGTTATACTTAACTGCTAGTTCAGTAGTGTGGCTTCAAAATACTAGCCAATCACCCCTCTCTCCTGTCCAACAGGACCTGCAGCCATGCGCAATGGTCTCACTCACGCTCAATGCTGTCCATGCACACATGAATCATGGGGCTGGGGAGTGGAACAGACACAGGGTTTTTTTTTTGTATTTACTGTAGTTAGACCAGTCTTGTTCTATAATTTAAGATTGGCGAGACTAGTGGGACCAGTCTCCCATTGGTCTTGTCTTATTTTCTGTCATTTCCATATGAGTGAGAGAGTAGTTTTCATAGAGTGACTTCTATGTCAATAGCTTAGATAATCTCTTGCTTTGTCTTAAGGTTACTGGTTTAGACCAGTTTAAACCAGTTAATTTTTTTTTTCAAAAATGATTAACTTAAACCAGTGATATGTCTGAATCTCAGAATCTGATTAACTCAAACCAGTTGGTTAACCAAACTATTGGTTTGGTTTGGTCTGGTTAGTGGTTAATTTACATTAACCTGAGACTCATTAACTAGTTAAAACTAGTTTGAATCCTGATTTGACATGAGAATTCATATTTTAACTGGTTTCTCCTTGACATCAGCTCGATTGTCTACCTCTTATCTATCATCACCAACAGAAGATATGTTCCACCTCGTGGTGCTTATGTCAATGCTAATATTTGGTTCAGCAGACCACCAGCCAGCCATCCTGAATGTTCATCAGATGGAGAACAGCCTCAGGCCTCCTACCAACATACCCAAGAGAAAGAATCTGTTTTTGGATCCAAAGTGCAAGCCAAGGTGGTGGGTTGGTTGAGATACACCATGTCATATGCAGATTGACTGTATTGTACTTTTATCATGTATTGTACAGGTTCTCTGTAATCTCATGCAATGATATGAGGTTCTTTGAACATTGGGTTTGTAGTCTCAGGTACATGTACAGCCCACAACAGGTAGTGAATGGCATGGTATAGTAATCAGTAAGATCTTGCCATCAAATTTTATGTGAACTCAAAGAAAGTTTGCATCATGTCCAAATGCAATGTGCCATCAAAAGTGACCTGCATGCAAGAAAGTGAAAACAGATGCGGATTAGTGATGGAGATGACCTGGTCAAAATAAAAAAGAACACTTATCTCTGTTGGTCCCCCAGAAATCGGCAAGGACATGCAAGACATGGTTTGTGTTCCTTGCCAATGTGATTCCCTCCATTTTTAATACAGAAACCTTACTGTGATTTTGTAGGCCATTGGTAAAGTTTCAGTTCTGATGCAGCTGCCTTGTGGTTAGTGTTCGAGGGTTCAGTCTTATGAACTGGAAAATGAACCTGAACTGGACTGGACTGGAAGAGACCTGAACTGCCAGTTCAGGTCTCACTGATTTTGAGCTGTTCTAGTTTTCAGTCTGAAAAATATGAACTGGTTCCAGTTTTTGACCATATATTCATTCAAAAACTATACTTTTATGGGCAAAGATGTTCTTTTATACAGTTTTCAATTATTTTTACAAGAGCTTATATCCAAAATGCTTGAGAAACATGTTATTGATAACAAATTCAGTATATTTTCAAGTTATTGATTGAAAAAACAGGCTTTTGGTAGGTTTATAAATTGTTGAGGATTTTACCAGTTTAAACTGGTTTAAACCAGTCTTTACCAGTCCAGTCCAGTTTTTTCAGACTTTGAGAAAAAAAGATGAACTGCCAGTCTCCAGTTCATCAATTTTTTGGTCAAAAAACCGGACTGGACTGAACCCTTAAACACTACTTGTGGTGGAGGCCAGCAAAACAACAGGCCGAGTATTGTGGTCTCCGAGTATTGTGGTCTCATAAGGAGGAAGGATAGTTGGTGGTGAGCCTGTGGTTGGATATATTGCTGAGGGTTGAGAGTGCTCCTCAATTGCTCTCTATGTGAGTGTTACGGACTTACCGGTTTGTATGTTACGCACTTTTCCCTTGCATTGTACCTTCGTTATTTCTTTGACTCATCGGACCGCTTATTCATTTACCTTTACTCTACCATTCTCCTTTAGTATACTTCGCTCCCGCGCTGACTCGCACTCCGAAGTCGTCTGACTCACTTCGCACTGCCTTTCCGCAGTTACTGACTCATCTGCACTGCCTTCCGCAGCTACTGACTCACTCGCTACCGCTCGTAGCCAGTACTATATAAACCCCATGTACCATAGCTACATTCCTTAGATTTAGCAATCACTTTGCTCTTCGCCTTTCCACTTCCTGCATACTCTGCCCGAACCTTGGAACGGTTTGTTAAGCATAACAAGTTGCTAAATCTTGTTAGGTTCGCCCAGAGCAAAGAGAGCAACTACCAGACGAGTCAAGACGTCGCGCTTCTTTGAAGACTTCACCAGTAACCCATTCAGCATGCCAGAAGCCCGACAGGAGGAACTAAGTCCTTGAGACAGTATCGATTTTACACTCATCCAGCAGTACATCGAATCGGAGATCCGTCGCATCCTACAGCAGGTGCTTGACGAAGAACTAGACAACGACGAGCATCGCCCCCACGGTGAGATAGCAGAGAGCATCCATCTTGCTCGGCAACACCAGATCGCGCGTTACAACGCCCGACAGAACGAACTCAAAAGCTTTCACGTTCAAGAAGGACCTCAGACAGGTCGGATCACAGAGATCAGAGAGTTTATCGGTGTCCAGACAACCATTATCAGAAGATTGATTAGGACGCTCACATCGAGACGTCCCAGAGCCACATCATCACATCTTACTCAAAGCAGCAGATCTACGCCCACTTCACCACCGAAGAACAACAGACCGAGTACAACCGCTGGGCACAAAACGAGAGACTTGACCCCTTCTCGAGACCAACAGAGGCGCAGGAACAGAGATTCCTTAGAGATTTACAGAGGAAATACTCTGAACGTTGATAGGGCCGCGATGTGTCTAGGCCTAAATCTGCGCATTTTGCATCATTTCACACTATCTCTAAGGGATGTAGAGAGTCCTAGATGAGCTCTGATTCTGAGGACTTAGTGGCGATGTTAGAGAGAGATTTTAAAGCATTTAGAGACCATGGCAATGTAGGACATAGCGCTGGTCACCACTATGGGCTTAGCTATGATACTCGAGAGCCATGGGATCGCCTCGCGAGATAGATAAGACTATCAAGCATCTCTCGAAACGAAGCGGGAAACAAGGAGATTGGTTATATTGGATTTATCAATGACACTAGCACTGTCTACTATACATTGAGGGCTTGACTGGAGACATTCTCGCGAGAGGCTTGGCAAATGTGCGCCTGGCTTCGCGTCCAAATTGTCCATATGGGGAATAGCCAATGACATCGGATCGAACAGACCGAGATCAGGTTTGATACACCACGATCAATGTGCATTACATGGCAGACATATTGATATGGATCGGTTGCTTACCGAGATGACCCTTAATCAAAGCATCTGATACCTCGCAGTAACTCGTTGGCATCGTCGCGAGGTGTATCAATAGACCGAGATAGTGGAATAGTGTCCTCACAAGCATGATAGAGGTAGAAAATGGAGAAAAGAATGTACCTGTCGCATTGTCAACCACATGGACACATCGCGACGTCTCTAGCAAAGGCTCACTTGACTGGATACCCCTTAGCGAGACCACATGCATCCCTTTTCTATATTTATTGCAGCTCATGTATAAAGTCTCATAGTTTCGTCATAGATAGGTTAGGTTAGATTGTGCCCCAGAATTGATAGCATTTGTCTTGTGCATCTGTTGTCGTTCACGAGTATCATTGAAGCCTCGAGATCGTTTGGTTTGCATCGGAAGTCAGTCGCAATTGTGTTTTGTGTGTTCGAGAACTTGTCAATCGTCAAATCGTGTTATCTATCGGTCATATTGGTCATTGTCGTGTTTGTATTCGGTCGAGATCGTGTTCGTGAAGTCTTGTTGGTCCGGAAATCACAAACCTCGGTTCATTATCTATTGAGAACTATCTCTAAGTCTTGTTCGAGACCTATCGAGCCATTGCTAAACGAGTTATTCAATTGTTGTTTGGAAGAGTCGCATCCTGAGTGATCCCACTCATCACCCCGAACTATATCGATTGAGAAGTACACATCGCGAGACTTGTTCGGTCTTCGTTGTTGTGTTTGGTGTTTGTGTGTGTGATAGAGATATCGCTCGCGCTCATCCCCAGACTCACTTCCTTCGTTTCAACGTTTTGCCACCGATTCCGCCGACGAGTCCCCTGACGAATTTACTTTTGACTCCGCGCAGTCAGATATCAAACAGACGCCTAGAACAGGGACTCATTTTCAATCCTTACCTGTATCCCGAACCCCATCTTCATCCCAACAACCCGACCCCTCTTCTCCTCCGCAGACTCTAAACATGGCAGAAGCTCCAGCTGTACAAACAATGGATACATCCAAGATCATCAAGGATCCTGGGATGTTCAAGGACAGATACACCTTTGACAAGTGGTGGAAAGCCACCAAACTATACATCAGGTTCCAAAAGAGCCTCACAGACGATCAGAAGATTCTTGCGGTGTTATCCCGCATGATGGAAGGGTCTGGCAGACACTGGGCCAGTAACAAGTTAGACGCTCTTGCTGTTGACAATGAGAACATCACCTGGCTAGGTTTTTCCGATGATATCGCCACACGATTCTCCATCGCCAACAAGTCGGTCGCTGCCAAAGCGAGACTCGAAGTCCTGAAACAAGAGAAACGCACTGTTGATGAATTCTTGGATGAATTTGAAGAACTCGTGAAACTGTCAAACCTTGGTGAAGAAACTGGGAAATACATCCTAGAGAAGAACGTCAACCGCAGAATCTCTGAACAAGTGGCCAGCGATGGCAAGACGTACACCGATTACGCAAAGGAGATCCGAAACAAGGGACGACAGATGGAAGGACACGCACTGGTCATCCGAGGTGGCGGCGACATGCGCACCGGATCGGGTACCACTTATGGTGGTCAGGGCAAAGCCATGGAGATCGACAAAGCAGGAGTAGCCCATTGCTACAACTGTCAGCGCTTCGGTCATCTGGCTAAAGACTGTAGCGCTCCAAAGAAGAAAGATGGTCGCAAGTGTTTCAACTGTGACCAAGAAGGCCATATCGCGCGCAACTGCCGCAAGCCGAAGAAGAACTCTGGAAGGGTTAGGAAGGTGTCCGAGGAAGATGCTGAGAATGATGAAACCACAATCTTAGAAGCCGACGAGAAGGATTTTCCCGAAGGGTCCGATTAAACGACGCTAAGTCGCGACCCTTATCTATTAAACGGACTTGCTTGCCTTGTATGACTGCAGACAATAGAACCTATGTCATCCCTGCCAAGCGAGCCGCTGCGTTGACTAAGATTGTGAAGGGAGATAACCCTCCGAAAAGACGAGAAATCAGGCTGTTAGCTCAGCTCAAAACACGATGAGGACCAAAAGTTATCCGACCCGAGGTTGACAGCGGATGTGAACGCACATGTATCCATCCCAGAATAGTACGCGAACAGAACCTCCCCACGCGAGGAATACCACCCATAGCAATTCTAAATGCGGATGGATCACCAAATTGACAACAGAAAGCGAGCCAACTTGCCGAAGTCAAACTGGATTTGGGAGCACATCAGGAAACCATGGAAGCAATGGTACTGGACATTGGGAGGACGGACATGCTCTTGGGACATGACTGGTTGGTACACCACAACCCCACAATCAATTGGACAACCGGCGCGGTAACATTTAACCGGTGCCCAACAACATGTCGAACCAAACACTCGGATTTTAGGATTAACCTTAATGGTCGCAAACACCGGGTTCGCATGGTTGAGGTGCGCGACAAAGATGCACCCAAAAAGTCGGATCAGAAATGGAAGCCTGGAGACCCTATTTTGGAAGCCGTCACTCCCACACCACCTCCCACAACCAAACGACCCTCATATGTTGAACGATTTGCTCATCTTTTCGAGAAAGAGAACTTTGACAAGATCCCAAAGGAGAGGGAATGGGACCATGGTATCGAACTTACACCGGACGCACCAAAGGAACTAGGGGGAAATACATATCCTATGACACAAAAGGAACAAGAAGAATTGGACACATTCATTGACGAGGGTCTAGCAACGGGAAAGATCCGCCCATCCAAATCCCCTTATGCCTCCCCTTGCTTCTTCATCAACAAAAAGGATGGCTCCAAACGATTGGTACAAGATTACCGCATGGTCAATAAATTCACGGTCAAAGACAAGTTCCCACTCCCACGAATATCTGATCTCTTGGACGTACTGAAAGATGCGGTCTACTTCAATAAAATGGACATCATGTGGGGCTATAACAACGTCCGGATTAAGGAGGGCGATGAATGGAAAGCTGCCTTCCTCACCAGTCGAGGATTGTTCAAACCATTGGTCATGTTTTTCGGTCTTTGCAACTCCCCGGGAACATTCTCTCAAATGATGGCTAGTCTATTCCGGGACCAGATCCGCCGACGTATCTGCGTGATCTACATGGATGACATTGTGGTTATCGGTAAAACCAAGGAAGAACTCGCGCGAAACACTGAAGAAATCCTACAGATCCTATCGGACAATGATTTGTTCCTAAAGGAGAAGAAGTGTTTATGGGAAGTAACGAAATGTCCTATATTGGGATATGTGGTTGGTGAGGGACGTGTTGAGATGGAAACTGAGAAGGTGGATACAATTCGAAACTGGTGAGCACCCACATCAAAAAAGGAAGTTCAGAAGTTCCTTGGATTTGCTAACTTCTATCGACCTTTCATCGAAGGGTACTCAAATATCGCGAAACCTCTCACCACGCTCACAGGCGGTACAGCATTTACTTGGGGACCAACAGAGCAGCAAGCTTTTGAAGGTCTCATACGGGCAATTACATCGGCACCAGTCTTGGCATTACCGAAACCAGAGGGACAGTTCAGGGTTGAAACCGATGCATCGGGCTATGCAATTGGAGCAGTACTCTCTCAGAAGCAAGATGACAAATGGCACCCCATCGCGTTCTTGTCACGGACCATGTCCGCGGCTGAACAGAATTACGAGATATACGACAAGGAACTTCTGGCAGTTGTGGAAGCAATGAAAGATTGGAGACACTATCTGCTCGAAGCCAAGGAATGTTTTGAAATCTTGACCGATCACAAGAACCTGGAATACTTCCGTCGTCCTCAGGACCTGAATCAACGACAGCGACGCTGGAAAATGAAGTTACAGGACTATGACTTCGAATTACAGCATGTGCCTGGCAAGACCAATGCGAAAGCGGACATCCTGTCACGCTTACCCTGGTATGAAGCGGAACTCGAACCACAGGACAGTGACCAAATGCTCAAGGGGGACTATTCTTGAAACGGTTGGAATCAGAAGATGTGGTACAAATGGAGATGTTCACGGAGGAACAATTCTTTGAAGGGGGTGAAACATCTGATTCCATCAAAATTGGAAACGTCACGACCATCGAAAATCCGTGGATTGCACGCATCAAGGGTAACAAACCGCATGGAGACAGAAGTAGTGCAGGGCCTAAAAAAGAATCCTCATTGGTATCAACAAGAAAACGGCATCACATATGCAGGCAAACAAGTCTATGTCCCGCCAGATCCACAATTGCGACAAGAATTGATGTTTGAATCACACGATGCACCAGTGGCTGGACATCCAGGACAGTACCGGACACATGAACTCCTCACTCACACCTACTGGTGGCCTACCATACTGCATGATGTGAAGAAGTACGTGAAGGGTTGCGACACTTGTCAACGCAACAAGATTAACCGACAAAAGCGACATGCTCCGCTACATCCCCATGCAGCACCAAGTCACCCATGGGAAGACATAGGAATCGACGTCGTGGGACCGATACCAGAATCTGATGGAAAAAATGCAATTCTGGTCGTCACGGATAGACATTCAAAGATGCTTCACCTCATTCCGACAACTGTGGAACTATCGGCTGAAGGATTAGCCAAGATCTATGGGGATCAGATATGGAAGCTTCATGGGATCCCCAAGAAGATCATCAGCGATAGGGGACCACAGTTCGCTGCGAAGTTCATGGAGATACTCTGCCGCATGTTAGGGATCAAGAGGAACCTGTCCACTGCATACCACCCACAGACTGATGGACAGGCCGAGCGATCGCATCAGGAAACAGAAGCATTCTTACAAAACTTTGTCAACCATCTACAGGATGATTGGGCAGAATGGATCGCAATTGCAGAGTTCCAGTACAATGACAAAGAACACCAGGCAATGAAACACACCCCATTCTACCTCAACTACGGTTTACATCCGTGGAAGGGAGAACTCGTGTTAGAAGATACCAATCCGGCTGCCAACGACTTCTTGAAAAAACTCAAACAGGCACGAGAAGAAGCCAATGCTGTGCTGAAACAAGCACAGGATCAGATGAAGAAGACGGTTGACACACGGCGAAGTCCGTCTCGGGACTACTGCATCGGAGACAAGGTGTGGCTGGAAGGGACTAACATCAGGACTGATCGACCCTCAAAGAAACTTGATGCACTCCGACATGGACCATTCAAAGTCCTAGAGAAGAAAGGAGCTAGCGCGTACCTTCTTGATCTTCCGAAGACTTGGAAGATGATTCACCCGGTGTTCAACGAGACCCTGTTGTCACCATATGAAACTCCGAAGTACGCCATCCAGAAAAAGAAACCAGCCCCTGATCCGATCATCATCGAAGGACGAGAAGAGTACCATGTGTCTACGATCCTGGACTCTCGAAAGTTCCGCGGAAAGATCCAGTACCTCGTCCAGTGGGAAGGATATGGCCCAGAAGAGAACACATGGGAACCGCAAGCTAATGTTCAGAACGCTCAAGATTTGATCCGTGATTTCCATCGGCAGAACCTGTCACATCCACGATAAAAGACACCCGTTGAAATCAGCAACAGCATCGACCTCATCAGTCAAAAACCCACCGAGTTCTCCGCTCCGTCTTCAATATAGCTACTCCATTCTTCCTCTATCTCTCCAACATCCTCCGCACCATGTCCACCGCCACCACCACATCCACTGAAACCAACCCCGCCATCACTGCCCTCATGGGTGAAGCCCTCTCCATGAGAGACCAGATCCACGCACTAGAAGCCTCGCTCGCCGACATCCTGCATCGACAGATGCACATCCACCTCCATTCTTTATCCGACCTCCCCGTCGCACCAACCCCCGAAGAAAAACAAATCCTCGGGAACTACACCCGTACACTGGTCATTGAAAACTGGCGCATCCGACTAGCCGTCCGGAGTCTCGAGCTCACTGTCGCCATCAACGAAGAGCTAATAGACGATTGGAGCCTCAAGGAGAATGGCTCCTGGACAAACAACAACGATGCCAGAGGATGGGGACAATGACTCTGTGAGGACACAGAGCTTGAGGAGGGGAACATGTTACGGACTTACTGGTTTGTATGTTACGCACTTTTCCCTTGCATTGTACCTTCGTTATTTCTTTGACTCATCGGACCGCTTATTCATTTACCTTTACTCTACCATTCTCCTTTAGTATACTTTGCTCCCATGCTGACTCGCACTCCGCAGTCGTCTGACTCACTTCGCACTGCCTTTCTGCAGTTACTGACTCATCCGCACTGCCTTCCGCAGCTACTGACTCACTTGCTACCGCTCGTAGCCAGTACTATATAAACCCCATGTACCATAGCTACATTCCTTAGATTTAGCAATCACTTTGCTCTTCGCCTTTCCACTTCCTGCATACTCTGCCCGAACCTTGGAACGGTTTGTTAAGCATAACAGTGAGGCTCTGGTGGCAGTCATTGACTCTGCAATATTCAACAAATATTGTGTTGTTGCATTCTCTTCCCCCCTTCTTTTACTGCACTGCAATGTTTGATGAACATCAATTTTTCATGTGCTCTTTAAAATTGCATTTTCTGGCTGTTCATAACTCTCTGTGATGAATATCACATTTTTGTAGTTGAGTCTCTTAAATAAATTGCAACAGGTGAAGAATTCTGGACAGAAGGAGAAAAAGATGAAGGTTTGGGATTGAAATCACTTAATGTTTGATGGCAAGAAACTGTCATCAGGTTATGAAGGTGAAAGAATTAGCACTTGGCTCAAAGGTTGAAGTTTGGGATCAACCAACACAATCACGTGCACAATCACCACTAGTGTTTCTAAGTCCAGTCTCAGAACCTAAAACCAGACCGAAACTGGACCTGAACGAACCGGTTTGAGACCGGACTGTGGTCCCAAGTTTTAAGGTTTTCAATCACAACCAGTCCTCAGTTCTCTCCAAATTTTACGATTTGAAAGAGTGGCCAAAGACCGGTTTAAACCGGTCTTTTTCACAGAACACTCCGAGGGCCAGCACCAAGCAAAATTTGTGCCATCAGTAAGACTTGAACTCTCAGCCTACATACCCACTTTTTCACTTCCCAAATAGGCCACTTCCCAAATAGGCACAACCAGCCAAAAAAGACAAAAGGTGTGTGTGCACCCCCTCTGCCTTGATCACATGTAGACACAGGCTTTCAATAAAATCTATAAATATATTGTAACCTTTTCAACATGTGTGCCCCTCATTGCAAGGTCAGTAATAGGTGGATGCGTCATTTCGATGTTGGATGACGTGCATCAAGTGCGCATCAAATGTGTCAAATACATGTAAACAAATCCCCAAAAACATCGCACATCTGCTTATTATATCTATACAGGAACAAGTAAGGGTTTCTATTATATCAATTATGTAGGAGTGGAGTATATCTCACTCAATATGTATTGCTTTTCTGAACTTTCACCACGGATTTTAAGTTATAGAGGTGCCGTGCTCTACAACAAACAATAGTAAACAATGTGCAAAATGCATTGTGCAGGCACGTGCGGTGCCTTTCTCATGGCCTAATAATAGTTTCAAGAGCCGGTCTCTCACCGGTCTGGTCCGGTTTTCCAAGGTGATGATGTAAAATTGAGACCAGTGTGGTCCTCGGTCCTTCCTTTTTGGGGGTCAAAAACGAGACCAAACCAACTTTCAATCACTAACTCCATGTCTTTATGTATTTCATATCCATATTCCCGTTTACTTATGCATCACCTTTTCCACATGGTCCATTGACTGACATCTCCGAGGTTCATTACAGTCACTGGCAACTTATGCCACAACTCCGGACCTACTCCAACCATCTCCATAAAGTAATCACATTTAGATATTTAAGCTTATACCATACCTGTAGTTTCTCAGTTTGAATATCAACCAAGTTCACTCCTCTACTCTCACATCAGTGAAATGCCAAATTACTTAATCCACACTTGATGTACTTGGGCCAGCGCTAAGTCAGGTCTAAGTACTCGACATAGCTTAAATTGTACTTAGGGAAATGCTTACTTATTATCTTCTTGCACAGTCCTTAAGTTGCTTCAAGTTGGGGCAGGCCATCATGAAATAGCATCCTGCTTAAACTTAACTTGAACCTACTTGAGCTGACTTAAGGCATTCTTGCTTCCAAACCCAAGCCACCCAAATAACCATTCTAAACAAGTTTCAAGACTCCCCAAGGCAGTTCAAGATAGACCCAAGCTCACAAGAAGTCACTCAAAAGCAAACATTTATTTAAGACCTCTCAAAGTAGCTCAAGGCAGATCCAAGCTCGCGAAAAGTCACTCAAAAAGAAAATGGGCATGCATGGGCATGCCAAGCCAACAGCGGGTGGAGACATGAGGGGAGGGGATACACACCTGCTGTCTGTGGTACTAACGACGAGAGGGGACCATTATCGGGATGGCAGGTACGCACGGACAGTACTCGCCCATGGTCGCGTCATCTGTTGCTGTGCAACCAGTGGCACATTGTAGTCCTGTAATGTAGTGGTGAGCAATGGCGGGCGGAGGCATATGGGGGGTTTCGCACCTGCTGTCTATGGTCGCTAACGATGAGAGGGGACCGTTATTGTGTGGAATGAACAAGGCCAACTGCCTGGCGTTCGACATGTTGCCAACTGGGACCTGAGGGGGTTTGTTAGTGGGGTGGAAACAGGGAGGAGGGGCGTGGGGCATACCGTCCCGCCGCCCAGGAGTTGTAGGTGGGTGCTTGTCGTCATTGGGAGTGACCTGGCAGGGGGTGTGTGAAAGTGGGACGAGGGAGAGACGGGGTCACCTGGGGGGCCGTAGTGGTCTGCCTTGTGAGTCAGTGGGGGCGGCGGAGGGCTTAGGTAGTGTTCGAAGGTTCAGTCTACATAGACCTGAACCAGACTGAACTGAACTGAAAAATAGACCATGTTGGACTGAACCACGGTCTAAGGTCTATACGTTTTAGAAAATTTAGACTGCAGTTCAGTCTAGATTTTTTTTTTGACTTAGATGTCATAACCATGCAATTCATACATCCAACACATCCGACGACTCTGATGTTTTATCCGGTCTGACATCCGACGATTTTCATAATAGTACTTATTGACATCTCTACTAGTTAACATTCTAATTATGCTGACAACTAGACATCTTGATGTTGATTTTGCATTTGCTCCTCTCCGTACTCCGATTGCTCCAATGAGTAACTCCGACATCCACACCTTACCTATAGTAGTTACTGACCCACTTCTGGTTTACTATAAGTAGTATGAATTCTGTCGTAGTTCCTCAGTTCGAATATTATATGCCACTATATGTTGCCATATGTCTCACCAATGGACTCCTTTGCCTTTCGTCCTCATCCTCATTCTCACATCTCCACCTCCGCACATCTGCTCCGCACATCCGCTCCTCTCACCCTCCGACATCTGCCAATCCAAAATCTAGGACCATGTCAAAGAATGGGGTGCAACACATAAGTTGAAGCCAGGTCCTTTCTGCAAGTCACATCCGCTCTTCCACTACTCCGCTCCGACTCATCCGATATCATCCGATATTTTCCGACATTGAGAAACACGCTACGTGACATTAGACCGCAAAAAGACCGGTCTAAACAGGTCTAGACCGGTCTTTTTGCCCTTTGGGATACACATCCAACCCCCCCCCCTAATATTCTACAATTTTTGGAGATTTTTCAGTAATCTGCATAATATTCTAGATATTTATAGTCCAATTCCATCGGTCCAAGGCTTGTTTTGAAGCTACAACTGAGTGGAATACATTTCTAGCTTGTATATAAACTCTTGCTCAGAGTCACAAAGGTTAAGAATTGAGTGAAACATGGTGAAAACATAGCTAAAACATATCATTACAGTGTTATTTTTTTGTATCTGTGTTTACAGTGCTATTTTTGTTGTATCTGTACTATTGTTACTGTGTTATTTTTGTTATATGTGCATGCCTCTCATTGCGGAGTGAGCAATGGGTGGATGCATTGATTCAACGTTGGATGATGTGCAACACGCATGCATCAAATGTGTCAAATATATGTAAACAAACTCAAAAAACATCGCATTTCTCCTTAATATGGCTACACAGAAGAAAGTAAGCTTACAGACTATATCAATTATGTACCAGAGTATCATATGTCAATAAATATGTATTTATTTCATGAATTTTTGCCATGTATTTGAGCATATAGCGATGCAATGCTTTACACCAAACAACAGTAAAGAATGTGCAAATGCATCGCGCAGGCATGCACGGTGCCTTCCTCATAATCTAATAATAGTTTAACATGATAGAACTCATCAATATATATGTATTCACCTTCTGAAACATCTTGTATAATTTTTAGATCTCTAGATAAGATAGAAATGATGAAATGTGCATATTTCAGCAACAGTGTTATATCTCCATAATGAATGCACCAAATTTGAAAAACAGATGTGCTGTGAGGTCCCCTGAATGAGGAGAATCCAAAGCTGAAACAAAATTTTTTGGTCAAATTTTCGATCTATTTTGCTTCTATTCACCTTATTAAGTCCTTGGGCTTGATTTGAATGGTCTGAGTAGATTTACATACAATGTTACAATGGTATATATACAGTACATATAGACTACAGTGGTTGTGGAAGGGAGGAAGTAAGAAAAGGTTGTTTTTGTGTTTGAGAAAACCCATGATGATGCCCTGTTGATCATGATTTACAGTGTGCCATTGTTTTGATGCATCATTTCAGAATTCTACCTACATAGCTCATATATTTAACTGGTTATATGCTTACTATTAGCTTCTAAGTATCTCTACATAAGTTACAAACTATTTTTAGGACTTACAGTGCCACGGATTGGGCATCGAAGGCACGAGTTTCAACAACGCGCGTTGCTCGGCATTGATGCCAAGCACTCTCAGCAATTGCCAAAAGTCGACAGCCAGCCCAACGTTCCCACACTTTTTTTATCCCCCACCTTCACTCCACCCAGCCACTTTCCCCCCCCCAATGCCCGCCCCTCGTGCACAACGATCCCTTATAGCGCCCAACAGGGTCGACTAACGCCCAACGGCCCCCTCTAATGCCCAACTGCCTCCCACTCACGCCCAACGGCGTCCACTCGCGCCCAACGTGCTCAACAGCTCCCTCTAACGCCCAACGGCGTCCACTCGCACCCAACGACCACGACTCATGCCCAACGTGCCCAACGGCTCCCTCTAATGCCCAACGGCCTCCCACTCACACCCAACGCCCTTGAACAGCTCTCTCTAGTGCCCAACGGCCTCCCACTCACGCCCAACGGCGTCCTGCCCTTACTAGCGCCCAACGGCCCTCTCTGACGCCCAACAGCACCTTCTCGCGCCCCACGGCCCTCTCTTGCCCCCAACGACACCCTTTCGTCGCAATGTGTTTCCTTCAAGCCCTACAGCCCCCTCTTGTGCCCAGCTGCCGCGACCTGTGCCCAACAGCCCCCCCCCTTTCATGCCTAACGCCCTCCAACTCGCACGCAATGCCCTTTCTTCGAGCCAAACAGCCCCTTCTCGCATGCAACACCCTCCCACTCACACCCACTGACATTACATACAGCGTGTATATATTTAGACACAATATATAATACAAAACCGGTTCAGACCAGTGCAGACCGGTTCGGTCCACCCTCTGTGGGTGCGATGGACCGGTCCTGTACAGTCCAGTCCGGTTTTTTACGTTTTTGTGGTATTGAAAGACCGGTCTCAGTCTCGGTCCATCCCTCTCGGAGGCAAAAAACCGAACCAAACCAAACCCTCGAACACTAGGCTTAGGTAGGCTCACCGAGGGTGGGGGTGCAGCTTTGGTTGTTCCCTGTCTGCCCCGCGTCGTTGCGACGTGGCACGGGTGTTGTGTCATCAGCCGTTCCTGTATCCAGCCGTTCCCATATCCACCATGGGGGCTGCTGGCAAGCGGCGGCGTGGGTTTGTCTCGTTGTTGACTCGCTCCCTCAGCGATAGCGCGGGTTCTTCGGAACATTGTCATCAACTGGGGGGGGTTGTTAGTGGGGTGGAAATGGGGAGGAGGGATGTAGGGCATACTGTCCTGCCACCCGGGAGTTGAGACTTACCTGGGTAGATCCTTGTCGTTATCGAAGTCGATGTGCCAGCGGGGGGATGAAAGTGGGAAGAGAAATGCGAAGTCCAACAGTCAGTCACAAGTGTTTCAGGTCACATGATTTTAGTTCGATTACTAATATTGAAGTTGAAATTGGACTTTGCATTCCTCCTCCACCATTCACCACCCCGCTGTGATGTTGCCCCTGATGATGACGAGCACCCACCCAGCTCCAACTCCTGGAGGGCCGGACCATATCCTCCATCCCCTCTCTTCCGGTTTCACCTCACTAATTACTTCTGAACCCCCCAGGTCCCAGTGACAACACACCAAAGAACCTGCAGTGTTGCTGAGGAAGCGAATCGACAATGACGCAAACCCTCACTGCCACCCACAACCCTCGCCGCCACCCATGACTCTTGACACCCACTAACAGCCTCCATGGTAGGGAATAATGATGACGACTCCCGGCCGATACAGATGGCCAACCAACACCGCACCCCCCATCCTCGGTAAGCCTTTAAGCCCCCCGCCGCCCCCACTGACTCACAAGGCAGACAGCAATGACCATGACCGCTAACGGGACGACCACTGACGGGACCAACCCTGTACTGCCCCATACCCACAATGCAGACGGCGGCGACCACGACTGCCAACGCCTTACACCGCACCTCACCCATGGACCCCTCTCAGCCGCAACGGGAATACGCCGCCAATGCCAACACCCCACCCCATCGCGGCCCCATTCTCCCCACTCCGCAAACAACAAACGCACGCAAGCACCACAACCCAACGCCGGTGCCCTACACCCTCACCTCACCCCAACCAACAGGTGGCCCCCACGACCACGACTGCCGATGGGAACACACCCAACGCCGGCTTTCTGCGCCCCCACCTCACCTGTGGCCCCCACGACCATACGGACACACCCCAATGCCGATGTACCCTTGGCTACTTTTGGTACTTACTGTTTACTTGGTGTAGAATCCCTCTCAAAGACACCATTTTTTTAAGTCAGGCCCAAGTCTGTTGAAACTTTTCCCATCACATAGATTAGATTAGATTAGATTACATCACGTGACCTTTACATATCTTCATTACATACTTGTTTGGTTGGTACAAACAGTAGTACGGTATATAAGACCAGGAAACTGTCAATATCAACAAGTTGTCTCTTGACTCTTAACCAGCTCCATCGCTCTTACCAGCCTCAACCGCTCTCACCAGCCTCACCCCTCCCAAACCATGTAAGTGGCTAGAACGGTTATGTAGAGTACTTCCACTGTAGCTGGTTGCTCAGTACATCTGTGGCTAATGCCCAGGTGGAACTTCAACAGGTTATGGGCCCCGGATAGCAGAGGGACTTGGGAAACGCTGGCAACAGCGAGTACCTGCCCACTGTTATGGATTCGCTATCCATGGCATTGATCGCTCGGACAAGATACAAGACATAGAGGCCTTATCTGATTAATGGCCAGTTTCATCTTATCTATTGGTTTCATGCTTACTATTCACTTTTACATCATTCGGGGCCCGGCCTCCGCTTACTCACTACAGTATGGTCATCGTTACCATATCTAGATGGTTACTCTCACACATCCTTGACATCGTGTTACTTATTGGACTATACTTAGATACTCTGACTCACGCCGCAGCAGTTACCATAGACACCTACTCCGGGTCCGCTTCTGGAGTCAGACCGGAACCGCTCTAGAGTCATCTAGATGACTCGACCTTCTAGTATATATAGGGTAGATACATTGCATGTATTCCCCAGATCTAGCAATCACCTTGGTATCTGCCTTTGCTACTTAAGCCTCTCTGCCTAAGCATCGCATGGGTTTGTCAACCATAACACCCACTCTACCCTGGTTGGCAAAGAACCGATCGAAAGATCTAGGTTCTGAGTCTTACTTCTTCACATATGAACCTGGGAATGTCATTACGACAAGTACCTGTCATGAGATGTCCCTAAGGGGATTGACCTAGTACACTCCATGTGGAAACGTTGATCGCACCTTATACGTTTCTGACATATAAAGGGTTTTCCCGTGGCCGCTATTCCTAAAGGGAATATGTCATAAAGGAATCATTTAAATTGTTTTCTTAAATCATATTCATAACACATCACTGATTGGGAACCCTTTTTTAGATTCATCTACAATGTCTACCTCTCGTTCTGCCCTCAACATCATCACCGCCTTTGACGGCATCGACTACCAGAGCTGGGCCGAGAAAATGAAGTCTTACCTCCTCCATCAAGGAGTCTGGCGCATCGTCTCTGGCGACATCACTCGTCCCGTGATCGCCGACTTCACCACTACGGTCTCCACTCCCGGTCCCACCGCTGCTGCTCCTCCTGTGCTGGTTACCACTGTTGACCACCCTGGCTTCCGCAAGGAAGAAAAAGCCTGGATTAGGGACGACAACACAGCCCTTGGAGCGATCCGTCTGAAAGTCTCTGAGGCGATCAGGCGACACATCAAAGACAGCACCTCGGCACTTGGCGTGTGGAAAACGCTAAAGGATGCCTACTCCAAGGTATCCCCGGCTGTCATCTTCGGCGACTTCAAGACCGCCACCACCTTCAAGCTGTCTGGACGCGACCCCGTGCCTGAAATCGAACGCCTGGGGTCTCTTTTCGCTCGGCTCGCCGATTCGAACTTTATCGTCCCCGATCTGATGCAGGCAATGATCCTGGCCAATGCAATTCCCGACACCTGGTCGTCACTCTCCACTGCCCTTTTCCAGGTCTACGACGCCGATGATTTCACCTACAAAGCCGTCGCCGAAAGCATCATCTCTGAATACAGGCGCAAGTATTTGGTCGGGTCTACTCATGCGTCCAATGAGCAGGCCCGGAAAATTTCCGGGACAAAGCGAAAGGGGCAGGACCCCAAATGGGAAAAGCAGCAAAAGCCGAGTACCTCGCAGAACGATGCTGACGAGCAGCCTAACTCGGCCGACCCAAAGACCGCTTCTGAAAAGAAGAAGGGAAAGGGACGCTGGCGCAATCAGAAGAAAAGCGCTAACAATGCGGACAACATGTCCGACCATGTGGAAGAAATGGTTGAGTTTGTTGCTCCTGCCATCCACTTCCCCCCTCTTCCGGCACCATCCTTCACCACCGTCACTGGCCGCGGGAAAACCACAAGTACCACACAGCCCGATTCAGGAAGAATGCAGTCGCTCCTGCAACGCATGAACCCGCCCCCTTCCCAGTACACCGGACTTCCATCTGGAAAACCGTCTGTGTGGAAAAAGAACGATCATGTCTGTAAACTCACGCGGAACATTGGTGCTCGTCCCTCAGGGTCAAACCTTCGAATTCTGGATACGATTATCCCAGAAGAAGATGGAAGACCATCCAAGCAGCGTCGAGTCACTCCGCCTTTGGATGACTCCCTCAGGATGATGGACATAGACCATCAAAGCGAGCGGATGGGGCCGGAACAATTCGAAGATGGGCTGATCGAACTTGACGGTTTGTCACATCCTTCTCTCAAACTTGACCAAATGGGAAACGCTAATAATCACGCACAGACGTTTGAATATATATTAGCTAGTACCAATGCAGATAGTATAGATCTCTTTAGTGATGATCTGTACAAAAAATATATCAAACATTTTGCGTCCTGCACACACTGCAAAGAGAAAGAACGCGCTCAGTGGATCTTAGATTCCGGCGCATCATTACACTTTACCCATGAGTTTAAAGACTTCGCGTACTACAGGCCTCTCAAGGCTAAGCAATTTGTCCAAACAGCTGCAAAGGGAAAGAAACTGGAAATTCTCGGAGTTGGGGCCGTTCCAGTACGGCATACCCTAAATGGGGAAATAAAAACCCATCTTCTCCGACCTGTATTCTACATTCTGGACATGGACACATGCCTATTGTCCCTAGGCGTCTTCCTTAATCACGGTTACAAAGTAGACGGAATGCGTGGAGAAATTAACATCTCCAAAGGACAGAACAAAATACAGTTCTCGCCTCACATTCTCGGACAAACCATTTATTGGTTAGACACTGAAATACGCTATGACCAAATCCACGCGATCTCTAGCGAAATCACTGTTGAAACCTGGCATAAACGCCTTGGCCACCCAAATGACCAGGCGCTCAATAAGATTCCCACCAGTACCAAAGGAGTACCCAGAACGTTAGTACGTGAGAAATCACAGGAAAGCTGCACGGGGTGCCTAAAAGGGAAAATGCCGAATCAATCATACCCCAATTCAATGACGAGGGCTGTCAAACCCTTCGATCTGATTCATTCAGACCTAAAACAGATATCCACGGCATCATACCACAAGTACAAATACTTCCTCACGTTTTTGGACGATTTTTCATCTCATGTCTGGGTCGTCTTGCTTAGGAAAAAGTCTGGTGCCACTACGGCACTGAGACAGTTTCTTGCGATGATCCAGAACCAATTTGCCGCTACTCCTAAGAAGTGGCAAGTTGATGGAGGTGGAGAATTTGACGAATACAAAGATGTACTTGCCGATCATGGAATTCTGATCGACGTCACGCTCCCATATCAGCACCAGCAGAATGGTAGAGCAGAAAGGATCAATCGAACACTATGGGAAAAATCTCAGGCATTGCGCTTCGATGCATGCTTACCGCCCATGTGGTGGGAATTCTGTTTGGAACACGCAGCATTTCTCTACAACAGAACCCCCATGCAGCGTCTTGAATGGGAAACCCCTTACTTCAGGGTGACCAATGAGATCCCCGACATGTCTAGTGTCAGAGTATTTGGATGTCAGGCATATGTATATATCCCAAAGGAGAAACGTAGGAACTCCCTGGAATCAAGATCCCGATTGATGATTTATCTCGGATCGAAACCAGGGGTCAAAGGATACCGCTTCATGGATCCTGAGACCAACACGATCTTCATGGGCGGGAAAGCTATCTTTGATGAAAGCAAGTACCCTAGATGCCACATCGACCCGTTGCCAGAAAACCACCCAGAAATGGAAGACCCAGAGCCGGCTGATGAGTTTGAGGATCTCATTCCCGGCAGCAATGACGACGATAGTCACAACGAAACACCTCATGACCCAGTTCCCATTGAACAGGATCAACCTGAATCAGACAACGAACTGCCTGCCAGTGAGCCTGATGACGAACCGCGAGTACCCACTCCGGAACCCCAGCAAGTACCAGATCGACCGATCAGGGAACGACGAGTTCGGAAGATGCCAGGAAGCATCTATGGGGAAGACACTCCAGCGTCTGATCTTGAAAAATTAGATCGAAGACGGAGATTGGGCGGTCAAACGGCATGGATGAATGACCTCCTGATGGAGGCAATATCAGTCCAAGTTGGCATCGTTGAAATGTCCCATAAAGACATATACCCTCTTCCAAATAGAGAAGACTGGTATGCGGCTGAACGTAAAGAGCTAGACATGCTCAAACGCCGCGGGGTGATCACGGAGCTAGTACCCCTGCCTGCAGGGAGGAAAGCTCTAAGGAACAAATGGGTTTACAACGAAAAGTCCGACGGGCGTCTGAAAGCGCGCCTCGTCGCAAAAGGCTTCTCACAGGTAGAAGGGATCGACTTTGATCAGATCTTCTCACCAGTCGTAAGATATGAAACCGTCCGACTAATACTGGCATTGACAGCCCTTGAAGGGTGGTTCATGACACTTTTGGACGTCTCATCAGCCTTCCTCTATGGAACGCTCTGTGAAGTCATTTACATGTGACAGCCTGAGGGCTACATAGTAAAAGGGAAAGAACACCCTTGTGTACCAACTATTCAAAGC